>JACXIV010000172.1:0-108276 GCA_014737475.1 Bombus confusus
GTTTGATGAAAATTTTAAAAATCCTGCGCCGAAAAATTCCGGGAATTTGACGTCATTTCCAAGAATCGTGTGGCTTGAAATACCTCCTATGACGTCATGTTCTCCTGATACAAAATCGCAAAATCAGCCGGAAATTTTGATCAAAATTTCAAAAATCCCGTGCCGAAAAATTCCAGGAATTTGACGTCATTTCCAAGAACCTGCTGGTTCGAAATGCCTCCTATTACGTAATGTTCTCCTGATACCAAATCGCAAACTCGGTCGAAAATTTTGATCGAAATGTTGAAAATTCAGGAATCCTGGCGGTTCTTGGAAATGACGTTATATGCCAGGAATTTTTTAGTTTTACTTATTCTAATTTGTGAAAATGTCAAGGAAAGGAATCGGAGGTGGACAAAGTTTACGGCAAATAATGAGACATTCAAATTCTCTTTAAAAAGCTATTTATTGATTGAATTTGAGGAGTTATACATTGATCTTTACACTTGTACTTAATTTTTTAGTCATTCTCGTGTTTAAGTATCTGCATAACATAGAGTATTGTAGGAATTACTTAAAGTAACTTATATCTAATAATATATAGCTTGTTACGATCTAAATACATTGGTAGGTCTTAAACATAATTATAAAACTCGGAATATATTGAATTATAAGTAATTACAATTATTTAGGGTTAACTATAATCGATGTTGTTGACGTTGTGATGAAGATTTTGCTGTCGTGGTGATGATTTTGTTGATGCAGCGAAGATTTAGCGCATCCTGTTGAGGTATCCTGATGTTGCACCAAAAGCAATCCTGTAACACACAGAAGAAATATTAGTTTCATTTATTTTACAATATAAGGAGTTGAATACTGAGAGTACAATGGTAATTTTAGGAATTAGCAACGCACGAGAGATTTCGCAACGAAAAAATGATGGCATATGGCCCAGTGATATCGCAAGGCCAATAGAACTCGCGTTCGTATATCTGTGCTTTGGATATCAAATACAAAAAAGCGATAGATACAAAAGTTCGCTAATTTTTTGGCAAGTCGGTATTTCAGAACCTGAGGTACAAGGTCTCGCTTAATGTGACAGATATGCTGCCCTTAGTCAATGACGATTCTGTCATAAAAACGTAGAGAAACGTATACCAGAAACGTTATTCTGTCATAGTACTATAGTAGTATTGAGAATGTGCCATGTAGTATCGAGAATTGCGAGTGCCATGCAAATATGAAATTAAACGAGTTTCAAGGAATAGGATGAACCGAAAATTTGCGTGCATTAACTAGCGATCCAAATACGGAATGTAAATAATGATAAGTGCATAATGAACTAATGGTAATATTTAATCATGCCTCTTTATGCAGTTTGAAAATGGGTCAGTGAGTCTGTAACAGATACACCATTTAATTATCTACGGCAATTAGTCTTAACACGTGCCTGATAAAACGCCTCCGAAACTAAACTCGTTAACGAGACGTCCTTTTCTTTCCATAAAAATATCGTTACGAAATTGTACACGTTCAGAGTAAATAAATAAAAGAAAATGGAACTACAAATGTATATTCTTCGTTATAAGAAGTACGATACACTTTGATTGATAAATTTATTGTGCAACTGAAATTAAATCAGAGTGCAGAAGGAGAGAGAGAACTGTTTAATTAGTATCCGTAATAAGCGATAATATTGAACGAGATTTCAGGTCATTTATGTATTCTTTTTCTTGTCAATAATAACTGTAATTATATTTATTACTGATTTTCCCTTGAAGTTTGCACGCTCTCGTTAATCGGCGATTTATCGTCTGTTTCGAAATTGGAAGACTTAAACAACTGTTCTCATCATTTACGTTTGAAAGAATGAAATATTGAGCAACCTCAATCTCGACTTCGTAATGTGGATCATTGATTACAAAATCATAATTGGAGAAAGGCTTGATCCAGCAGCCTCCTTGCATTTTTTTTTCATATTATCGTAGTGAAAACAATACCTCTCAATGAATAATAACGTTATATGACGATAACAGAGCACATTTAATAGAAAATATTAAATCATTCCACATTAAGAACAAGAAGCGTTGACAAGCATGGAGATAATAAATACACGCACGTTATTTTCTACGTTACCATATAGGACTTACGATTAAAAAATTAATTATAGTATAAAATAATTGATAATAAGATCCTCGTTCAAGTACATACGTAAGTACGTAATAAATAATTATTAATAGCATAGACAAATTATCATGCACTACTCGGTTACTCTGTATCTGTCTAACTTTATCTATCTAATAAGCGAAATATTATACCTTCAGCTGACGAATCCGAGCCTCGTAACAGCAGTGGTGATTTTTTCAAATTATGCTAGCTTCATCTACGTAACAGTATGTATGCTGCACGCTCCTCTTTAACTATGGAATCCTCGTAAAGGAAGTGATCCCTCTTCTTGAAAAGGAAGAATACTAGGAAAAAAGAAGGCGACGTTTTTCGAGGTAGATGCATCGACCCTCGGTCTCGGGGGTAGATGTTTGTGAACAGCTGAGGTCAAAGTCAAGGTCATACACGTGTCGAGGGGACCGAATGGGTGGCCCTGCGGAACACACGTGCACCCCCACTTCCTTGGAAGCAGACAGTCGGACTGCAGGTAGATCAGGGAAGGACTTTTGAACGGTCGATTGCTTGATCCTAGACAGACATGCGTCCACAAATCGATCGATCAGTGTTTCCTGCCCAAAGTCAAGGACTACAGCCGTTATCGACTAATGCAAATGCGTTTGATTCGCAATCTTCAATGCGTTTCATGTCTTTGGCTCAGGTTCGGTCTTTGCCACGTCGTTTTTATCGTCATTATTACTGTATCTTCTGAAAATACGAAAAATAACTTCAAAACTATTATACGATATATATATATATATATATATATCGAATGTTATACATTTAACGTAAAAACGACGGTTTCGATTAATTTTAATTTTGATAACTATTATTATAATTATAATATATGATGTAAAAATGAGAAAGAGGGAATTAGATGCCACGAAGTGACAGCAGAGATCAAATGTACAGTAGTTTACCACATACGTACGTAAGTATATGAGAATTTGCATTCCCCTTTCGTACATTATGATACGCAAAGTACATATTTTGTTTAATCAAAGGTTACAGCGATAGAGATACGTTTCGAAACGTTAAAAAAAAAAGTTAAGAATAAATATATATTATTAACGTTACTTTGATAAACTATTACGCTGATAAGCATGCCGTACAATGTTCATTATCGTGTTACAGCTTCTGACACGTGTATAGCATTCCTTCTTTTCCTTTTTTATATTATATCACGAAGATAAATGAAATAGTCACGATAATACGTACATACATAATAGCAAGTAAAACGTCTTTCGATGCAGATTAAGTAATAATTGAAATATATAGAAATTAGTAATAATATAAATAAAATAAGTGGCGGTGGGTGCGCAGACATCGTCAAAATACATATTGCGAAATGTCAGATTCGTAGAAGCGATGGAGAATTTTGAAAGTTTTCCGAAACTGATGAAATTAAATAAACTTGGCTGCTCGAAAGAGATAATTTAATTTTTTAAGAGATAATTAAATTTTTTTTTAACGAGATTTTACAGCTTCGTTCAATAAATGATTTTCGTCATACTCGATTCCTTGAATAATTTTTATTAGGTAAACAGTTATTGAACGATTACACAATTTTAGTAGAGTCACGTATTTCGCGTTGAAACGATAGGCATTTCACCTTGCTGGCTAGCCGGCACGTGGCTCTTTACAATCTAAACAGACGTGTATGTCAAACATGCGCAGCCAGGTCAATCGCGTGGAAGAGGAGTGCGTATTTCAAATCGACTTATCGCAAAAGGATCTTATACCAGAAATTTTTATCGTAATCTCGATACTTAACGTGTTAATGGACGTGACTAATTATACCTAACGAAAGCGCGTTGATAATCTCAGGAAAAATCCAACGAACGTATATCCATTAGATATAGCAGTTTGGTTTGTTCAAGATGAACTGGCACATCTTTTATTATAATAAGGCTCGTAGCTTGGTACAACCTCTGTTCGCATAAGTGCAAGTTTTTCCTACCACTTATGTCTATATCGCAGTAATTCCACGTGATACTTTTGGCTTATATACCAAGTCTTACGCTATGTTATATCATAATATATTTGTACTTTGACTTATTATCTATTTCATTATACCAATCTATAATATATTTCTTTATCACGGTACACTTAACGTTAGAATTGCCAGATGGTACCTGTTATTATAACATGTCTTTGCATCGCACTGTTCTATCATATTTCTATTGGTTTGCGGTTTCTTTGTAATTCCTCTTATTATCCTTTCATATTTCCATTCATTCGATTCGCGGAATTATTACTAATATTTTAATAAATATTAATAGCGAATTTAGTATGCAAAAGACAGATTATATATTATTTAAATTATGAAACAATCGCAACGAAAATAAGCGAAGAGTAAGAAACGTTTATGGATATTCGATATTCCTTCTTTCTCTTTTTATAGTCATTTCTTATTCTACAGTACAGTCGGACACCTTTCTCTCACCTTTTAAAACGCCAGATTTGCATATGCTAACCTTTTTTGTCTTATCAGATATCATAGATATTTTTATGCTTAACGATGTTCGCATCGTTCAGAAAATAAACCAATTCTTTTTCGTACATTCGTTTTCGTAAATTTCGTTGAAATTTTCTTACGACTATGGTATAATTATATTATGATATGTTATATGTTAACCACGTTATAAACGAAACGACAAATATATTATCTTGATTAAGGAAAATTTGCGTTTCACATACATAAAAGATACAACAAATATGTTAGGAAAAAAATGTATCGAATATAAACGTTTGTTGTTTATACATAGGAGAATAGTAATTGAAATACATAGGAAAATAGTAATTAAAATCATTCGAGGAACGATAATAGGCGTTATGCCTACCGATGTAGGAGCCACTAGGGGCCATAGGAGTGATAACTTATCAATTTCATCGATGAAGCAAATTCGAAGATGTGACATTTAAGGCCAGAGAGATAATATTTTTTTTCCTTCCCGCAGTATCTTACACTTTTATCAACTTACGCGTATTAACATTTTAATTTTCCTTAATCTTTTAACCCCGAGTATTATAGTGATCTATAGTGTAGTGTATATCAATTACTTTACATAAAAACAAATAATTTGCAAATAATTTACAGCTGTTCGTATTTAATTTACGAACAAATTAGATGCGAGATTGGAAAAAGAGGAAGAATGAAAAAAGATGAATGAAAAAGAAGATAACACACTAATAACACACTATGCAAAAATATTATTATGATCTTTTTTACTAAAATTTTCTATCGAATTAACTTTCAATATCCGTTTTGTAGTTAATCGTACAACATTCTTGTTGTTGAAATAATATCTTAAGCAGATACAGCGATAATTTGATCGTGAAATTAACTTGTCATGTATATTATTATAATTATAACTAATACATTATATGTATTATTATAACTAATCTGTAATATTTCTATATCCCAGTATACTTTGTTAATATATACTTAATATTGTAGTAGACAATGGGATTATATAAGTGCGCGTACGGCCATTTCTTTTCTTATCTATTAAGAAGAGGCTAAAAAATTTCCTAAAGATTAGCAAGATGACTCGTTGAACGTCTGTACGTCTAGACTATTATGCGTATCGTGAGTACGATCTACCCTAGCAGACTATTCTAGAAGGGCTCGTACATGCTAGGGGACTCTACCTGACGAATTAGGAAGGATCGTGAGAATCTCCTATGTTCTTAGCGGACATCTAAAGACCTCAAGGACGCCGGAGGGTTACACGTGCCGACCATTTCAGGACAACAACCCTCGACGCCAGAAACTCCAAAGAAATTCCAATCCGTCCCTCCTTCCACTCTTTCTAGATAAATCCATAAAATCGCCTTTCTCTTTCTGTTTCTCCTGCCGTTTTTCCATTCCTTCGTGTCCTATTTACCTCGTTTTCTTTAAACATTTATCAGAATGCCGAAAGCCGCGAAACGAGTATCGAAAATGCGATTTTAAGCAATTTTCAAGACATTTGACGCACCGAATCTTACTTTCGTTTGGCAGAACCGAATAATAACGTGCATTGAACAATTCAAGCGTATATTTTGCACAATCGATGCGATATCCATTATCGCACGTGTACTCCTACAATCTGTAGTCTCGTTTTTCATTTTCTGTCGAGGATTTCTCGAGGAACGATTCGAAAAAAATTTGAGAATGGTCGACGAGTGGAAAATTTACAAGAAAAATGGCGAACGTCAAATTTTAGAAGACGAATATTTATTTTTCGATATCATAATGCCACGACTTCGCATTCTCTCAGATATCAAAATTACGTAACCATTCTGTTCAGCGTTATATTCACTCGTAGCTTTAGGCAATACATAACACATTAAACTCTAAGAAATGGAAATATTCATTTTTCTTTGTGAATTTCTTAAAGCTACTGAAAAACTGAGAAAATTTTAATTCGCAATGCGACACAGCGATAAAGGGCTCATACGGGAGCATATAAAAAAATGTTAACCTCAAAATTCATTACAATTAGCATTCCCCCTTTTTCCCTGCACCCTTCGCGTGTTACCAACTTGGCCACGATATCAAGATCGAATTCAAATTTCAAGTTTATCCAAATCGGTTGGTACCGCTGACACTGTGCGTGTTGGTGAACGCAAAAATAAATCGATCTGGCGGAACGTTTTTCCACGCGTACTCCGAACGTTAAACTGCCATCTATGATACATTTACCGTAACTTTCTCGAACTATCCGCGATCTGATCGAAAATATTTTCTCCTACTTTCGATAGTTGATCGTAACGTCATAGCAATCGATACGATCGATTGATAAAGTTTTCCTGGGTATCGAAATAGTCGGAAAAAGGTGCCTACGACCGTATGTACGTTTCCTACAAACATCTGCCGCGGATAATACGTTGGATAAGCGAGATGACATAACTTTAGTATGCATCATCGATATTTTTCTCGTACGAAGAAACCTGTGAACGGACCGCGTACCAGACCAGTCTGGTATAACCAAAACGAATCGGGTCTTCGTCCTTGTAAGTTTCAGCCACGTGAACGAATGATTATAGGCGGCACATTCAGTTCGTACGGCGGTTTAATGAATGCAACCGTTCTTGGAATTCGTACGAGCCGACGAAAGCGGTCGAAAATAAACCGCATTAATTGAAACTCTCTGTTACGCTGTATGCCAATTTAATTGCGCAAACTGTCGGGCTGATATCTCAGCAATTGATCCGTTTATGGAAATTGATTATGTCGTTCGACTTGTGAAATTTTTTTTAATCTCAGCCTTCTACATGGTTCCTCGAACGCGATACTCACGTCTGTCGATTATAGGAGAGACACGTGTACCGATAACGAGTATTATATTACAATAAAATTGATGGATCATCGTATTCACATAATTTAACAGTAGATTAACAATTTTTAAGCACAAATTTACATAGTAATCAGTCAATATATTACAATACAATTTATTACTATCAAACTGACATAATTTAGGAATAGATTAGCAATTTTTAGGCACAAATTTACATAGTAATCAATGAATATATTTTAAATTATAAGTTTGTATAATCGATTGATAAAGTTATGTTAAATTCCTTCGGCAGGAAAGTGTTAATAACGTGTATTTATTTGGACAATGTTATTATTTTAAAAAAACACGCATGTTGCATAATATTAATTATTGTATGTAATCGAATACTTCAAAGATAAGAGGACTTGACAAATAATTTCAAAATGACTGTAACGTATAAGATACAAAGTCTTAATGTAAAAAAGATATGTATAAGATACAAAGTCTTAATAGTTTAAACGATATGCTAGAGTGTGTTTTGTAAGATTTAAGCGATTTTCGGAATCCATTGCACAGTTTGAACGATAAAACTCTACTGATAATTCTATGTAACGAATGCTTAAATTATTTTAAGTCATTCTGTGTTATTAGATGAATCAGTCTGAAAATACAAATATGCTGCTATGTCCAATTATCTTTGCACTAATTTTATTGCGCGATATTCCTTTTATTTATATTCCGTTGTTTTAATTGTATAACCGTTATTTTTAACGCCACTACTACTATCATCTAACATCTAATGTATATTTAAATACATTAATAACCATATTACACACATATAAGAATAAATATATTAATCTATACAGATAATCATAAGATTAAAGTGACGCGGCGAAAATGTATACGTGATATTATATAACATATGTAAGTTAGTAATATTAGTAAGATTATATAATAAATGTTAATTTCGTCCAAAGCAGCTGTCAGTTCTTAGTACAATAGTGGAAGCAAAAAAATCTGCAAGCTGTGTTATTTTGGCAGGTAGCACGGTTCATAGTCGAAACGTTCGTCGAAGAGGAAAAAAACAACAAAGGAAAGATAAAGCAGAGGTAGAATAAGAAAAAGATTAGTCGAAGAAGTCGTGAAACGTAGTTGCATTTGTCAAATGCATCTGTCAGATGCAAAACGGTAAAAAAAACTAGAGTACTAAGAGGTGTTCGCGTACCGGTTATAATATACATATGTATGTATGTATGTATAGTAATAGTACGTAATGGGAGGCGTCATAAATGGCTGGCAACCATTTACCGATATTATTCGTCGTAGAATAGAACGGGATTCCGTTCCACGTGCAGACAATTGGAGTTTTCCGAGTAGATCGCGTTACACGTGGAAATGCGCCGTATTACATAATATAGAAGGTCGCTTGTTTGCTAACTCGCGGAAGATCAGGAAGCTGAGGTCAGGCACGTGGAACTGACGGCGTGTTACGAGAGGACGTGACGACGCATGCATGCATATAGTAAAAACCCTTTATACAGGGTGTCCTCGATTTAAACGTCAAAACTTTGGCATCGCGAAGGATACCGACGAACTAAGAGAAAGATATATAGAACGAGATTATAGGTTTGCTCGTTTTAACTCCATTTTGGAGAAAATCGCGGCAAAATCGCGTTTTCGTTTTTATCTCCCCGATAAAAATTTAAGTCTCAGCCCGCATCTGATTACACCTAACCGCCTGACTGCTATGTTACGTAGAACAATGGCCGTTCTAATTACAGCTGCGTATTGCTTTGCTGATATTTAATACACGCTCCCATTTGAATTTAAATCGGGAACACCATGTACATGCAGAGTATTCACGCTATTAGTTTCCAGCGTTTTACTCGCAAACGATACGTAGGAGGAAAAAAGGAAAGGGAAAAAGATAAGCGGTTAAAAGGGAAGCAGTTATGGATTATTAAAACGCAAAAATGGCTATAACTTTGAAACAAGGTCAACTGTCCTGTCCACTCCTAAAATGGATCCCCTACGTTACGATACTGAATACATAAAGTTTTTAGAATCGTACGAATATCTCTTTGAGCCACTCTATGCATATGAATTTTCGTATGGTAGCTTGTAGTATCAAATACTTTCCACCGTATAATCTAACGCGTACGTGATAACAGGCTAGTACACGTCGTAACTAACCTGCGAATCACTGCCACCGACGATCGTTAGCCCTCCACCGGACTTCTCCATTACTGCGCACCGTGTCACTAACATTTCTCCTTTTTCTATCATTCCGTAGGATTCTTCGAGTGTACCTAACTGAGTCCAACATTCGTTGCTTCATATCGAAAGTTTACGTGTTTTCGCGCGAATTCGACGATAAAATAATATGAAACGTGCAAGACGATTTCCCTATTTTCGACGCGACGCTCGAAATTGACTCAACGAGAAAGATCTCGCGCGAATTACAGTGCAGAGAGGTTGTCTACACTGTATAGAACGATTCTCGTCAGTTTAGGTTAGGCTGGATAAGGTTATACAAATTTCAATAACGCTAAAAAACATTTGAAAAGATGAAAAAGAAAGCGATAAAGGTTGTCTTTAGGGTGCATAATTATTCGCAAATCCTGCGCAAGCTGGACGTTATCGCTTTGAAAGATGCTCGTCTTATCGTTCTCGTAGCACGCGTTCCTCAATGAGAAGTTCGACGAACCGGCTCGCTTTCTATTCATTGTCATAGTGCATAAATTTTTGCATCGGAGTAAGCTTCATCCTTCTGTATAGTTTCCGTATAGTTCCTTTCGTTTATAGCTAAACGTTGCAACAGAGTCAATCAGCAATAAGAATCAGCCTTTCAAGTATAGTTATATACAGGGCGTACAGAAAAAGTTAGGAAAAACTTGAGGCGTGTAATAGTACTTATCGAAAGAAGGAAAAAGGTCTCGGCGAACATGGGCCCAACAACACATTAGACGACGGTGTCAACACCGGGCTTGAGGCGCGAGATGTTACGACTACGCATCACGCCAAAGAAGGAGGATCGTCATCGGCGCGAGGCGAACTCGTGAGTATGCTATCGCGGTTTCAGGGCTCCTCCCAATGCGACTCGGGAGGTCATCGTGGAGGTTTTAGCCGGTAGAATCCGGCATTACCCGGTGTCTTCCCCCGGAGAACGCGGGGTTAGGTTTCCTCTACGTAAAAAAAAAGTTTCTGGGGTTAGTTTCTGAGTTACGAAACGTCTTTGTCGGTAAGACATTACCTTTACAGCATGTGTTCGATACGTCCCTCATTTATTTCAACCTACACCCTGACGCGTTTTCTCATAGAAGCGCGCCCCTAAAGTTTTTCCCAACTGTTGCAATAACGTTCCTTTGGTGTCTATTTCAACTCGGTTGTGCTTGCTCGAATTTCCTACCACATACACGCATCTCTCTCGCTAATCTACCTCTCGATAAACTAATGATATTCTCGTTGCATTTGGCTTACCAAGTAGTATTATCGATTTACTCGGTCTTTCTAATCGGTCGTTATTTTCAGGAATGAAGAGGACGAGGGCAAGAGAGGGGAAGATGGTAAGGAAGAAAAAGAGGAGGAGGCATATGTTACGCGTTGCATATCGATGTAATGTGCATTGACATCTAGCAGAAGGACACGATTCATTCAAATGCTGATAAACGTTTCAACGCCGTCGTATAGACACGTTTCTATGAACTGCAAATCGTTTACCTTTTATCTAGCAAAGTCCATCGTCCACCTACCTTTGACATTGTTATCTAACTCGTTATGTCGCATCAACATCGGTAATTGCAGGCATTAATATTCAATTGCTTCCTAAAATGTTAGCTTCGCTGATATATTAGAGAAGCATTGTTGGTATATTTCATAGGTCAAGATAAGCATAGAATAACATATTTGTTATTGGAAACATTGTTAAAGAGTTACATCAATAGCAGAAAAGGACGTAAGAAATGAGCGGTAACGAACGTACGTTACTACGGTACAAAATATGCGTTAATAAGAAATGTTTACACTTGTCAGTAGTCAGAAGATATTATTATATTATTAACGGTTCTACGACTCTAATTAAAATACAAGATTAGCAGCGGAAAAATGTTTAATTTATGATACAAAGAAGTGTCGTGATATTTCCTACTTACTATTAGATGAAACATTCCTGATCAATTCATATTTTGCAAAGTAGTATAACTTACGTTCGTTTCTAAACTCTTAACTCTTCTAACTCTTAACGATTCTTCCAATGGAATATGTGACATATTGTCCTTATCTCGACTTTGAAGAATATACGGGCAACGTTTGATCGGAAAGAAATTAGGTCACCCTGTACATTTTGCATCGTCTGTATCCATAGATCGTTAAATCGCAGAGATAAAAGTAACGTACAAAATACAATGTAAAAATAATCACGACGCTATTAATTTAAATACCAGTAGCTAGTAGCACGCAGATACGGAATAAATATAGATTGGATATCAGATCGAACGAAAGGTGTTGCAAAAAATTTGCAAATGTATTAACTGTAGACGCCGACGAAGAGGGGAACAAAAAGTTAATGGCGTTCTCCGTTAATTGTCCTTGGCTTCCTACACGTTCTCGTTTCAATAGCTACCAAAGAGACACAATCGAATTAATCAAACTCATCGAAACTGCCTTAACTACAGTAGAACTCCATTTATCCGAACTCCGTTTATCCGAACTGATGTCATCGCGATGCCCGATTTACCGAATATGTTCCTCAACTCTTGTCATCCGACTGCAGGCCGTGAAACGTATCGCTTATACGAATAAAGATTTTTGCCAACTTTGCTTTAGCATCAGTAACGGATGCCCCTTTCCGCCTCGAACATGTACAGATTTTGTCAGCGTTTACGTACAATGCATTCTTTCCTCTATTCGATCGAGTGAATTCTCATTATAACAATTTAGTATGAAACTAATAGCGTTCCAACTATCGGAACGAAATAACGATTACAGAAATCGAGAGCGATATAAATCCAACAAAATTAGCAAAAATATACGATGTTGGAGAAGCCACGATCGCAGACGTTAAAAAGCAAAAACACGATATTGAAAATTATCTGAAGCGTATAGATTCCTCGGATGTTGGCGTCAGTAGAAGAAGCTTAAATATACTGATGAAATGGGTTTGTTGCGATAAAGACGATAATAACGACGATTTTATACAAATGGAAGCAGTAAGCGAAAGTGGTAATGGAGAGGTGCCTTCTCGTTCCGAAATATTCGTGGCCTTCGAAAAAAGAGCTTCGGTGCTTCCAAGTACAAAAAGAATGTGACTCTATGCAGTTACTTATGTTGAAAGAATTACGTGACTTGGCAGGCAAAAAGATACGAGATACATAAATATTTAAAGAAACTGTCAATTAATCTCAATCTGTATTTGAATAAATGAAATTTCATATGACAAAAAGCGATTGTTCAATTATCCGAACAGTTTTCTTTCTAACTCTAATCTAACCCTATTAGTTCGTAAGAGATAAGGCAAGCTCTGCTGTATTTATAAATTTCAACTTGGTAAAATCCATTTATATAAAAATTAACTCCGACAAACAGCGAAAGAAGGGAGAACTGGTGCGTTACTATTATCCGACTGGTCCAGATAAGCTAAGTCTACACTGACAGACGATCGTCCACGGACACGTGTCGCAGCCAATCGACATTTGTCTTTCGTGGAAAATCCGCAGAAAGACAGAGTCTTATTAACTGTCACACGTGTCTGCGGACACTTGTCTGTCAATGTAGACTCAGCTTTATCCGATACGTCTGGTCTAGCTATCCGACACGCTGGTCCCCAGATCGAAAAATATAGTTTTACTGTATCTAATGACATATAACCGTATATAACTATAAGAATATAACTATATCCATCTATATTAAACAGGTTTATACAATGCGATGAAAGCCTAATTTATATTTTATCGATATTATATTTTAGCGTATAATATACGAAAGTGTATAAAATATGTATATATAAAATGTGTAATTTCTATGTAGATTCTGCGTTGGTCACGCTTATAGAAATATAAGTTTGTATAGAAATATAGCGTAAGAAATCGCAGTCATCCAATCATTGCCGAAAAGCCTGTCGAGAATAGTAGGAATAAAAAGCTAGAACGCGCGAGAATTATCTACGGGTACGTTCGTGCGAAATACATCGACTATCAAATTATGTAATCAATCATTATCGATCCTTAGAGTCTGCCAATCATTCGCATAGAAGCTCCTAACGAGTATCAACCGGTCTTGCTTGCGTTGTCAACGATATCTCGGCACTCGTTCGAAGTTCGTTTACTCGAAGCATCCTGCATTTCGTTCGCGTTTTTACGTTCTTTTCTCGATCATATTTTCGTACATCTCGTGCGCATCGCTTCGTCTTCGTTGTTTATCCCAACTTAGCCTTTATTCGATCGTCGGATTCTTTCGGTTCGCGCCTAACAATGTTCGTAATTTGGCATGTGCTTAATCAAATCAGACTCGCCATTGTCAGTAAATGAATCATTGCCTGTACAAGTAGATGATTTCGAAAGAGATGCAAAGGGAGTCGAAATCGAAAGTGCAACATCGACACCGATTAAAATATCTTCTTAAAGAAGGAACGTTGTCAGCACGTTGAGGCAAACATTGTGCCGTGTTTTCATTTAGTTTGGAATTCTCCACGGAAATTCTGTGTCGATCAAAAGTCACAACTACGACGAAACGAACACTAGCAGTGAAAGTTGCAACTCGTTTAGCGAAGATTAAAACTTTGATCGTGTTTAGTCGTGCTCGTGGAAGGCTTGTTAGAGATACAGTACATATCTATATACTTTGTTCAAAATTCTTAAAATCATTTCGTAGTTATGCGCGAAGCAACAGCTTTCCTTCGTTATATTATATTACGTATATTTACGATATTAAGAACGTACAGGAGGCACGATCGATGTAATTCTTAAAACTGAAATCTCTATTTACCGAGTATGTATACCGAGTCTGTATTTTCTTAATTATATTCTAGAAAACACAAACTTGCATAAAAATCCGTCTGATAATTATCAAGAGAATTAATAATCAAGAGAAAAAATAAGTCTTCGTAAATTTATATTATGTTTCGACGAGCTCGGCTGTTCCTTTGCACGAGTTACAAATTTTGTTACTTCCTCCTCTTGATCCGGAACCGCTCGAAAACTTCGCTTTTTCTTTAGATTTTTCTAACCTCGCGGTAATCCTAAAATTTTGGTATTTCGATTCTTCGCCTTTTTAAAAAGAAGATTTTACGTAAAATTAAGCCGAGAACTCGCGACAAGACCAAATTTTCTCGTATTTTACGTGAATTAAAAATATGCTTTTAATGCTGCAATATATATAATTAGTTACGTGGCTGGAATTAAAGAGATACTCGAGAATGACACAATTTACAGAGTATACTTTACAAACGTCTTCGTTCATCGTTCGTTGGACCAGGTATTAGCGATGCTTCTCGAACAAAACGATTAAAAAGTAGATCACCGTATATGACAAGTTATTCCGCTGAGAAATCCTTGAATGTAAAGGTGGCTTGAACCGATAGCGTTCGAATCGTTGGTGATCTCTCGTGTATCTCACATTGTTACTATCCGCATGTATTATTTATTCGTGTGCACGTAACAAACGTGGACAACGTGGACGATGTAGAGAACGTACAAGTATTCACGAAACTCGATTTTCGCTAGGATAACTGACCGTTCGTATCGTCCCTGTAAATCGTAGCGCATAAATATGAATCTCGTGATCAGAGAGGATGGAGCATGGTACGTGTGTACTATCAGAAAAATTCATCCGCCGTATGCCGGTATTCCGTAGAAATGTAAATTTTATACATTTTCAGTGAGACAAACACGAAGAAACGGGGGCTACCTTTGTACGTAGAGTCGGTCGACACCTCGCACGTACACATACGTACACGTCTCACGTGTTTGTTTCTATTGGTGGAGGAGTTAGCCACTGGCCGTTGATGTAGTAGTAGTACACAGAGCATTCAGTAGTATATAAGGGCGACTCTTTCGTACGGCCACGCATAACCGAGAGGGAGTCATTCCATGACACGCGTTGCACGCGATCGGGGCAGCCTCTCTTCCTTCACTTCTTCCTCTTCTTCACCGTTCTTTCGCCGTATTGTGATTGCCTCGACGACTGCCGCTTAGTTCGTCAAAGTGGACCCTAGGGGGTAGCTCGACCCTCACTCTCGCCTTCTCTCCCTCCTTCTCTCCCCCTCTTCCTCGTCTTTTCTCCCTCTCTCAGGATTCATCGTCCTTCGCACAACGATTTTCCACGTTTCTACACGACCACGCCAGTATCTGTCTTTGCCATTGAGAAATCTCCTTTGTGGCAAAATCGGTCTATCGAGTGAACAGTAACACAGTGACGAGCAGAAGAGAAGAAAAGAGATCTCGTTGAATCTTCCAAGACGAGTGAACGTTCCAAACGAGCCTGAAGAAATCATCGATGAAATTACGAGCCTGCATCTTGCATGCAAAAAGCAGGAAAACATTGAATGAAACGTTGGTAGATTCGTCGTACACGTTCAGAATGTCTCCCTCGATGATCGTCATGGGAGGATCGTGGATGACGTTAATTTTGTCCATGTGCCTGATGACAATCGTTGTGCTATTGCTGATCCGACGAGGGAAATTTCTGTATGCCCTGAGAAATGTACCATATCCGCCAGCCTTCCCCATCATTGGCAACGCGTATCAATTATGTTGCAGTCCGGAAGGTAAGCGATACGTTTTGTGAGAAATGACGCCGTCCACTTATGCTATTCGTATGCTTTCGCAGTCGGGTATAGACTTTCTTGCAATTTCTTCGAATTTTTACGATACGTTATTTAGTATATTATCTATGCATGATTCAACTTTTAGTCTAACCTAACCAAACTGGGAATATTCCTACACACGATTCCTATAGCAGGCCGGTGCAAAATATGGTTTTTCGATCAATTACCAAAAAATCGTTTGTTCTAACAACGAAGAGAAATCTAGCCCTCGCCTCGCCGTTTTCGCGCCACGAATATACCTTAAGCATGGACAAATTGAAGAAATCCGTTTTTAAGTAGAAAGTGTGAAAATGCTGAATTACACGATCTTTTCTCTGACGATTTGATACGTGCCGTTTCTTAATCCGTTGCTATACAAAATCAAGTAATACACGTGGCGTAAATTGTAGATTATGGTTCAAATGTGACAGACACGAATGACACTCGTGATATAGATTATCCCGGAGAAATTCGTTTTCACAATTGACCACTGTCAAATATAATCTATTCTGGCATTCTTCATTTGCCTCGCTTAAGTAATAAATTATTCTGTCGCAGATAGTTTGTGAAAAAATTGCGAGGCAATTGGATCGAGCGTTATGCGAGTTGACGTTTTAGGGAGCCTGATAACCGATAAGCAGCTGGTTCTAAGTAGAATAATTTTGAATTTCGGAGAAAGTAAATTTATATGGCGTATGAGCTCGACGATGTTTTTCGTGTTACAAGAGAGTAAATTATGCATCGTTACAATAATTACGCTAATTATACACTGCAAACGTTCACCTGTTTATGGGAAACACGAATATGCGAAAGTATAGAGAATACACGAATTAATAGATATGATACATACACAAAATATAAATAACAAATTAAATATCCCAAATACGATGTTGGTTATAACGTTTGGAGGATGAAATAAACCTTTATTTAGCTTCTATCTCTTTAGTTGTATCAATAACAATCTGAATTTATATAAACACCTCCAGTCTAGTAATTATTAGCTACAAGAGATTAACGAGCTGTCGATATTGTAATAACAAAGTATTCGGGATATGAACGTCATCGCAAGATAACTTATTCTCATGAAAGGCGTAAGTAAAATTATACAGCAGATATATTAAGATCTACTCTAATGACTCCTGATAAGCATCTAATACTTAAATTTCTAAAACGATAGATTTTTCAAACGAATATGGATTATGGATCGAGCGAAAAAGCAAGAAAACGTAATTGATTGTTTCGTTATATATTACTTGCTTTCGAATAAATTACTACTCAAACGGAATAAAATAATTCTATACGAATACACCAATGTAGAAACTCAAGCCGAATGAAACCAATTAAGCCAAATTATTTAAAAACATTGCGAAATATTGGTCAATTCAAAGTTGAAGTGAAATTCCATCTAACATGCAGTTAGATATTCAAACATTTGCTACTTAAATTTCGCTAGTCCCGAAACTCTTTCGGTCGTAACGTCTTGTCGATACTCTAACAAGCAATCAGTTTGTCCAAAAATTTCAACAACCTGTTCTGATATTACTGGACCGTAGATTTTTATAAATTTATAGGAAAATTGCAAAAATGCACAAAAAACGAACGTAATACGAAGTATATAAAATATCCAAAGCATAGCGCTTCCAATCATACTGTAATACTAGCTAGATAAAACAATCTTTCACCGAACTTCTACTCTTTCAATGACACTCTCGAAAAAAGTAAATTTGCATAAAATTCAGCAATCTAGATACACGCATAAATAATTCAGTAGATAGCCACGGGCCACGAGTGTTATTTGACGCGCGCGTAACTATTGCAGTATTACTATATATACATTTTACTATTTATATAGCAGTGTGCATGATTACTCGGCTATTATACACACCGTATTTGGCGTAACATATTTTCATTACATATCGCGCATTCGTTCGAAATACGAAGCTTAGAAAATTCCATAATTCTGGTATTTTTGCAACAAGTAAATGGTCACGTTGATAAAAATTATATGGCGAATATATCACATTGTTACATATTATACTGGCAATATTCGTCGCGTTGGTAAATATTCCTCAAAAATACGAGATATCGGAGATATCCGTCAGATTCGACCACGTACGTAATTCTGCGTGCTATTTGCTTACTGTTATTTCCAAGTTTGTAGAAGATTGCGATAACCTCGACATCAAAGAAATTCGCGCCATCGACCATGCAGGCAGATGCACCGATATCGAGAGAGCACGGGCGATCGCGATCGGTATTTCGGTGTCGTGTAACAACAGGTAAACGTGTAATTTACACCGGTGAAAGCTAAATTGCGCGATGCCGATGCGCCACTGATACGGTACAGTGATGCACTTGATACCCTTGACAAATATGCGGTGGATTCGATTACGTGGTTTCGTGTAACGCGATGCCGAATGGAATTGTCATCTACCGCGAACTTACCGAACCTTATCTTCGAATAATACACTTATTTTCATAACAGAGATTAAAAGAGAGCGTCCAAATATATAAATGCGATATCGGGAATTATCTATATGTAAATACGTATGATTTATAGCAACAAAGTGAAGGTTTTTCGCAGATACTTACACACGTTGCTTAGTCGCAATATATATATATATATATATAATTATTAATATATTTTATATATATATATATATATATATATATATATATATCATCTAAATACAAAATGTCGTAGTGAGAATGTTAGCCATACGGATCTTTTTGGCGCGTCGAATGAATATTAATTATTTTATAATATCATCAGTTGTGGGTCAAATTTCGTTTCGCGAAGCCACTTCTTTTTTAAATCTTTTTGGTATAGTCCGATAACAATCGATAAATATAGACGAAATACAACGGTCCAAAGTATCGGAATCCATCGGTTCAAGAATCACGCGTTGCAAGAGTTTGCGAAAACTTCGTAGTGCCAATAGGAACTGATGACGCATCTTATATCACTAACGGTCTATCTACAACGTATAAGACAATTATAATTCATTAATTCGTACACGGTAGAGCGGGCTAAAAGTATCAAAATTTAACAACGCAACAATTTTAAAACCGTTGCACCGCGTTTCTACTCGTCGATCACTATGAGATCGCGCGAAGAAAGTTCAAAAAAAAAAATTGCTATTCCAAAAGGAAGTTTAGCCTAATTGTGTCAAGATATAATGCGATCTGTGCACTATGCCCTCCCCCTCCCAAAAAAAAAAAAAAAATTAATAAATTGAAGATATAAAATGGAATGTTACAAAAATTATGTACACTTGATATATCCTACATAAGATTAAAAAATAGTTTATTATCATTACCCATTTTATCCCAAAGCCAAGGATGCGTAAATTTTCACTTTTTCCTTTGAACAAACGACCGATATAACAAACATGGTATAATAACGTAATAGTTATACCCACTCGTAAACCGGTTTCATTATCTCCAGAATCATCTAATAATTTTACACTCGATTACGAATTTCTACAATCTATCGAACGGCACATTCGTGATATTGGTCCAAAAAGGACGGCACATCGGTATCTTTTAAACCGTCCACGTAGGCACCAGTAATCAGTAATGTTCTGGTATCTCCTTGACGTTGGAAAAATTCGAGATTTTGTAATTTGGCGCACAAGTATAGGCAGAATTCTCTGCGGATATTTCGGAAACTAAGGCCGAGCGGCGGTTACGTGCGCAGGGAAAAGTTATCGAGGATCGTGCCGCCGATAGCATATTCAAAAATCATGGAAATGTACGAGGTGCGTGAGATATCGAAATAATCGGCATAAAACTGAATGGCTGATACTTCTGTGCGAAATTGGAACTTCGAAGAAACGGCTTTTCGTATGCATCGATCTAATAATTCATTTTCAACGCGTACCGAAAATGCTCATCGTGAATGACAAAGTTCGATGCTTGGAAAACGACGTTTAATTCGGTTGCTCCAGATATGAAAGGCGCTCGTGAACGAGATGTTCATCCATGCACTGGCGAGACAAGCAGAAAGTCGCGAGAAAGAAAGAGGAAAAAAGAAAGGAGGATTTATCCACCTCGGCCCGCTGAACGCCAAAGATAAATGGTCAGCCTGTCGCGCATAACCAGACGAAGAAAAAAGCGGGTCGAGGTCGTTCGCGGCCTGAATAACGCATACGATACTTGTATGCAATTACACGTGGCGCGAAAAAGGAAAAAGTTCTCAGCAATAAGGATGATTTTAAGAAATCGTTTAACACGCAATACTCTCGTTCAAATATAAACCGTATATGATGTACGAATATAAATAGTTCGTCGTGTAATCAACATGTACATGTATCTTTCATATAATTATAGTTGGTATTACATCAATACTGAACTAATTACGAAGGAACATTATCCGAGTGTGACATAATTTAGATAAAACTTCGTAGAGACTAGTAAGTATGTTCCTTTCTAATCTTCTTGGGGTAAAGTAAACCGACGAACGAAAGAGAAAATAAACGTTCGGGAACGAGCGAGAAACGAGCGATGACACCACTAGCGTAGCAGAAAGAGCAAACGATGACTGGAATTCACCATGATCCGAAGGAAAGTGTAAGCGTCTCGTTGCGCGCCAAGGTCTACGAGAGTATGCTTGTTCTTTTTGTTATGAGTCATTACTACTCGATGACCTCGCGTTGCATTTTTGTCGGTCAACGTCCGGTCAGCGTACAGCTACTTCTCTTTTACTAGGATTCTAACACCAGTCTTTCTAGTTTGCATCTATCTTTTTCATCGATTGTGTCAATTTTGATTCGATAAAGCCATCGAATCTTTGGAAATAGTTTAAGTAATTTTTTTTTTTTGGAATCAACTTATGTTCTTTTTTTTCCCTTTCTTTCCCTAAACTCCGATGCGCTTCGTTATTTTATTGCCTGCGAACCGTTAGTCGGGCACTCGAACGTTACGAGCGATCACCTCAGGGCCTGTTGCTACCTGATATGACCGCTACATAGGGTTAGGTTAGGGTTAGATTTGACTTTCTCTTCCTTCGAAATATGCATTCACCGATTACTCATCCATCTTGAGAAAATGGCAAGTCAGGAAGTCGAGTGTCCACGCCCCTTGCCTAGCAACTGGCCTAACTTTAACCATTTTTTTGTCTATCGTCGGTCTGTAATGGAACTCCAACGGGCAAGCACGCATTTCTTCTGCAAATCTAGCTATAGCCATGGTTTTTTCCGAACCTGCCTTACGCTTCGAAGAAACTCGACTGCGTTAAATTGCTCTTCGATGTAGCCGAGCGACAGTTTGTGCGAACGATCCTGCCGTACTGCAACAGACTGACTTGGAACGCGTGGTAACCCGATATGCTTCTTCCGCCTGAATTGGATCAATTAGATACTTGGAAAACATACGGTTTCGGCAGGATGGGGCTACATCTCGTACGACACGCGATACTACTGAAATCTTGAAAGAAATTTTCCCAAACTGCGACAAAAAGTTGTTACATTCACCGACCCTCTCGCTCCCTTGACCTGACGAAGACCTAAGCAGACTTTTTCCTTGGGAAAGGACTTTTTCCCTCAAGCAGATGCGCTTTCGGCAATCTTCGAGGTAAATTTAACGCGTACAGGTTGCTAGCTATCTGCAGCAACTAGTTACTCGTTTGCAAAGCATTCCATTTCTTCTCCGACTGTCTTCATACCTAGGTCTCTTCTGGGGTCATCGTTACGCACGTACCGCGGTGCATTCGCAACCGTGTCAAGTATTATTGACCGCGTTGATCCTATTTTTTTAATGCGGCTATCAGCTGCTGTTCCTCGTAATTCGATGCCATACGTCCAGATAGATTTTCTAGATTAATAGTTTGTTCTCAGGATTTAGATAGGATTGTCTTCCTGAGAGATAATACGCGTGTCTTCTTGTTATTTCCACTTGTTCTATCTTCTTTTGTACGCGGTGTCCCCGTGTTAGCCTCTTGTCTATGTACGTTTCGCGATATTTTACTGTTTCCCATTGTTGTATATTTCTGTCGTTTCTGTGAAATTTGTTTCAGCAGCGAAAGTCATTTGACTCGATTTATCGTATTTTAGCTAAAAATTATTTCTACCTTATTTAAACGATTTCTATAGGTAGTTACGAGTCGTTGAGGATATAGAAACTCGGATGAAGAATGAAATAACAGAGAATGGCGAACACGTCATAACTTCTTCCGAATCGAACAATCGTTTACGAATGCTGTACATCGTCTTCTTAACAAGTAGGTAATTCGCGCCACGAGGCTGAAACGAGCTTAGAGATACGACAATAACTTGATTGGCCACGATGATTACTGCGAAATGTCTATTTCTGCACGAACGATGTCTCGGGTCGATGACCGCTGCAAATCACATGGAAACATCGACGATCTTACAAAACTGCGAGACTTTCGACTTCCGTCTCATTTCAGATAAGAACATTTCCTTCGAGAGCCTCGTGAATCTCTTCTTTGTTCCGTTACTCTGTTGTGCGAATTGTCTCCTTCTTCTTTCCCCGCTTCTTAATAATTCTTCTATGTTGCAGGCCCCTCGTTCCCACGTCTCCGTGCAGTTCTCCAATCAGTGCTTCAATGCCCTAAAGTTTCTCTCGCGTAATACACGTTCGCTGTGCAGACTATTCGACTTTGTTTTCGAGTTACAGCCAGTTTTATGTTGAAATAATTCTACACAGGGCGAGGGGAGGAGATAGAAGGAAGCAGTTGAGCTAATGTGATTTACCTTATTTACAAGCAGAACGCAATAATCTGGCATTGAACCTTGTATTCTAATTCCGTAAACACTGCGTCTTAGTATCTCACGCATAAATAAATAAATGCCAGATTAATAAAACGCGAAGGTATGCAGATTCAGTTTGATAAAGGAAAAACTCGCTATAACTCGAAAACAAGGTCAAATAATCATACGATTATGCGAGCGGAATCCACCGCCTGAGGATTCGGGACAAAGATCAAAAACGGCATATAACGTGTCATTTTTCTGAAACTCGATATCAGA
Organism: Bombus confusus; assembly: GCA_014737475.1. Lineage (NCBI taxonomy): Eukaryota > Metazoa > Arthropoda > Insecta > Hymenoptera > Apidae > Bombus > Bombus confusus. The sequence goes on from JACXIV010000172.1 coordinate 23,199, forward strand.
GGATCCGACGAGAGCCAAAGTCTGTTTATCGAGTCTTCGTTAAGTATTTTCCCCACTCCCTGGCTCGACTGAAATATCATTTGCACGCCAGAAATCTGTCTGATCCTATACTAACTAGTAGTTAGTCCAAAAAAAATTCATAAAAATCGCTTGCTTTTACTGTTGTTACGCGACGATCTACCCTTCATCCCCGGAGGATGTGGTAAAATCTTCTATTCGACATTCCTTCGCTATTTGGCGAGTCGAAGTAGCGATACAAGGCTGTGCACTGTCATCTAAAACAAGTACCTTCCCTGTTTATCTTCTGAATTGTATACCAAATCGCATGGATCAAACTTTCAACCGATACCTTATCTTTGTGCGTTACATTTGCAAAAATTTTCCTAGGAAAATTGGAAAGATGTTACTTCTGTTAAAGGTTTCCTTCGTCGCGTGTAGAATTAAAGAAAGGACGTTTATATGTTACAGAAGCCTTCAAGAAGATGCTGAAATGGGGAAGAGAGTTAGGGGATATGTATTTGATTTGGGTAGGCATGCGACCGTTTATCTTCCTGTACAAAGCAGAAGCGATACAGCCATTGCTAAGCAGCAGCGTTCACATCGATAAAAGTTTGGAGTACGGATACTTACAACCTTGGCTTGGTTCCGGTTTGGTAACAAGCGCCGGTGAGTACTACGAGGAACTATTAACGCGATCCGTAAGCTTTTATTCCGCGTCTACTTAATCCTGCTTCGCTCTTCCGTTCGTTTCTTGTCCAATCGTATGTTGCTAATGCCAACAAATATTTTCAATTTAGACTGAAGAAAAATTGGCCGGAGGACCTGGCCAAATAATAATTAGCGATTCAACTGTCGAAGGACAGTATTCCGCGTGTAGTCGAGTACCGTAGCACGTTATATATTTGCAAGGATGAAAAAACCTCGCACGTGTTGAACCTACCTATGCCGAAAAGTTTTCACGCGAAGAAGAAACGATACGATCGAAAGCGATGAAAAAAGTTCTACAGGTAGATGGGATCAGCTCGATCTACTTGGCCGGCCACTAATTTCTGGAGGCTACATTTAACCGTTGCATGCCAGCATTTTTTCGGTTGAAAAATTTCGGCAGATTGCCAACCGGACAACCAATAGCAAAAATTTGTCTGACGAACCAACTCGAGTCGAGTTCTTTATAACGTTCTACTATCTGAATATTTTTTATATTCTACCGTACCTCGAGCAAAATATTCCTCGGAATTTTTAGTCAGCACCCGAAGCGAAAGAATTGATTACGTTGAAGAAACGTTGAATGATATAACAGCTCTTTTTTAATCAAATTCATGCTTTCAGACACATAAAAATGAATTAAGAACCTAGATTCCGAGAATAGAATTTTATCGCGCGATCAATTAAATAAAAAATCGATTAAATATGCATGTATACTTGTGCATCGCTGCTTGGCATTGATAGCGACACGATGCTTATAAATTTCAAATGGCATATTTTTAATTCCACCGAGAAAATTTCAAAATTACTTGTCCCGGTAAACGGATACTATGAGTCGTGGAAAAAGATTGACGGATGCAGAAAAGGAAATTATTTGCAAATTTTGGAAAGAGAAATATTCCATTTCAAAAATTGCGAAGATCGTTGAGAGGAGCAGAAAAGTAGTGACCAATTTTTTAAAGGATCCAGAAAACTACGCAAAACGAGAAAGTACGGGACGTCCTAGAAAAATAACGTTCAACGAAAGGAGAGCGATTTTAAGAGTAGATACGACTTCAGATGAAAGTGCTAGAAAGATTGTCGAGGGAACTGGGGCGAATACGCATAATTGAACGCAAGTAAACGAAGACAAAGTGGCAGTTAACGCGTGCATATAGGAAGCAACGGGTGGAATTTGCCGAGAAGTATTTAAAGTGGGTGCAAAGGTAGAGGAATGTTATTTTCACGGGTATAAAGAAGTTTAATTTAGATGGCCCAGATAGGTGAAAGTATTATTACCGTGATTTACAGAGGGAGGAAAAAATTGCAAGTTGCAAACAAATTGGTGGTGCAAGTGCAGTGGTGTGGATCGACGTTGGGTATTATGGGAAGGCGGAAATTGTCTTTATTCCGACAAAAGTGAATACTAAAAAGTTTATTGATTTGATCGGCGAACAAATACAAGTACGTGCAGTGCATATTGCAGGGGTAAACTTCGTACTCTGACACGACATACCGCGGTCCGCACTGCACGGTCGGTAAAGAAGTACTTCTTGGAGAAAGACATCAAAGTTTTACAATGGCCGGCAAGGTTAGCTGACCTAAATATAATAGAAAATTGTTGGGGTGTGCTCGCAAGAAGAGTTTACGAAGATGGACGGCAATTTCAGAATATAAATGACTTGAAAAACTACATTGCCCACGAATGGGAAAAAATAAGTCCACGTGAAATCGAAATGCTATTTAAATCGTTACAAAAAAGAATGGCAGCAGTTGTAAAAAATAATGGAAGCTATATGAAATATTAACATGACAATCTTTGATAAACACGAGTAAATTTTCACTTTTAAACAGCGTGTGCTATCATTTTGCCCGACTGAATATTCTTACCATATTGTGTAAAAAAATATTTGTTTCCAACTCAAAAGTATAAAAAGCTGGTACATAAAAAGCTTAGTTAACGAAATATATCTCTGTATTTTTGTTTGTTATTCGATAAATTTTTTTCAGATTTATATTACCTGCTACTTTTTGTCCGGGAGTACAATAAATTGTCTCGGAGTATTAAAATCACATACTCAAAGTCATGACTCTTAATTTACAGCCTTTTGATTAATTTCTTTAACCTTTCGCAAGGACAACCGAGAGAAAAAGGATGAAAAATTAAACGTAATAAATGGTTCACCGTGTTCTAGGTGAGAAATGGCATTTCCGCCGCAAATTGCTAACACCAACCTTCCACAGTGGTCTTCTAGAAGTATATTTAAAGACAGCGATCAAAGAAGCCCAAATATTAATCTCATGCCTAAGCAAGGAAGTCGGTAAACCAGAATTCGACATTGTTCCTTATGCCAAACGGGCGACGTTGGATATAATATGCGGTAAGACTACTCAATATTGCGTATCGTCGCTCTAGTTCTTAACTATTCTATTTACATTCGTTTATCAACTGTGAAACTTGAGTTTAAAATCTATGGAAGTACATTTCATAATACATACAATGCCGCGAATAATTATAAACTCAACCTCGTTTTTTTATTTTTTATAATATCAAAACAAAAATTAACAAAATCGGTCATATATATAATTCCATATTGCAATATAAAACATAATATAAATATTATCTTTTTGTGTCCTATTTCGATTAAGAAAGGCAATAATTTGCCATATAACATCTCCTGATATCCTCTAGTGTTCAATGTACTCTTTACAAAAACAATTTCACTTAACGTATCCAGGCATGATATATGGTTTCATGGAAACATTGAAGAAATAACGCGGAAAATGTATTTGAGCCTATAATTATTCACAGCATTGTATGTATATCTCGCGCGATATTTTCAAATAGAATGAAGAAGAAACGCAAATCGATTGTGCGTATTGTCGCATAATCACAGCTCTGCATTCCAAAGTACATGTGATGCAATTAATATTGATCGCCATCACGGATGACTATTTCCACCGGTAATTTTTCATAGTGATCGAATAATTATTCATACAAAACATACTATACAAAATTTATAGAGTTATTTCTAGAGTAAATTAGTTTGTAAATTTCACTGATTTAACAACGTTGATCATCGTGTATAAGTAGACATTAAAATATTACGCACAATTAGAAACATCGGCTGCGTTATGAAACTGCGAGGCAATGAGAAAACATCACGGTTCGTTCTCAGTAGTTAGGAATGTCGACGAGTTTTCTTATCATCCTTCAATTTCAAGCCAACCATAATGATGGTCCTGTCAGAGTTTGAAGGTTTCAATTGTCTCTTCTTGCCCCTCATTTTTCGATCATTCTTATGACGAAGCAACGCAGTGTATTTATGGTCCGACTTCTTTTTACCGCGTCTTACGTAACATCTGTAATAACAAAATTTATTTTTACATCAGATACGCAACGTGAATAATTGAGTTAACATATACGACTTCATTACTCGCAATCATTTGAATTAACTACGTTATTTTTAAAATTGTATGTATTGTTTCAGAACACAAGATTAATCACGTCTTTTTAATTATACGCCGGAGAAGAAAAAAATAAATATCTATAGCAAACATTGTTTGCTTTCAAATAAATTATTGTAAAGCATAAATATATATGTATTATTTTATTCAACTCTTCCTTATTAAGAGAAGTATATCATTCGTTAATTTAAAAAAGAGCTCGATGCAACATAAAATAGTAAAGAAGAGTTTTATAGCTTCTGCTAAAAGCAGGGAAAATAGTTTCTAACGCCTTACGGTGACTACACTGTATAGTGATACTGTACTTTTCTAATGAATAAGAATAGTTTTGTCCTCCTCTTTATACCGCCCATTAATATTCATATATAACATTATCTTATTACTGGCAGGTAATCAAGAAAGACTTATCGCTATTTTTATAGACACAAAGAAAGATGCAAAAAATGTGGAGGGAAAGCCACTAGGATTCATAATAATTGCGCTTATACGCATTATTTATTATTTATCAAGAATGGTAATACTATGCGAAAAAATTAGAAAATTTCAATTTCGTTATTACCGTGACTTTTCATTACGCAATTTTGATTTTCTTTTGCTCGACACTTTCGATCTCCGCTTCTTTTTTGGTTTCGATAATTCAATTATGCGCTGAGTGGCTAGCAAAAAAATTCAAATTACCAATTATTTAACGATAAACATCTCACAGTAACAATCGAACGATTAGAATCGAATAGTGAATTTAACCTGACTAGCTTAGGCCGACCATTATATTATTAATTTTGTGCAATTATTTCATCAACAAAAATGCCTCAAGCTATCAGAAATAACAGAAAGTGGTACAAAACGGTGGAAGGAATAAGCTCGTAATTCGTTAAAAATTATCTTGACGAAAAACGCGTTAAAGAAAAAGATACCAACCGACGGCCGTGAGAGCACCGGGCGCAACGTATCCAATTGGTTTAGGAGGATACTGATAAGGGGGGATCCGTGGCTTTGAAAGTTCAATAATACGTGGCGATGCTTTCGGGATCTGTGTTGTATTCGGCCGTGTCTGAGACAGTTTTTCTTCAATGGTTCGAACGCGAGGTTGGGCTAACTGATTAGTCCGATCTGTTATTTCGTACAGAAGTGCCGATGCTTTTACCTGATGGGGAAAAGGAATCAACATAAAAGTAGATCGACGCTTCGCGATAGTTCAAGTAATAGGAGTGTGGCTAAAGTTTGGTTAATGAAGTGCTTCTAAAATTTCTTTAGTGGAAAGTGGGATTCGTATAAACGAAGTTTCACCGTAAATTGTATTTTTCAACATGGATGTGGTTTTACATGTCGTCGAATTTTGTGATCGAAGTCGGACACCTACGTGACTAGATTCCAAGACGATATCATTGTAGGCCTTAGTCGTCTTCGATTTTGCATTTTTAGATGCAACGTTCAACGCGTTGCGTTTCACCGACTGTTTCCGAGAAGTGTCTTCAGGCAGATGATCGGACGCCGAAAATGACTTGGCATTGTTCGATTTTTCTTGTGATTTTGTGAATTTGCTTACAAATGTTTTGCTAAAGCAACTAAATGATTCGTCTGATCCCCAGTGACGAGTGGTAAGCAACGTAGCCATTTCCTCTTGCTAACGTATGTATTTCACTTAAAAAATTTTGTACATTGTAAGAAAACTTCCGTTTTTATTTATCGATTCTCCTCCTCATGTAGCATCTTATGCACGGGACATCTTTCAAACAATGAAGAATCAAACGTTTCCGTTGCCTCCTTCAACCATAATCGAATTTTGTTAACTTTAATTCGTCCCTTGTATCAATTTGATACCGTAGGATAAATATAAAAAAGTAATATGCTCTACATATCACTTTACCACGTGTAAACTATACGAATAACCATACGGCAAGACTATGGAAATTTGATCTTATATCTTTGATACAATCATTTGCAAACTTTATTTTATCTTTCAATTCCTTTTGTATTTTACCATTGTAACGATTTAACACAAAAGGATAAATTAATTTATGTATATTCAAAAACTGTATCTCTGTGAACGAGTGTTGTGAAGATCGCAAGTAGTGAGATTCAAGAGCGTTTAAAGAACTGAAGTTAACCAGGTTAGAATAATTTCATCAATTTAAATAGGCTTTTAATGCACTCTTTCTTATAGTTAGACAGGTTGGTACACTAGGAATCGATTTAATAAAATCTCCGTTCACGGTCTATGGTCACCTTTGTCAAAGGGATGAATTGTGAAAAACTTCACGAAGCTTCGATAGTCTACTTAGTTTGAATTCCTACATTATGTAATCTATTCCGTGCATCGTACGACTAATTCTCACGAACATAACATCCGTCTAACCGCCGAATATTTGTACAAACAGATTGTAAATTACTCTGAGGAGAATATAAAAAAAAAAACAAAAATATTTAAGAAAATTTTACATCTTTGTTTTCTAACATTACAGATAGTTCCATGGGATGTAACGTTAATGCGCAAATAAATTTTGAAAACGAGTATGTGCTGGCTGTGAACACGTAAGAGTATTTTCTACTAAATGCACATTAGAACAAATGTCAAGTATGTCATTTATACATATACTTCTTCTAGTCTAGCTTCCATCTCGCAAAGAAGATTTCTAAACGTGTGGATGTCCTTTGACCCAATCTTTAAGCTAACGACCTGGGGTAAAAAGCACGATCACGCGCTTCGTGTTACTCATGGATTCATTAACAAAGTAAGTACATATAATTTTTCCTTCTACATTTCGGTTAAATACAGTTAAATTTTAACTTGAACTTCTGTTCTGCTCCATTATGAAATTCTCTACGAATCATTATATTACTTCTATAACTTGAATTCAAAGAAGCTCCTTGCACGCCAAAGTTTACTTCTATAACCGCATTCCATATTTTATTATCTGCTGGTTTCATGAAAAATACGTATTGCTTGTGACCATTAATTTCTTATTAATTTATATACTTTACTAACATGCATGTCCAAATACTTGTGAGCTGCAATGTACGTATCTTACAATTAAAAAATCATATTTCACAAATACTCATAGTCACACTCTCACCCTACACTCGTCATGCGTTTTACTATTCTCAAATGCATTTCCATACGCACAAACTACATAACATAAACTGTTATTTAGTTTTGTAGATAAATAATTAACCTCTAAAAGTTGAATTTGTCTTTCTTTGAATATCTAATCCAAAAAATATTAGTGCCTTTATAAAATCTGTTTATGTCGTCTTCATTTATTCAACCTGTCTTGGAAAACTCGATACAACAACCTCCACAACGCACAATATAAACACACAGTACAAAATAATTTGTTAATCAACTTGACTTTATTTAAATTTGGATCTAAGATGTGGGATAATTAGAGGATGCAAAATTGTGTATTTTTTCCTCTGCTTCTTGTAGATTTAGAGCTGTTTCGACCTAAGCGTATTTGACGCCAGATTACTTTGACGCCATATTGGTTTCTAACCATTATCTGATCGATACGCAGTCCGCATATATGAGGATTAAATTGAATTTCGAAAAAATAGTTTCATTAGGAATAAGAGGATAATTTTAAAAACCAATAATTTTGCATTCTCTAAAGTAATTTACTCTTAAAAAATACTGATCTTTGTACGATATTTATATCATTATCGTTTATGAAATTTCTCTTACTCGGAAAATTCAACAAAACCTTTACAACCCATAATATAAACGCACAGTATAAAATAACTTGTTAATTACTTAACTTTATTTAAATTTTAAATCCAATATGTCTAGATAATCGCGGAAAGAAAAGCCGAGTGGAAAACCAAAACGGATGGTAATTTTCATGAACGGTCTCATAAACGTCAAGCTCTGTTAGACTTGTTGTTGGAATTATCGAAAGATGGAGAAGTACTTACTGACGATGATATTCGTGATGAGGTGAATACGTTTATGTTCGCGGGTCACGATACCACTGCGACTAGCGTATCCTGGATCCTGTATGCATTAGGAAGGCATCCTCAGTACCAGGTAATTTTACACCGCATACATCTACATGTCCTGCAACTGATGGTACGATTAGTAGAAGAAATGGTTTTACATGAAAAAGCAAGTTAAAAATGTAGAGCAAAACTTTTTCACATATGGCTTTCCATGAAAATTGACTTTGCATATTTATTGATTTCGTTATAGATTAATAATCTCTACTTATGTATATGTTTGTTGTACTAAATAATGAAGACACTTGAATGGATAAATTTAATACGCATATCGGAATTATGTATTGTTGCATATATTTGATTTTCGACAAAGTGCGTAAAATGCTTACGATAATTTCTAAAATAACGAAATTTACAATGTACAAATATCTTGTTTTTCTCTATATTTTCCCGATGTAATAAATATAAACATAAGTAAATGCCCCCTAATTATTAAATTACTATGTACCTTTGTCACCTCTCATTTTAGGAAAAAATTCTTGAAGAATATTATGAGATAGTAGAAACGAAAGAATTATCTCTAGATATACTAAGCAAATTAACGTGGTTAGAAGCGTGCATAAAAGAATCTTGGAGAATTTACCCAGTAGCACCACTCATCGCAAGACAGATTTATCACCCTATTAACATTTGTAAGTATAAATATACACAAAGATGTGTTTTCAGTGATAGAAAATTTGAATAAAGTAATTTGTTTTTAGTGGGACATGAAATTCCAATAGGATCGACGGTTCTCGTAAATTCGTTCCTTCTTCATCGTGACACTCGATACTTTCCAGAGCCAGATACTTATCGACCAGAACGATTTCTTCCCGATGGACCAAAATATCCTTCTTATGCTTTCATTCCCTTCAGTGCTGGCTCTCGTAATTGTATAGGATGGAAATATGCCACGATGATTGTCAAAGTTCTTATTTTGCATATATTGAAAAATTTCCAAGTCGAGTCCTTAGATACCGAGGATCAACTTCGTTTCACCAGTGAATTGGTATTACACAATGCTAATGGACTTCGCCTAAAAATTACACCACGAAAACAAGGAATTCTTGTTTAATTTTATTGCAGCAGTACACACGACCGAGTGAAATGAAAAGATGGAAGATATACATTTATATATAGATATTTCTTGAACTGTTAGGAAAAGGCTGATATTTTCTGCATATCGAAGTTAGAGAGACCATATTTTGTGATAACAATATTGATGTTAATTTATGTCATATTCTTATGTTTATCACGACAGTCGTTCGTATTTATTTAAGAGCAAAAAATATCATAGGAAATTAGGTTAATAGAATTTGTATAATGATCAATAAGAAATATCTATCTGTAAATTAAATAACAATTAAGCATTGACTATATATTCTTATATTATTCTTATTGACATATATTGTACAAATTGTATTACTTTATTGTGGAGCTCAAAAGTCATAATGAACAAAGTTTTTGTATTCCTTTTACGCAATTATTTTATGTCTTTCAAATGTTGCCACATTAAGTTGTTAAAATTGTATCTCTAATTCTATATTTTAACAGCCATTTGCGTAACTGATAAACATTTTGTTATTAGTAAGTAGGTTGCTGCAATTATAACTATTTTGAAATTCTAACTCGTTGAGAAGTACTTGTGTAATATATGTATGTTGGGTTTCTTTAATTGTATTGGTACACTAATTAATGATTAAGAAGCTGTTGGTTATCTCGAAAGTGATATTAAATTTCTTGTATATCCTTATATCTTATAAATATAAATATCCTATAATAAGATATCTTGTATATCTTATTAGATAGCTATAATACTTCGTTATTAAGTATTTTGCACTTATTGTGTGAAGGAATAAAAGTATAATTGTAATATTGTGATATTTTATAATATCTTTAGTTTATATGATGAAAATATGAATATAAATATGATAAGATATTATACATGTAATAATTCTTAATCTTTTATCCATTTTTATTTAATAAATAAAGCACCATGTTTGACTACGAAAAATTTTGATTCTTTACAGCGCAATAGCCAAACTATAGGTAACATTATCATGTATTAGGCTCTCATTGAAAATTATTGTTCCATATCTATGACCATAATTAGTCCATGACTATGAACTTGCAGACAATGGACGTTACAGAAATAGCAGTTTTGATTATTACCGTGTTATAATAAATATAAATGTATAAAAAAAATAAGTAAATCAGGAAGACGTTGAGTCTATCTTATAAACAGGATTTAATACAAAGTTCCACGGTTCCATGTTCAATTTTCATTGAATCGACATTCTATAATCCAGTTCTTGACAGATGTTTGAGCAAAGAACACTACATGCGAATGTCATTGATCTTATCGATTTCTCGTAAAACAGGTATCCTATTAAGAAGTTATGTTTCTAGCCTAAAATAAAAATGGAATACATTAGATAAATATTCAAATATGTATATATATATATATATATATATATACACAGTAACATATGTTTAACAATATTTCTTGTTATACCAGTTCATCAAGATCAATATCCGAGATGTCCGAGATTTCCGAAATATCGAGTGACGAAATAGTAGTTTCTTCTATTTCGTCACTCTCCTCCTGTTAAATGTTTCTAGCCTAAAATAAAAATGGAATACATTAGATAAATATTCAAATATGTACATATACAGAGTAACATATGTTTAACAATATTTCTTGCTATACCAGTTCATCAAGATCAACATCCGAAACATCCAGAGACGAAAACGATTCATCACACAAATTACTCTCAACTTCAGCCATGCCTATCATTTTATCATAATCGATATCCATATCGAAATCCTCATCGAACAACATATCAATTGGCAGCCTCATATCACTTTTAAATAAAATATATCATTTAAAATATATCAATATATTTTTATTGCTGCAAACAACGAAACCTCTAATATATATGTAAAGAATGCTTATATACATATACTTCTCTATTTCTGGAACTACATTCTCTAATTGAAATTGCTCTGCAATTTTCTGAAGATGGCATTTACTTCTTTCCCTTATCGATGGGACTTCAAAGATTTCTTTTAAATAATTTTCCACAGGTGGTAATGGTTCATCTGGATTAATAGCACGGTATGCTAACATATCCCATCTATGTTGTACAGCAGGATTTGGCATGCATCCCGGCAAAAAACACTGACACCCATCAATCTCACAATCATTTCTGTTTAATGTAATGTAAATGTGTAATCATATAGAGGACGGTTAATTACATATACCAAAATGCTAGTATCCTTACTCTGAATCTGTTAACATCAGAGAATCTATTAAACTATCTACAGCTTCATTTTGTGTAGTACTTAATTGTTTAATTGTGGACTTGATGGATCTTGTTCCCATGATCCTTCGATCTTCTGCAAATACTAATTGTATTTCTACCAAGCACTGTATAAAAATATAAACAATATATTAAACAATATATTAAAAGATAATATATAATAAAAACATATATTTCACAATACCCATGGTTCATCAGGAATATCAATACAAGGAAACAATGCAACCATTCTAGGCACGGTACCCTTTTTATAAATTTTTCTCACAATAGCAACTGAATTTGTTTTATGCATTGCTTGCACTAAACTATAAAATGGTTTCGTTACATTCTAAAAAATCAAGATAGATATGTAGGTTAATTCAAAATTCTTTTGGTATAAGTAAAATGCCAAGACATACATTTGTTTTACTAGTGGGTAAAATAACAGAACTGGAACTTTTGTAAAAATACTCTAAATCAAGATTATTTCTGTCTGTAAAGCCGTAAATTTGATATCTTCTGTCACTGCCTTTATAACTCATTCTCTTCTCTATATCCTCTACATTTACAATAAAATATATGTATTATGATAATATATTGATTATAATATTTATGGTAATAAAAATAAATTGATATATACCAGGTAGTGCAATAATAACTCCTCCATATTTGTATCCTTTTTGAATGTTACATGCTATATACTGAATCCTGTGTCTATCTAAGTATTCTGTTCTTGTCTGGAGCTTTTGACTAGCTTTGGCGGCTCTTTTCCACCATGGAAATTTATCTGCTCTCACCTATAGAAGTAACAATATTAAACTACAACAGTCATAAACAATATAATACACTCCTATGCACTATGTCTGCTTACCTTAGGATAAGAAACAATTGGTATTTTTTTATTAAGTAACTCTAAATTATAATAAGATGGAAATGGTTTTGATGATATCGGTCTATAAAATTTCAAATCTGATATGGCATCATCAAATGTTATATGGTGACCGTCGATCTAGTAAATAAAATAAATTGAATAATAATTCACAGTAATATATAAAAATAGATAATTTAATAGATAAAACCTTTTTATTGACATTTTTAAGAAGGGTTTCACTAACTGTAGGAGTACTTGAAGTAGTTGGTTCTGATCTGAAAATAATAAAATTATAAAATTAATTTATATACAATAATTTATATAACAAAATTAAAATAGATGTTTACATTGCGATTAATATAATATCGTTTTCTAAAAGCTTATTTGCAATTGCAGATGCTTTAAATTGTGATATAATATCTGGATCTTCATTAAAATCGGACATCAAAATGATTTTCCTTGTAGAATCCAAAGGACTAAAATAAGAAATATATTGTAGTTGATATTATAATACAAGTTAGAATATTTCCATTTTTACTATTTCCACAAGTACAATGATAATATATTTAAACATACGTATTTTCTTTCATAAATAACACTGCAGCCTGAAGTGCTTCAATCCAATTACAACAATGGTCTGTACCTTTTATACCCTTACATTTCTTTACAAGATTCCAATCTGGAACCTGAAAATCTGTAAATTCTTCTATATGTTCTTTATCCAAACAATTTTTTGTAACATCGGAACCCATTAACATTATTGCAACTTCATCCTTTGGTGTTAAGAAAATCTACAAAATACAAAATATTAATAATTGAAAATAAATAACATTAAATTAAGTTTTTATAATACCATTTTCTGAATTTTTCGCTTGGCAATACGTTTTGCTTTCTCCAAGTAGGAATGATTATTTTCAATATTTGGATTTGTTATTCCAATATTTATTAATAGTATTAATGATTCCTAAAAATAACATTAACACATTTCCTGTATTATTTTATGTGAATGGTTCAATCATATTGATATTTAACCATAAATTTAAAAATACAAAAATTTAAAGGAAATGAATTAATAAAATATATTCTTAAAGGTGATAAAATATAACCTTAGCTGCTCTCGGTGCCATTTTACACAATTGCAATTAATATATGCTGCTCTCAACAATATTTGTATTTAAAAATGCTAAAAAAGAAAAAGATTGTAGTCAATTGCAAAATAAAAATTATTATTCGGGAAAAAAATGTTTTAACCACTGTTGCGGAAAAAGGACGTATAATATATTTTTAACAATTATTGTGGAAACATATAAATTATCTTGATAAGAAATTTCTTTTATATGTTATATCACATTAAAAAACTTGAACCAATGAATTGTATACAACAAAATCTGTATTTTAGTTTTTATATCTCTAATAGCTGAACAAAACAAAATAAGTCAAAGCTGTTAGTTAATAGCACTTATAATATTTAATTGTGATTAGAATGGTAATATAAAATGGTGACTAATAAATGATTAAATAAAAGCGCACTATTTACATGAAACAGACATATAAAAGAGCAGAAATGATGACGATCGCGCTACACGACTTTCGTAAATTGCGAGTGGTGGAGACTTTGCAATATTTTACACCAACAGGAATGCTCGATTTGACTTTACAATATTTTAGACCAATAGGAATGCTCGATTTGAGTTTACAATATTTTGCACCAGTAGGAGCGTCTATTCCCACATATGAGCCATCCAAATAGTTAAATTGTTAAATAATTAATATTAAAATATATTTAAGGCAATGTTCATTAACAATTATGTTCTTAATGAAATGTTTTTATATTTTATACGAGTATGGCTGCTATTATTAAATAAAATATGGTATTGGTAAAAATACCATTACGATATATTATTTCATTATTCGTACTCTTATTAATAAATATATTTCAATAATTCAAAGATCTTCACAAATAGAGAAAGATGGAAAAATGTTCCTATCCTGTCTTCTAAGAGTCTCTGTTAAAAACAAATGTCATTCTTAAAAATTAATAATTAACAATTTAAATTAATCAAAAATAAGTATCATATTTATAAATAGATAATATAACGCACACAATATTATACATTAGTTCTATTCATATCATTTCTATAATAATTATTTCAATCTTTATGCCAGCTTCAATTATCATTTTTTTATACAATCTCTGTGTTCTGTTTTTACAGTCTTTTAAACATGATTTTTATTTAACACAATTTAGAAAAAACGATTGATTCTCTTTTTAACTTTTGAATCCTTTCGAATTTATACTTTTGAATTTCATCCTTCGCATTTCAATTTTGTCTACACCTAAGAAGAGCTTTGGTAATGCAACAAGAGCTATCGTCACTATTTTCCAATGGAAAACAATTTTATTTATTAAAAAATACAAAATAAAATTTCTCGTCGTACATAGATTTGAACATTTATTGCATAAGACGTATCTTATATAAGATACATAGCTTACATTAGGCTACTAAGTTATAGTATGTATGGAGACTATTAGAGATCACGGTCGTATTAGTCGTATACGATCGTGAATTAAATAAAGTCCTTCATATGTAGACACTACGTTCTTTATTTTCTTCTATATATATAGAAGAAATTATGTGACGTTTAAATGATACGTGAGATTATTATGTATCGTGACTTACTGATAACACAACCAGTCATTATTCTTCAATATTCGTAATACTTCTGGTAATACGAAGGAGCGCGCTATCGCCTAATGGTTTTAGGTTAAACTCTGTAATATTTATTAATCAATAAAATATGCGCGCAACTATTGCGATATTGTGCGTGTTCCTCGGTTGTTGTAGCAACGTCGTTTTCCTGGAACTTCTTGTTAAGTTAGTATTGCATTTTGTTTTTCAGTTATACAATACATTATCTTTATATACTATCAAAGTTGTTAACATAACAACTTGCATCTTTCATAACAATATAACTTAGAGTTGTGAAATACTAAATCAAACATTACCTATTATCACCAAAATAAAAATAATTACTTTTTCAGGGATGATCCAGGCAGTGGAAATCTTATTACATTTGCACAGTTCCTTTTTATATCGATAGAAGGATTTTTATTTACTTCAAAATGTGGGGCTGTAAAGCCCAATATAGGAATAAAAGATTACTTTCTATTAGTAACGATGTTTTTTGTTGCAAATGTTTGTAATAATTACGCATTTGATTTTAATATACCCATGCCATTACATATGATATTTAGAGCTGTAAGTATTTAAATATGAAGTATATTACAAAATTTGAATTCCTATTCAATTATTGTTTATATTCAATAATTTTAGGGTTCTCTGATAGCTAATATGATTATGGGTATCATTATTTTGAAGAAGAGATATGTCTTTAGTAAATATTTGTCAGTATTTATGATAACTCTTGGAATTGCTATTTGCACTATTGTTAGCGGCAAAGAAATTAAATCTTTGCAAGCCAAGAATGTTGAACAAGTACCTACAACACCATGGGATGATTTGTTTTGGTGGATATTAGGTATATCATTATTGACAATTGCGTTATTTGTATCTGCAAGAATGGGTATCTATCAAGAAGTATTGCATAAAAAGTATGGGAAAAATCCAAGAGAAGCTTTATATTATACGGTATAATTTCATTTTAATTTCCCATATCATTTACAAATTTATAGAATATGTTCAGTTTAAATGTACATACATTGTTATTTCTGTAATTATTAAAAATATGAAAAAGGTCTTCATATTAAAATTGTTTCATTTAGTAGAGAAACTTGATTAATTTGGATTCTCTTCCAAAGCGTTTATGTAGAGTGTATACATTTAAACTGGATATAATGTGCAGTGAATAATATAAATAATATATATATATAATATATAATATATATAATATATATATATATATATAATTAAATATCTGATTTCAGCATTTACTACCTTTACCATTTTTTTTAACATTGGCTCCTAATATCTGGGATCATTTCATGTATGCTCTAGCATCAGATCCAATAAAGATATCAATTATTAATTTACAAATGCCAAAATTAATTCTATATCTTATAGGAAATGTTCTCACACAGTATCCTTTCACTAATATTTAGATATCTGATTAATCTACATAATCAAATTTTAATAATTTATAATCCTTAACAATAATTTTAGATATGTGTGCATTAGTTCCGTTTTTACATTAACAGCAGAATGTACATCACTCACAGTGACTTTAGTCATAACATTACGAAAATTTTTATCTCTGATCTTTTCTATAATATATTTTAAAAATCCTTTCACACTATATCACTGGATTGGTACAATTTTAGTCTTTGTAGGAACAGTAATATTTACAGAATTATTACCAAAAATCACAGAAAGTTTGCAATCTACAGAGAAGATTAAAAAAGCCCAATAATAAATAAAATTGTTAAAAGTTGTTATATGTTGTTTGATGTAACTGTACAAAACAAAGCGAACATGGTAGCTGATATAATAATGAATAAAATGCCTTATGAATGAATGTAATACTTGTAACAGTAAGAAAACTGAAAAAGAATTATTTTTGTTTTTTTTCAAGTTACATCTATTAGAACTATTAAATAAAGACGATTTTTCTCTATTTTCTTGTGAAATCTATTTGTCTATAACGTATATCATTGAAAACATAATAAGCACATAAATTATTTTCCCCTAATTATACTCATAACTTGAAGTAATTTTAATGCTTTAAATATATAAATAGAACATTGTTATTATCGTTACTATACTCTAATCTAATCGTCAATTCAAAAGTGATCAGAGTCAGAAAGTTATGATATCAAAATGGATGAAAACTTTGCAATAAATAAATAACAAATTTTCTGATATTTATTTTCTGATATTTATTTATAGCCCTAAACTTAAAGTACGTAAGTATAAAATAGGTGCATATAATATGTATATATTTTCTTTACTTAAGAAGGATATGTGAAGTCATTTGTGACAATGCTATTTTCTACATTTTCTATAATGTACATAATACATCATAAAAATCATCAAAACTAAACTATATAACAAATATATATATTTTATTTGCACTATTAATTAGAATTTTGTGGATAGAAAAACATTTATATACAAATAGTTCTTTAATAATTTCGGTAACTTACATGAATATGATTTATTTCGTGAAATCAATAAGCTTTTAAATTTGTGGCATTATTCAAGAATGCTTTCATGGGATATAAAATATTTTAAGTTTAAACACAAAATTATTTTGACGGTACAAGTATATTTTTGTTTTATAAGATATACCTTATACAATACATACATCTTTTCTATCTAGCAACAATTTATATTCAATATTAGGATTCGTTATGAATATTGATGTATCATCATATATTTGCCAGTAAAAGCTCGTTCATCACAAAGTTGTTTCAAAAACGAAGGAGGAAATGATTACATATTCATGATCTGAAAATAAATTTTATGTTTGCTATAAATCTAATTATTTTACAAGAGATACTAGATTTAGTGCCATCAATTTAATATTAATAAAGATGAAAATTATATATATATTATACAGAGAAATATTACTTTGGAAGAAACTAACCATATTCGAGTTAAACATATTTGTTAACAACAAATACACAATTTCTGTATAAATGTACAAAAAGGTAAGAAAATAACACTAAAATTGAAAAGACTGAACTGACATATTTTTATATGACTAAAATATGAGAAATGAATTGCTGCTTTGTAATATTTTACATTTTTTTTACATAAAGTTAATACAATACTCAGTTTTAATTTAATTCACATACACATATGTAATAAAGATTAGTAACACTTGAAATTGGAATTTCATCTAATATCTAACTATTTTTAAGTTGGTCAACGTATATGAAAAATTTGAGATTAATTTCTCCCTGTTTTACATTAAAATTTTGAACCTGAGTGAAAGACGTTTTCTTATAACTTAGTGTTTATACATTTACTCTTAAGAATAACCTTGTTTTCTCTATCGAAACATCTTAAAGGGAAAATTATCAAGTATAAATCATGCAATTAACATTATTGTAATGTACATTATCGAGTAACGTCTAAATAAGATAGTTTATACGCGATTTTGTAAGTAATCTAACTGATAACTGACAAAAAAGACTTTTTGCAAAAGTATCATTAAAAGTTGACAACGATTATTAGCATACATCACATAATTATTTACGTTACAAGATTCATTTTATAAATAATTCTCATCGCAGTTTCGTCGAATTTTATAGATACTATTTTGTAATTGTAGAATAATTGTTATATTATGTTCAAGGATCTTTTGTACTATTGCTATGGATTAAAATGGAACGGCTTCGGGTTTTTCGACAACTTTAAAAATATTCGACAATTCGTCGACTAATGTTTCGTATCGATAGGCCACCCGAATATCCGGTACATTTGTTCGCGTAATATCATTACCGGCCACACCCTCTTTTGTGTAATTTGGCCCAAGCCAGTATTGTTTACTCTATAAAATAAGACAAAATGGTTATATGGTGTTAATTTGTTTACCTTATGAATAGCCGTAGAACGCATACCTTGTGTGGAAAACCACTCATAAGCACTGAATTACGCGCTAGTTCACACATATCGCACGAACTAAGCTTCCATACTTGTGCAGCAATACTGTACTCTTCCATCAACGGTTCCTATAAAAAGATATTATAATCAACTTAGACAACGTAAACAAGAGAAGCATGAACGAGAAATATCTCGAAAGGATAAAGGGGAAATTTTTTGCATCACGCTGACCTTCGTAAAGTGAAATTGAAGGGGATCGTCCGTGGAAAGGCTTACACACAATCCTCTTGCTAAATATTCGGGTAATGGATTACGATGATAGTTTAAGAAAAGGGAATTATTACTAAGAGGCGACATTGCAATCCCGATTTGTGCCAAATAATATAAATATTGTAGTACTGGCACTTTTCGAAGCAAAAGACCATGAGAGATATTCTCTGCCATCATATAACCGCAAACAAGATGTTGAATGGGACCAGCTTCGCCACAATGAGGTCTAAGGACGAAGGTGTTCAAACCTTGTTCCCTAGAAAATAATATACTCTACATCAAATGTTTGTCTAATCAAAGAGCCTAAGAGAAATACCAATTACTAATCGCAGAAAGTGTATACGTACGCTCTAAAATGATTTAAGACAGTCATGTTGGCATAAGTGTAATATTGATAATATCCATAAGGAGGATTTTCAACATCATCCCATTCTGCGGGTGGACAGACATCTTTATCGAATAAAGGATTTTCAGGTTTGCTCTCGTCATCAACTGAATCAAATCCTATTACCTATAACGATGATAATATCGATGATGCTAAAATACCAATCCAATTCCAAATATTATCAATGTTTATTGTTAAAAATCTACTTACGTATTGAAGAAATTTATGTAGCTCTGGGTGAGAATTAGCGTCATTAGTTACTTCAAAAAGAGGAAGAAAGATGTTGTTCATTATCTCTTGGAAATTTGTCAGCAATTTGTTCAATTTAAAAATGTCACTAAATAGAAACGACAGATATCAGAATGATTTTAGCTGAAATATTAATTGCAGTAAACGATACATGCTAAAATAACTTACTAAAGCCGAGGAATCTGAATGAGCCAGCGCACATTGTCCGAATATACGTCGCTTTGAATTGCCCATTTTGCTAATTTGTCCCACTCTTCTGGGCTCTTGCCGTAAATCGAAAGACGTAGTTCCGCATTTTGGTACTTGGATTCTTCGAGATCGCTGGCGACTTCCTTGATTATACTTGCGAAAAATTTACCATTCAGATAGTTATCCGTTTTTAGAAACACTTCACGCAGGCGACTTTCACCGATTGGATTGTATTTGGCGTTGAATTTGTCGAACCTATGGAACGTGTTTCTATCCTGGAAGAAAAAGGAAGAGCGCAAGTAAATATTTTATGGTGAAATTTATCTTCCCATACGCGTGATGTATCAATGAAAACTTACCGCATGCACATCCAACATATCAACGCTGAGATCATAAGTCGTCAGATTCATCGATTGGAATACCTCCCGTAGAGTCATTGTTTCTTTGTTCTTGGAGTACGTGACGATTTCATCTGCGTGATTCTTCAAGGTTTTCTTAATAAATCTGAGCAGATGCTTTTGATTCATGCAGGATGCTGCATGAATATGGGTATCAACCTGAAGTCAATAGAACAAACATTTCAATCTACTTAAAAGTATATTATCTCCTCGGTATTCAAAATGTTCATGATGCAAATCCGTAATATAATTTATTTGCTGCTAGTTGTAAGTTGTAAGTGTATTGGGCTCTCCCACACTGACCTTTCTGATGTTATAGAAGTCCCTATGAGGGACTGCTTTTTGACTGGCAAGTTCTCTAAGCTCGTTCAGTAACACATGCAGTTGGAACTTTGACGAAAGATAACTCAGTCTTCTGTAGCAAAAAGATTTTAATGGACCATCGGCGATCATCGCGCAAAGAAGGTTCATGTCCCTTACAAAAGTGGCTAAGTCAGGATACGAGTAAGGGACTGGCTTCCCATTAGCTAAATCTTCCTCATTAGCGTACACATTGAAGACACCGTTAACGGGAGCAATTATGTAATTCTTTGCCGGAGGAAGTTCACATTGCCACGGATCTCCTCGAGATGCAGGTGCGTGCACAGGATGATCTAATAGTAACATTGTTTAGGGAGGACAAGTATTAAAACATCATTCGTCTCGAGTTACGATATGCAATTACTTTCAAGGTAATACAGTATTTCATTTATTCTTTGGGAAATTTCAACCTTTTTGTACGCATCGATACATGGACAGAAAAGCAACTATGTGTATTATGCAAGATGATATGATCTAACCCTGCTGCACATCCTTTGGATCATTTCAGATCCAGTTCTATCTTTCTATCGTTGGAGAGCATTTCTCAAATTTGAGGAAAATATTTAGAAAATCATTATTCACGTGCACGATTTCTCGTTTAGTTTGTACGTTGAAATGTCTTTCCCCGTTGAAGTTGATTGAAAGCAAGATTCCATGATCGCAGCAGGGTTAAATCTGGTTCAGACACGGCCAGTCAAGTGGCAAGTAACAAGTAAACGACATACTATTAAACAATTTGCCCGTTCACACACGACCAGTGGTGTAGTAAGCCGAGTACATCCAAATTGTCAGATCTTCCGGTCAAATAGGAGAACAGAACAACATTTCTTTCACTAAATCTACCGGATGCGTCTCTTTAATGGAGTTCATTAGTAACTTGTCACGTTTGCGCTAGAATCGGGACGCTTGCCAAGCTTATCACCTGCTCCGTTCACGTTTGGGCGAAATTTCCCTTGCGACGCACAGTGGAACGTACCGTATATACATATTTACTCAAACTTAGCTCGTTTTAAATCAAATTGCTCTTCAGCTTATGCTCTGTATTGGATTTCAGTTGGTATTTTTAATCCTGCCATCTATAAATTATCCGCAGCAATAAGCTTATATATCCAAGCCAAAAATCTCCTCTCATTTCCCTGTGTTAAAAGCGCCAGTCGCTTAAAGCTGTTGTCAGCCAAAGTTATCGTCGGCGAAGTTTGGTGTTGCCGACAAATCTGATATAGGTAAATCGTTAGTCGGTGACTCCAGCGATAGTCTAAATTCCTTGTTACTCGCCTACCGTACTGGCCAGTCTATGTCTGAACCAATCCTTGACGAATGTTTGAAGCAAAAGATAAGAAGGATAACAAGGGAGGAGGACCTTCCAGAGGTGCGTCTTCGATCAGTGCATCGATGTCTGCGTTGGATCAAACGTCCACGATTTCACTTTCAACTTCTAACTGCAACTTCTTACCTTGAGAAACAATAGGTTAAAGTAACTTTACGTCATAAACATTGAAGATGTCGAGAACGTTACTTAACGTACAAGACGTACAAGAGGGATTCGATAAGGGAAAGATCATCAGGCGTTAAGAAGGCAGTACTACTCTATGAATTTGAAATAAATACCTGCGATGGCTTTACGATCATCGTGCTGAACTTCGTCGTCGCTGTTCACTGGCCTTTTATCGACGCTACGTAGAAATCGCGATGTTATAGAAGGAAAGCTCTGTTTAGAATTATTCATGTATTTTTCACGTATTGCCAGCGCCTGAACCAACATCTGCGACGCTTGCTGCAGATCTTCCAAGGGTACCTGCAAACGCACGATGTTAGTTAGGTTTCGCAACTTTATGCAAACGGTATACACAGTCTCTTAAGTTACTTCTTTTCGCTTTCATCTGCATCTCTTTAACAGAGCGTCAGAGATTTTATATAAAATTATACACAGGTTGTACCATGTAACCGTCGTCAGGATTTTTTGGCTATTTCCGATGGTCTGACAAACGATGTTCCAAACAAAAGTCAATCGGACGTTTCGTCGGCTACAAGCCGCCGTATAAGAAATTTCCAAAAAGTTGTTTTTTCGATAAGATACCTCGAGATCACTTTGGCGTTTTTAAATGACACGGTATTTTTGGCTTCGTGTCGGTGTAGCTGATACCAGGACGAGTTCAACGGCATACTACATCGTAATCTTGACTCTCGAAATTTCGCCTCGATATAAACGATAAATATACCAGCGGAGTCTCGGTTATCCGACGTTTCGTGTTATTCGAGGTGCTGTCAACTTTATCGTAACTCCATATTTTCCGAGATTTTAACTTGAAATTTTAATTTCGAAGCGTAAATAGCGAGATATCGTTCAAGCGATTAATCAAACATTCTCGACCGATTAAATAATTAATTAAATCTAAATACGTGTATCGACTACGTGCGTATGCATTATCAAAAATCTTTCACCGCATCGTATATCGTATATCGTATACCGTATCGTGACTTTTACGAAATTCAATAAATCATGGATTTTTTTATAACTGTCGTTAATATCCTTTGTCACGTTGCCACTCTAATTTTTCATGTTTATCTCGTTGAAACGTAAAATCGATGTTTAGATCGTTACGCATCGTACAGTACGATCGTGTAGCGATTAAAAGAGCTTCTTGTAAAATGATGGAACAAAGGGTTGGTTACGGAAGAGGGAAATGGTAACAGGGCTTTCCTACATAAGACAGCGCGCTCTTAAGGCTTCCTCTCGTAGAAATCTGAAAAAAGCACAATCTCCTACGTAACACGGATTTTACGCGTGGACTCAATCAATTTCTTCTATCCGTTACAACACGTGACAACGAAGTAACGATAAGCGACAGCTACTCGTAAAAGCTCGGTCGCAATATGGTATAATCTGGCCAAGTTACGTTTACTCGAGATAGAAGATGGAACATACGAACAGAAACTGACGAATAAACGATTGATTTTAGTTCAAGATTTTATTACAATCGTTGGTTTCAAACTTTGACGACGATTGGACGACGTATTTGCGGTTCTTCCTGGTTCGGATCCGACAAAAGTGGCGTGGAATGCTCGCGGAACGTTCAAACGAAGCACGACGTAGGGCAACTGTACCTATATGGCTCGGCACCTAATATGGAACGCCGCGATATCTCGACGAGTAATTGACAAAATCGATCGGCAACAGTATTTCGTTGAAAGCAAAAGGCAAGCGTATTAATATCTTCTGAACTTCGATGGGAAATCTGTCGTTGAACGCGGTTGATCGTTGTGTTTGAAAGCGTATGACAGATTTGGAGAGAGGCGAGTTAAATAGCGAAACTTTTCAACGAAGGCCAGTTAAAAATCGCTACTCTTGCACGATTTATCGTTAAACGTGTTTGTTCTCCGGCGTCCAAAAGAAATTTGCCGTTTTATTCATTTTCTTTTTAATATAATTATTATTTCGCCGACGAAGGATACATGCATCTAATATCAGGTTGTCGCACAAGTTCCTTTCGTTTTCTAAAGAAATAATACAGGCGTTCCATTAATGAAGACACGGATGGAAAGTCGAAGAACCAAAAGTACGTCGAACGATCGTAACTTTGTCACTTTTGTGAGCGTCGTGAATGCTACCAACGTTTGCAAACGACTGCTGTCTGATTCGGTCTTTTAACGTACCCCGGAAGTATCTTCGCCGGATATGGAGACCCTCTGGAAGTGCGGCACGAAATCATTTTCCTCGAGATTGAAGATATGATCGACGTCGTCGGGAACACCGGGGCCGAGCGATGGTTCATAATGGCTACGACGTTCCTCTAAATCCTTGGCAGCTCTGTAAGAATACTCTAAACATGATTTTTTCACTCGCGTAAACCTAGAAGCCTGAATCGCGATCGAACGAACAAGCGTCGATTGTTTTTACGAGATACAACATATACTGATATATAGCTAGTCTGTAAAAAATTGATAGAAAATAACGAGTACATAAAAAACTTTATACGGAAATCAAGTTATTTGCATCAGGTTATTGTTTAAGGATCAAAGAACGAGCTACAGGCGCTGCTATCTTGCAAACAAAACGTTGATCGTGTTCTTGGAAGGATTGCTGAATTTTTAGATGCTCGGCAAATTTCATGGAAACGTGCGTTTTCTACGTCGTATTACGATGCCAAGTATCAGGAAAAGGCGGGAAATTTTTTACGAAATCGGAATCAGGCACGCCAGCAAACAACCTTCGCCTGCCTCGGTGTTAATAAAATTCTTTCGTCAGCACCGACACATTGGTGCATCGATTTTGAGTCAGCGGTCCAACAAGTTGCACCAAACTATGACACGTAGCTTTGCTCATCCCGTGCAATGTATGAAATACGTGGTCGTCCTCTGACAATTCTCTCGCAGCGAAAAACAGTCGACGATTAACAGCGTGGATGAAAATTCACGCGACAAATTCACGCGACAAATTCACGCGCGTTTTGACAAATGCTCAAACTTGATCTTCCAAAAGGAAACCGAAGCCTCCAACGGAATTTCGTTGTTTTCGATTTTCGTCTTGTTCTCAGCCATAGAATCTGCCTGGCCCCATTCGTACCATGAATTACGAACCCTGTACAGTTCCATAGATTGAATCGATCCAGTGACAAACCATTAGCTCACTTCTAACGAGACAAATTGGAACTTTAAGCTACGTTTAAATGGTTGCTGGCTAGCCTACGTCATTCGAACATTGTGATTCTGAACTATCGTTCGTATAGAGCAGCGCTTCTTAAACTTTTCCTATTCGCGACCCCAATTATGCAGACCAGAAGGTACGTGGAATAAACATACGAATAAAACGTTAATCGACGACTAAATCGAAGCAGTTTAATATTAAACAATTCTCCGTTGCATCTGCAATTTCATCGCTCATTACCGCTTATCGGGGCAAAATTAAATTTGCATATCTATTTTTGCACGAGGAATCGAATATACTCGTTGAAGATATTTTGGTTTTACAATTGCCAACGACGAACGCGGCAGGTTTCGCGACAGGTACGTAGAATAAAACGTCACACGAGCGTTAAAAACCATTTTAAAATCCGTTGAAAATTCTGTCCTAAATAAAAAAAATATTTCAATATTTTCACGACCCCGTAATCCTGTTACGTAGCTCGCGTAACACGGGGTCGCGACCTATAGCTTAAGAAGCCCTGGTACGGAACAAAGTTTCCGCATTTCGTCTTTGCTCCGCTAAGAAAGATAACGATGAAAAAATGAATTACGGTTGAACTAAAAGTATGTAAATGTAAAAGAATAGCGTTGCTATCGAGCGAGAAAAGAAAAGTCATTGAACACACGCTAACGTATTTAAATTAGATGCATCGAACCTGTCGTTTCTGTTTAACCGGTTCAGGACGGGTATGCGCTATATTTGTACAATATGACTCGAATATTTCAATATCTTTGGGCGATTAAGCTTCCTTTAAAGCAGGATTTCTGGCTGTGCGCGCTTTCATCGTAACCGACTTTTATAATGTACTTGCAATTTTCGTATCGTAGTGTCCAATTTCAAGTTTCCTCCGCTTTACGGTCGTAGAATCTTTAAACGATAAGACAAATGCTAGTCAAATGGTAAAATAAATACGTTCGATCGGATGATGCAGTGTAATAGAATATTAGAACGTACGACAGCCATAAAATGTATCGGGCCAAGTAATTAGCGAGATAAGAATAATTATAATGTAAATTAGATGCAAATAGGACGTAAACCGAAAGCTATCCCAAGCCAAAAGGCGAAAATTACAATAAATAATAATAGTAACAACAATAACCGATAATCTACATATACATTTACAATATATATTGTTACAAAGTGAGGAAAGTTTTCCTTTCTTCGTTGCTATCGCTGAGAAAAGATACAAATTTTACTGAGAATAGTCTCGAAATTATGTACAGACCATAAAACAAACAGAGAAATCACAAAGCCTTGACGTACGTGTAATTGACTACTTTGATGCAGTTGATAACCGTAATCGTCGCAACAACTCTATGAGAATTGTCGACGAAGTTGATATCGCCGTTTCAGCGCAATAGCGATATACCTGCAAATTTGCAAACTTCGAAGTAAATGCGCTGCTAGTCTCAGACATACCTGATCTTTCCACTATAGAGCAGCGTACGAACGATCGATATTATTGTCAATATTTAAGTTTCTCCATATTGCACCGGCGATATACAGGACATCCCCGTTTTTTTTTTTTTTTTTTCTAACCTTGTCGATATATTCTATATGTTCTATAGGATACGGAAAAAACATCGATAAACATATCGCACATCTGTCTGAATAAAGATACGACATCATTCAAGATTTTTGACCTACGTTTCTTTCGCTTTTATAGGGAATAATAGATGCGCAACATCCTCCGCTTTATCTCTATGTGTCGTACGTTGTATTGTCTCTAATATCTCTATGTATTTCTATCGTATGATCAAAATGGAAGATACGCAACTCGATGAAACGATATAAAGCAAGAAACGCGTGCATCTGTCATTTCCTTGGAAAACGAAAGAAACTTTCGGGACAACGTAATACTTTCTACTGGTAGAATCCTGCAAGCGGAGCTCACCACGCGAAGACAGCTGTGCCGCTACACGTCGCATCATCGCGAAAGCGGAACAGTTCGGAACGTTCGATCTCGTTCACCCTAAAATCGTGATTTTTCAGTTATTGTCGCAGCGAATGATCGACCTGTCGTTGGAAGTTTCGTCAAGGAGTCATAACGAAAAAAAAAACACAATAATAATAATAAAATAAAATAAAACGAACTTCCTTTATCACGGTACAAAGTTGGAACAGATCAGGAATATTTACATCCGGTATTAGTCAGAAAGTATCATGATACGTACTTCTACGACTGCAACTGCAACGAGTAATAAATCAGGAACTTCAAAGGCTAATAAATTCGATCTTTCGCCGCTGCCCATCTCGTATCGACAGCGATGCTGAACATCTTGAAGCGAACTTGTACTCCAAGTCGTACAAGTATCACGATACCTTCTGGCCACTAGCAGATGCAAATGTTTCTCATCTATTTATACCTTGCGTCGTGGTAACGCGTTCGTCTTTTCTCTTTTGTCATAATTCTTTAACGATGTTTCCAATGGCGCTTGTTTATACAACTTTTTTCTTCTTATCTTGGCCCGTAGAACGCGTACAGACAACGTCTGGCCGGGGAAAAAACTGGGACAGCAAACACCTTGTATATCGATCATCCGGAGCATCTCCCACGTACGATATTGTTGAGAACCTTAAATATTGACGGCGATATCGATCGTCTGGACGCTCCTTTAAAGTTTCATAATTTTCCGAACGTTGTTGGCCAGTGGATGAGAGTAACGTCGCTACTGAAATATTTGTTGTTGGCTAACGCGCTTCGTAGCAATAACGGCGTAAGTTGCGTCGTAGACATAGCAGCTAAAAGTAAAACTAGAGAGAATGCGAACAACGTTGTTTGTCTCGACATTGTAAAACATTTCCACCGTTATTTAATTACAAGTTTTGCCGAACGAGCAAACTCGTTCGCTTGGTCCCCCGAGAAATCACCTTTTTTCCGTAGTTGCGTCATCGCTGCGCTGGAACGGCGAACGTGCGCAAGGTTCTCTGAATTTCAAAGGAACTTTTGGCACAACCTAATAATAATACTTTTCGTTTCGAAAGAACGAAGACGGATGAAAAGATAAGAAACACGATTCGAAGGCGAAGAATATGGCACGTCGGATTATTCCGTATTATTGATTTCTTTCGAGAATTATTACGCGCGAAAGAGGAATTTTCAGGGAAATAAAGAAAGATGGTCGTCTCGAAGGGAAGCATTCGTCTATCTTCAGAGCCCCGTCCTAAAAGGGTTAAAAGGTGTGAGCAATCATGATGACGGCATTTTAATTTACCTCAAGAGTATCCTATTATCCCTGAGCCATCGTTTCGATTCGTTCGCACCAGCGAACATGTTACACGATCCTTCTCTCGTATTTTACGTCTGTTGCATGCACGCTGACAGCGTCCGAAAAACGAAATGTTCTCATAAGCAAATGTTCCTTTCTTGTCGCATGCTTTTTCATTTCTCTTTTCTTTACTTATCGCAAAACTCGACGAAGCAAACAACGATATTCCAGTTTTCTTATCCGTTACGCTTCATTATCCGTTTTCATCGCGAACTTGGTCGTTCGTTTCCAGCGGGTTTTAATTCACGTTTGCCCTCGTTTCAAGCTCCCATCGCATCCATAACGCGTTTCGTCTCGTCAAACGCGATCGTCCAGTTGACTGGTAAAACGTTAGCCAGTTTACAATTGAGGGACCCAGATGTGGAAAACGTGCGAGTACGTGGTACTAAAAATTGACAGCGAAATCAGCTTCGGCAGGAGAATAAATTCCTCTCGACAAAGTTATCGTTAAATCGCGATCGTTTTAATCGCTGATCGACGTACAATCGAATAGCTTTTTTTACCGCACGGTATTCTATCCGAGCGTTAAACTGTCTGCCAAAGGCAAACACGGTAATATCCGAACGTTCTGTTATGCGATTATAACGTTTCCCAGCGACCGATGCCTTCCTTCGTTTCAAACACGTACATATTTCATTAGCGTTCACGCGCGATGTATTCTTTCCTCTACTCGATCGAGTGAATTCTCATTATGAGAGTTTAGTAGGAAACTATTGGAGTCCTAATAGTCCAAAGAAAATACGAAAGTGGTGCAATAAGTAATATTAACAATTTAACAAACTAGTACTGCGTTCTAGCAATATTAACCAGTTAGCTGTTGCGATCTGTAAAATGCGTGGCAAAAAGTAAGCGACGACGAGTACACTCGTCAAACGCGGAATATTGTCATTTCTTCGCGACGAGTATACTCGTCGAAAACAGCTAACTAGCTAATAGCGAGTTGCTTCGTGAGCTAGGTAGATCGTCACGTTCCTTACGATGCCATCAGGGGTCCCAATACTTAAGGACAGGTTCGTATATATCTCCACTTTCGTCAAGCTTCGATGAAGAAGTGGAACGCTTACAGACAGCTATAGATTGCACGTAAGAATTACGTTGCTAGTTGTCTAATTTATTCCACGGAATAACGCGGCTTTCTTTCCCACGAGATGTAGAGGAAAGTCGTACAGTACCGGCCAAAGCTCTCGCCTCTACCGTTAGTTAACTGCGCTATAAATGGACAATTAAATAAATACTACAGCCCTGAGCAACGTATCCCGGCGTCGTTCTTTCCTCTTCGGTATCCTCAAAGTTCTAAGTTACGAGTAAGCGAAACTTTGTTCCCAAATCCCCTGGCTCCTCCGAATCTTCAGCCACGTCGAGGAAAGTTCCAAAAATTTGGCTCGACGCGTTCAGTGCGGCAACGTTTCTACGATTTCTCGATATACTAGAGTAATCGATAGACAGACAGGAAGGCGACGGGGAAAATAATTGCGAGACGAGTTGCTTTTTACGGCCGGCATTGGATGGCTGAAAGTAATCTATTCTACCACGTTGCGTATCGTACGAAGTTCAAAGCAATTTTCCAAACATAATTGAAAACCATCTTTTTCCATTAAACGGAAAACAATTTTCGCCGCGTTGTTTTCCTCGCAAAATGGCTACAACGCGCGGAAAAAAACAGCTGACAAATATTAAAAACGAAAATAACGTCGATACGTGCATCGACGCTGTCGCTAAAGAGCTTCCTCCTCCTCCTCCTCCTCCTCCTCGATACGCGTATCGACCCCGCGCTGAACGTGTCAATAGAAGGATGAATAACGCGACAGAGGCATCGATAAGCATTTGGAAATTTTCCTACGCATTTTCAAAGTCTGGTGAAACGCTCGCCCTTTGATTGAAATTTTCCGGTTGACGCAGGAGAGAACGCGGAGAGAGAAAAAGAATACGTTTGCCTACGAAGAGTTAATTTAATCCTGTTGGCAAAAGGTTGCACGCTACGTCGCTGGAAGGCAATGAAACGAACGGTAGTACGCACGAGCTACATAGTTGATAATAGAAAAAGCAAAGAGCCGATATAGATTGTAGTATATGGCGTTTCTTCACTGAGCCCCTCAATCGTCTTGTTGTCACGAAACGTGTAAATATTTACGATGATCCGGCATTTCGAAACGGTATCGAAGGCAATTATGCGTTTGATTATTTCTCGTTGCCGGACAAACGGTAACAACGATTCGAAAAAAAATACCACTTGTCGGCATTCTACCGCAATATCCGTGCAACAACACGTTCGATTTGACTCGCGAGATTTTAAGTCGACTTTATCGTAAGAATCTAGCAAATGAGCGTATAAAGCGTATCTGCGATATTTACGGTATTCGTAAATCGTACTGCACGCGTGCCTTCGCAAATAGAATAGAATCGTGCGAAGATAACGCACGTACGGTTCCACTGTTAAACGCTTCGATCGCACATACAATAACTGTTGGATAAAAGACGCAGACAGAATTTGTTCGCGATCGAACGAGATAGGCGCCGAATGGAGCAGCGACCGCGTTTGTCCATATGTTGCTTGCTGCGATCGCTACGAATGCGCAACGATTTTGCGGTAAGAACGACAGGAAGATCATCGCGACTTGAACGAAGAAACATGAGAAATGGAAATGTGTCGATGATCAACAAACGGGGGAACGAAATTTCCATAACGACGTACATCTGCTACGCGCAGCCCGTTACGTAGAGCGCTTGTAAATCTCGGCGATATCAAGCGCTATCCGCAGCTATTAACCGGTTAGCTGTTGCGACCTCTTTGAAAAGCGTGTACGTAAAACAGTGTGCGGCAAAGAGCGATGACGAGTATACTCGTCAAACAGAGACCACGCGTGGCTGTTGTAATATACAATTAAGTTCGTTAATATCTGCGATTTACCGCAATTATTAAATTGCAATTTAAACGGCAGATTACTACCTTTTACGCGTGACAAGTGTACTCGTCGTAACACGAAATATCGCCACTTATTCGCGACGAGTATACTCGTCGAAAACAGCTAACTGGTTAAAGAACATCGTATCGAATCATGCGTCTGCAGATGTGCTCTACGTACGTATACGTGGCTCACGAAACTATTCGCACGCTCCTAGGAACTGTTTATGCGTATACGAGGCGCTTAACGCGAAAGCGGCGTAAACACAAAAAGGCCGATCACTGGTTAACGAGGAACGAAGCCGGAATCCTGTAACGTGCAATGATATCAAAGAACGTTACACCTGTTTTATGTAAGTCACTGTACAGTTATGTCCGAAGATACCACTCCTACACGAAACAGAATCAAGGTTAAGCTTCGGAGATGTGGCGTTAAACCAAATAGCTAGAAAACTGACTTACGCTACTTTCGCGTTAGACGGCTCGTACTACGCGAAACATTTTGAGACTTCATTGGCTCTGGAACCGGACGCGACTGTCGCGATTACATTGGTAATATTTCAAACGAATCTGAAAATGTACGTAGAAGTTAGAAGATACTTATTGGATTTCGTAAAAGTCAGTGTATTTGAACAAACCACCTGAACAGTGAATTACATTCTCTGTACGAACAACGCACAATATGTAGCGAGACTATCTTTGGCATTAATTGTATATCAAAGATCACTATTCATATTGTGTATTAAGTTTTCATTAACCGTACGTTTGTAATAAATGTCTGTGTACATAAATGCGATAAAGACATCTGAAAATGTATGTAAAAGTTAGAAGATACGTAGTGGGAGCGTACACTTCGTCTGAATAACCAATTATTCGCTATATTAATAGGCCACAATATATATAACAGCTAAACAGTCTTTTGCGCTAATGGCATGTCTATGACTGCTTATTCGTCTTGCATATTAATGTTTCGCTAACGAGCGTATGTCTGCGATAAATATTTTCCAACTTCCCTACGTACATTTCCGGATTGCTTTCGAATCTCACTATCGTAACCACGATAGTCGTGTCTCGTTACTAGACCGCGGATCTTTGTGCAGAGATCTTCTATTTGAAATGCAAAATTGCACAAACTACGCGCGATACGAGCAATCGCAAGAAAACATCCAAAGTGCAGTGCTTTCTATAATACGTGGTAGCTAAATCAATTTCCCAGTTTCTGGCGATTCTTTTTTCCCAGCTATATCCTTAAGAACAGGAATTTCCGTGAATATCCACAGACTACTCGACTACGGTGCCAACGAAATATCGAAAAGTTTCGCACACGCATAATGCGCACGACGTTCCCGTAAATAAGAACTCTGTGATAAGTTACGGAACGCTTTCACGAGCCACTGTGTTTAGGTGTCTAAGCGTGAAAACGTCGTTGAGGATTCGCTCGACAGTTTATCGTTGCACAGGACGGGAAACTAAGCGAACGCGAACGTCTAACCAGGAAGAGACGGCGGCTCGGCCTTATTTCCGTTCCCTTTCGTTATTCATCGATACATCTGTAACGCGTAATTCGAAGGTGTCACGGCATAGTAAACGCGGCGAGAGTCCGCGGATGTAAAATTTCTGTCAATCGATACGTTAACTCACATAGCCTAGCCTCGGAAATTCTCGTGGCGAGGTCATGAAAGGCTATCGTAAAGCCGACCGGGGATCATGCGGTCGTCCAACACGAGTCTGATATTTCTTGGTGGCGTACCGGAAACGATCTACGTTGCACGCAGTGCATACCGTCGCGCACTTCCTACCACCACGATGGTCTTACGACTACTGAAAGGCCGGCCATGAAGGCTGCTCGCGAACCTAACCCCAACCGAACCCCTTCTCCACGTCTATGCCACTGCCACGCCATCGTCGCGCCACGCCGAATCGCGCCACTCGCTCATTGTCAACCAAGCAACCACATTGTCCATATTGCGAACACGTAGTTCGTTTGATGTACCCCCATAGGCTGTCGCTGCTTCGATTAATCGCGCTAGCTCTATTATCGTTATAAAGAAGCTTTCATTTAATCGTTCAGGAATTAACCCAAAGGTAACGGGCGACGAAATTGTATCGCCACAAGGCAGCTCTTGAAAATCAATTCCATCGCGCCGTGATGTTCCGCTATGCGTAGCTGCGATCCTCGCAAGGAACAAAACCGTCGCACATCCTTTAATCTGCTATCTTATAATCAGATTATACCCTGTCGCAAAAAGTTACGCGTTACTACGTGAGTATACCGGTAAAGGGTATGAATGGATCAAGAATAATTACATCTGATGGTAGTAAGAAGCTACGATTCTACGACTCCAACTACGAGTCCATTTCAAAATGTTCGCCATTCCTGACGAGATAAGATTGGCAGCGGCAAAAGATCAAAGAGACGAATTTCGAATCCGTGCTGAATTTTTCAACTTTACTCGTAGGACTCTACCAGAGAACAACTCCGGAGGCATTTCAGCTTCCGAAACGGCCAACACAGTCGCTTCGTCGCGTTTCATTTTACATCCATTACCTTTTCAAATTCTGTTCCTTTTAAAGGATTTTTCGATTTGGGGGATAGCCAGAAGTCGCAGAGAGCCAGGAGGCTGACGAAATCGCACGACGTCGTGTTTCGCCAGAAACTGCTGGATAAGGTGCGATGGATGAGCAGTTGTCGTGGCGAAGCACGAAACAGATCCAGTCGTCGCTTTACCAAAACTCAGACCGTTTCCGTCTCACTGCGTCACCAAATCGCTTCCGACTATCCAGGTGATGCTCCTTGTGCGCCGTCTGATCTTTTGCAGCGTTTTCATGGTAAACGATATCTTGCTGGACAAGGAAAACAGCGATTTCCTTGACCAGCAAGTACTGCGCTCGATTCTAATATAAGTATATATGATACATGACATTAGTTAGAGTCACATCTTACACATTACACAAAATACACCAGCTACAATGGTAACCACGGCAGATTAAACGGTAAACCAGATAGATTTGCGTTGCAGTATTGATCGCTACTTT
Source organism: Bombus confusus (assembly GCA_014737475.1). NCBI lineage: Eukaryota > Metazoa > Arthropoda > Insecta > Hymenoptera > Apidae > Bombus > Bombus confusus. Next base: position 57,804 of record JACXIV010000172.1, read on the forward strand.
GCTGCATACGAACTAAGATCTATCGTGTGAGATAATTTTACCAGTGCTCGTTTTAATCGCAAACGTAATAGTACTTGTACTGAGAATAATATTAACGGGAAATTATATGAAAAAATTCGTCGAGTCGTAAAATCATACTTTCTAATACGTACTGCACAAATTTTAGGACGATAAAAATGAAATATTACACAGTGTACTTGTTGACCTTTCGTTGGGCGGCTATTTTTTTTTCTTTTTTCTTTTTTTTTTTTGTCTACCTGGCCTAAGCAAGCAAATGTAATAGAAATTGAGCGCAACTGAAAATTTATTTTCAGAAGCTTCAGCACTCGCATCAAGAGGCATGGTATGGAACTAACAAGAGTAACAGCCAAGAATAGAATTGAATTAGGTACATGCACCTTCGTAGATAATCCCAATTATAGACGGCAGTTAAAAAGAGATCGTAAATTCTGACCGCCTATAAAAACGCATTGCAATGAAATTTACGTCATTTTAAGACAACACGAGACTCGCAAATGGATCGCATAAAAGTGCAATTTTCAACATTAATAGAATGTCCTGAAGGAAATGTACCGGCGTTCTATTTTAAAAGCACGAAATGACCTCTAGAATGAACGTCTCGGACAGGAAAAGATTACAGGCTTCTTTAGACGATGGAAAAGGGAAATTTCTTCCCAGCAGCGAATAAAAGATTACAAATTGGAAAATGTAAACATTCCTAAACTGAAGAATTAAACCTAATTTTAAAACCATAGTTAAATATGTTATTTATCTTGATCAAAGTCTGTTGTCAGAAGTATAATACTTATATTCTTAACGCAGTACATGGTTAAATGTACTTTCATTGTAAGTTTTACTTCATTTTGCAGTTTTTAAAATTACTTCGAGTACGTCTCGTAATAAATGTTATTCTAGCAAGTGGTATTTTCTAGTAAGTATCGTGTCCTATACAATGTTATATAATGTACATATCAAGGAATAATTTTGGAGTTACGTTGCCAAAATTGTTGCTTAACGTCATGATATAAGGATAGCTTAAATTTTTTGAAGAATACGAGTACGCTGTAGCTTAAGGCTGTTTAAAATCGTCTCCGTTGTACTTTTCTCTCGCTATTCTCAGTAACGCTTTGAAAAGGGCTGCATCGCGACTACACATAACTACTGCAACGGGTTAAAGAATGACCTCGTTTCGACGTTGAATTTTCATGAATTCTGGAGCAAGGAAATCGATTTATCAAACTGTTCAACAAACTCGTAATATCTTCAGTTTTCAAACATTTACAAGAAAATTTACCGTTTTTATGAAATCGCAGTGGAAACTGCTCAATCGTAAGAAAAAAGTTTTCAAGTAATTACTTTTGACCTATGCGATACAAAAAAGTTTAAGGTATTAGTCAGATATATATATATAGAGAGAGAGAACATTATTGAAAGAATTATCGGTACCGATAACGAAATCCATGACGATAAATAAACATCTTTAACACTGAATCTATAGAGTTATTTATTGTCACGTGTTTAAGTAGACTAATTTGATAAGTAAAGATTACACGAACATATTTGAACACGCTCTTAAAATTTCTAAATTTAATTTACAGTATCGTAGAAGATAAACGAAGAACATTATTTTACATAACACATAAGATAATTTGGAATAACATCTGGATAAGCTCAAATAAAGTGAATCAGAATAGAACTTTTCCTAAATACATTTTATCGCTATCGCGAGTGGAAGAGTACAAAAACCGACAGAACTTTCCAGCAAACAATAACCGAAGAACTAAGAAGATCTGTAGCGATCGCACTTCCAAATTTTCCACCTGTAACTCTTTCGCTACTTTAATTTAAAGACTATCTGGCGTTTAATTTATAGACACTACGCTTTCTCGGTACTTCCTTATTTTTGTTCATTTTATCACATTACTTTATTCCGTACTTTTATATTATTCTTACCCTCCTTTTATATTTTTCCGATATTTCGAACGGCTATTCTTAGCTCATTTATCCTACTCTTAATTACATTCAGGTCTGATTCACGCTAGCGGTTAAAGATACGATCGGATCACGATCAATTAAACTCTAGGATTTTACCGAGTCGTTCAGGCTGAACGGTCAGAAACAATCAACTCCCGTCGCGGTCTCTTTCATTTTTATTCGTTCGCTCGAAGAAGGAACAACGTCGTTCTTCAAGTATACTTTAATGAAAATCGCCTTAATTTTGGACGAGGATGTGTAAGATGGCGAATTAGATATATTTTCAGCAGTAACCTGACGAGTGGAAGCGATAAATGAAAGTAATTGGGATACTTGTGTGCCTGTAGAAGTTTCCAGGTCATTTCTTCCCTCTTTCTATCCGCAATTTCATTTTGCCAGATGCGTCGCAGTATCTGTTCTCACTGAGACCATAGAGTTCGCTGCAATTTCTTACGATTTCAGTTAACCGACGCCACGGACAACAAATTTTCATTTGACTTGACCGAAACTGTGAGGTATTGGTTTGGAAATGTTGCAACCGTCTTGCTTATTGCTCGACACATTTTTCGCAAAGATATTCTTGTCTGAAGAACATTTTTACTTTTAAATCCAATTTGCAGCTCAGCCGGTATTGCTATCTTAACGAAACGCGAAACATCTTGCTCCATGTACGCTCAGTTCCAAAATATAAGCCGATAAGTAGAAGAAGAGACGAATTTTTACCACTATGCCGCTCCCAGTTGCTTATCTACTAATTGTTCATTGTCGAGAGCAAACCTGTGACGATCAACAGGTCCTCATTGCTGATCATAATGTTTCTTATCAGATTAAACGATTATTAAATTTCCCTTTATGAGCTGGCGTATTTCAAGACTAATTTGGCTGGACTATATACCATGGCTGCTCTCATTGCGTCACGTGTAAACAAGTTTGATCGATGTCTGACTAGACGCGATCCGACCTTACCACGATCGCTAGCGTGGATCGAGGTTCATTTTTGAAAAGAAAAGTATGAACGCGTTACTTACTTGACGGTTAATTGTCTCTGTATAAGAAGCTTCTTCTCGATTTGTTCGATTGGAAATTGTGGGACCTCGTAGGGGGCAGAAATTTCATTGGGCAATTCGTGCGGTGCGAGTCTCAAGGAGGTTCCACCACCTGCAACTGTTCCGCCACCTTCCAGACCAAACACCGGACTTTCGCTTCCTGCAATGAAAAGCATAGTCCCTCGTTAGTCGAGAAACGTTTACACTAAACGTATTATTATACTTCGAACGCGGATGCAAAACGCCTTAAAACGAGGACAGGAATTATTATATACGCGACTGGTTTAGCGGCACTACCTCAAGACTCGGTTAACAAGATTGTACGCTTCTATGTATGTCTAATGCAAATTGCTAAGTAAGTTTCAACGTGCGTAGTTCATCGCTGCGAACTAGAAACCGCTTTCACTGTAACCGCGAATTATTTAACGCAGCAAACATACACGTTGCATCGAGAAAATTACCATCGTTCTCCGCTTGTCCCGTTTTTTGCAACCATTCCGTAACAGAATTTCGCTTATATCCAGACAAGTAGTCAGTTTCGCTACCCAGCACCATCGTGCGGTTTTCTTCTGCGCGTCTAGAAAGATTTACCAGAATTCTCATATCGAACATGATTTCCCCAATTTTTACTCGAATCTGTCGATCGTCTACGACAGTTGCAACTTGTTTATTAGACGTACAAACGAATAATTCAAATTTCTCCGCGAAACTGGAAGATCCGAACGTTCGTTCACCGACTGAGTAATTACAAAAGAAAACGATAATTATAATAATAACCAGTTAGCTGGTTTTGACGAGTATACTCGCCGTCGCTTACTTTTTGCAACAATTTTAGGTACACGCTTTTCAAAGAGGTCGCAACAGCTAACTGATTAATGTGTACCTAAATATATTGCACGTAATTAGTTGGAACTGAAGCAACATGACAAAAATAAATGAGTATGTATGACCGTGTTTCTATCTGAATAAAGATAAACGTTAATATTGCTAAAAATATTTGTATGTTCCCGGTATTTGCAAAAACAAAGAATCTGGCACCAGCCACTGCAACTGGCCTGACAGTTTTACTATTAGGCAGATTAGATTTAAGAGTAGTTTGAGAAGTGTAAACAATAATCTCAACTACAACTAACTCCACGCGATAATTGATCGCCGAGAAGTCCCGATTTTCGATCGGTTATCATAAAGAGGACACTGTATTACGCAATTTCCTTTGCTGTCCAAATTCACTCTAAAGAGGCAAGGGCGAGAGATTCCGATTTCGCGTTACAATTCGCTGTAACATTGATAAATTTTCTACCGAACGATAGACCTCGCTGAAAGAAGTAACTTTTGCGTGAAAACTTGTTTTCTATCTCCTGCGGTTCCCGAATTATGTGTTTAATCAAAAAGTTCGTGGAATTTTGGAATTTCCCGGTCTACAAAGCGCCGACTGAAAAAAACGTTTCTTCGTGTCGATTCACTCGTTTGCGATCTACCACGGCTTGTTTATTCAGGTTATTTCAGTTTTCAGATTCTTAACCGCCTGCTGAAAACAAAGAGCGCACCTGCTCACGCGTCATTGCTCGTTAGAAACAATTTATGACTCTCGATGACTTCATTCTATTTCCAAAAACGAAAAATACTATGAAAGGGCGACGATTTCAAACTATCGAAGACACAAAACGAGAAACACTGCGAGAACTAAGAGGCATACAACAAAGTGATCCCCAAAAATGTTTTGAAAGCTGGAAAAAGCTGGCAAGAGTATATTATTATTAACGGGGAATGCTTTAAAGGGGACAATATAAATATCGAGGAATAAATACATATTATCCTAAAAAAAAAAAAAAAAAAAATTGGTGCCAAGGATAGTCTCGTGAAATATTGCGGTTTATTAATATAGCGAACACGACGTTATAGCGAGTTGTAACGAAATTGAAATTGAAAAATAGTCGGTTTCCCAGGAGTCGATTTCATCCCCCTGGAGCGAATTTAAACAGCAATAAAAATTGCGCAATACATACCTATATATCCTCTACATAACTTGAAAGTTTCATAATGTTTTGAATTTGCGCGTTGGGCATCTTCCCATCTAAGTAGATTTCAGTGTTTTATAAGTAGTCTACGGATGTTTATGCATTTATTAAAAATTCTAAGAAGCAAAACTGCACGAAATATGCATAATGCGCAAAAATATGACATTCAAAGTGTAATAAGCCTGCACCTATAACGCCGTCATCTACGTAAAAAGATTTCCTCGCTGGAACACATTTTTCGCTCGATCGATTTTCCCTTATCTCTCTTCATTACGGTGAAAGCTCGATCGGTCACTTTATAGCTCTTTAAATTCGGCTGTCGTCGATATATGATAAATCGAGAATGTCGTAAAGTTTATGTTACATCGTAACTTTACATACATATTCAGATACAGAATTATAATTTCGTGTTTATGCTGTACCTCTTTCCTACGAAATTATTATTTGTGCTTGCGTAGCGTATCTCGAAACTCGTTCCAGTTGTTGACACGTGTTATATCGATAACGATATCGTATTTAGCTTTTCACTTCTTTGCGTTTGGAAGGAACAATTTATGAAACAGTACCTGTACTTAAACGAATAAAAATCATCCTATGTAATATGTGAGGCAAATCTCTAGTAAGTACCATTTCTTCCCCTCGTGTTCATAAAACCATAAATTTGCATAAACATACAGAGTCTATTCATAAGTCGAATCAGAAGTTGCAACAGCTTTCTGTTTACATATGCAATATCGAAGTGAAGTTAAATCAAAGTGCATGTTGTTCTTCAGAGTTCGAGTACTATTTTTGGGAATCAGAATCTTTCAACGCGTTGCAGTTCTCTGACGCCAGTTCGCCAGCAACCTTGACAGCGTGACAATCGTTATTTGATTTCGCTTTCATCATAAACTACGTAAACCAAATTTACACGCGTTTATAATCTTATCCTTTCTGAAACGAAATTCTTTGTTTCAAGCAAAAATTTAACGACGACCGATCTCCATTTAAATAAAAAATTAACTTCCTCTCAATAATTTTCTTTTTTAATTTTTAAGATAGTCGTATTCGTTCTCTAATCGAAACATTACTTCCTATGAGTAACACGAAATGGAACTTGCGTATTGAAATTAATTCTAACTTTAATTACACTAAGCTCGAGCGACAACACTTATATAAGATCTACTCCGTTCTGAATAATTCAGCGCGATCAAAGAAAACGTAAAGTTTCGAATGAAGTTTAATTTAGGATTAAACTAAATTTTACCAGGAAGTGGAAATAAAGGAGTCAAACGAATTAGCGAGTGACATTATATAGAAAAAGAAGAAATTCTGTCGGTTTAAGTTTAAGATAACGGCATTTTTTTATGAGATTTTTATCTCAAATTCCCGAGAAAGCAGTCAACCTTAAACGTTTCGTGACAAACAAAGCACATATCTCACAACTATTGCGAAATGAAGGATACGAGGTATTGCCATATATATGTAGGTATGTCATGGAATGAAAATACGATTCAGATCACATCGCTTGGTTATTTACATACGATGAAAGTAACCAATATGAGTATGTAGTTGGTGGGATGTTTGTATTGGAAATTACGTTACAAAGGTTACACCTAGCAAACATCTGATAGGATAGTTAAAAGTTTGTTTTGAAAACAATTCCCGAAGACTTTTTTTTGACAAATTTTTCTCCAAATTGGATGGGTCTTATTTGATGTATCGAGGCAGAAATTTTTTGCGCAAATAACGCACGATCAAAACGTTATTCCGGATTTAAAATATTCCGTTCATAGAACCGATAACTCGATAAAGTTATTACGACCCGTGACCTACGTCAAATTTACAAAACCAAATGCGCAGTATTAATAGAACAGAACGCGGAGAATAGCACGAGACAAAAGAGCAACGGCTGTTTGCACGCGTTAAGTACGGTGAATTCTTTTTTGCCTCGTGCTACCTGTCAACCGATATAGACAAGTAATTTTGCCAATGCACAATTCCCAGCCATAACAAACTGTCGGCTCGCGCTAACAAGAATATGTCAACAAACAGACGTTCCATTTTTTGCGCAGTACCTTCGATTCAATCGCGAGTGTACTATTTTTGTTCTATAAACAAGAATCTTCGTATGCAAGTAGCTCTATTACTTTGCAGAAAAATATATTTATATATTTTCAGAAAAAACGTCTGCTCGCGCGAATCATCGATCGACGGTTTCATTTGGAGTGTATCCAAAATCTAGAAATTAGATATGTACGTACACAGGCGATTACTAAAGATAAATCGCTTCGAATCGTTTACGTGTTTTCTTTAGTTACCGTTATAGATAAGATATGACACGTTGGATTATTTTAATATGACGAGTAAGAGGCGAAGTAATTGTAAATCAAACTAAAATCCTTCGAGCTTTTCTAATACAAGATCGTGTAATGTTTCGAAAAAATACCACGTTAACCATGATGTCCGAGAAACAATATTGGTTCGTGAAGCAGCTGCATGAACAATTAACGAGAAGATGAAAAACGTGACTTTAACATCTGAGACAGCGTCTTTTGTTTCGGCAAAATTACGAGAATTTCACACGTATATGCAAAACTTATCGCACAGACGATCGACACTTCGAAAATCAGGGTTCTGTCAGGACAAATTTTACACAAATAAATACCACACTTTCTTCGCTTCCGACCACTAATACTAATCGCGATTTCCTCGATTATAATATCAGAAAAACTCGGCGGTACACTGGCGTTTCCGAAGAAAGTTGACACAAAGCAGTTTTCCAGTTTCCCTCGTGCGAAAATACGTGAAAAACGCGGAGATAAGCTACAAAATAAACGAGATAATCCTAGTTTGTAGTGCAGAGGGCACTGACCACATTAACTGGTCGCGAGTATCGAATACACTGACTGTAGCATACAGTTGGCACTTGGTAGACGTCGTAGAATCGGTACGCACGAGCACACGCTCGCTGGTCTACATGCACGTCTCTGCCTCTAACACTAACGCAACCGTGTTTTCTGGTAGCGCCGTTAACGCACGCACGCCAACGTTGTGAAACGGTTCTCAAGAAGCGTTAGCCACCGCACGTTTTCTCATAACCTCATAAGATACGTACACATTCCTTCCATTTTGCTCAGCTTCCGAGAATTAGCGCCGTTCACACCCTGCATATTGGTGGTCTCTACCGGTCTATCAGATCTACCGAGATGAGTTCTTCAGAGCCTTCTCTGCACACGCTGGTTATACAATCGTTAGCCAGCGTGTTGCTACGAGCTTCTATTCAGCTTTTATCATTTGTAGATGTTTAATTATTAACAAAAACGTGAAACTCTCCGTTTAGAATTCATTACTTCTCATAAATCAAGTCCTGGCATTCGACCAGAGACCGGTCCTAAGCGCCAAGAAGCCGCTTTTCATAAACGAGATCAATAGAGGTACCTGACGCAAGTGTACAGATACGCGATTCGCAGATTTTTCATACGCCAAAATCGTACGAATCATCCTCGCTATAATTATATCGTGCTTCTCATTTCTAAAATCAATTAACTTTGCCAAAACTTTAAATATCGTTAAATCGATAAAAATAGAAGATTCCCTAGGCAAAAATAGAAATATCTGCACTTTCAGATTCCACCGATGCGCCATTACACGTTTCAGCGGTGTTAATTTGAAGAAAGTAATTTGTATAACAAAATTTCGATACCTAAGATCGATTAAGAGATTGTAAAGAGAGCAAGAAATATTTTCCTTCGTTTCCACAACAACCTTTCGAGAATAACAGTTTCTAATATTCTAAGGCTGCCATGCACCTATTTCCCTGTCTACGCTTTCCTCGACATATTCGCTCGGAATAGCAATAATCCCCAAGGAGCCGTAACTGCCGTGTCGAAAATTGATCTTTACTTCCGCTGATTCCATCTGCCAGCCATAAAAAGGCTTAACGTTTGCCGTCGAGTCCCCTAGTTTTACGATGCATTCTTTAATTCGAGCTGCTCCTTGGGTTTATTAACGGTAACGCTTAAACGTTGAGACACGCGGGATTTTCCCGTGCTTCACTCGCGGGTACGTTCCACACCTGTGAGTGAACGTTACTTACAACAGGTAACAGTCAGTTTTTACCTTGTCTACCGGGTTTTCTACCAAATTAGCAGCGGTGACCGCTGCCCTTACTTCCTGGCCGAAAATTGCAACTGACGAATCCGTTTGTCCCATGTTCTAAACCCATCTTAAGTTTTTATCTTTTCCACGTGCATCGCCGATACTTCACACGCACACAGTAACGCATCGTTCCACGCATAGTTAACATTCATACGCGCACACAGTCTTCGAAGGCGATTTTTCTGAAACATATAGTTATATTTGTCAGATTCGATCCAAATATCCCTATCATCTTAATGGAGACAGGGAATTCAGTCGATACTAATCGGGACGAGAAATTACGACTCTCGTGAAAGAGTCACACCGCAGACGCATCTCCTCGCGAAGAACACAGACGAACATCCTTCGTCGTTCGAACCTCACAACCTATGCTTTTAACGTTTCTATAGTATGTAGGTTTTGCATTGGAAATTCAACTTTCTCCAAGGCAAATTCACTGGAGAATACAGTGGTAGAAAAAGTAGAATATCGCAAACAGGTGAATTTGATTTATAAAAAATTGAATTTCGTGTGCAAAACCTGTACATACTTGTTTATGAGATATCTGTACTTAATAGACAACTCTAACTTATGAAATACCCAGCTACGTGGATTACACGTCGGTAAGACCGCCCAAAGGTTCCTCGCGTCGTACGCGAGGAGCGGTTATCCCTACTCTCATTGCCATTCTTAATGCAATCATAAAGATAGGCTCGCGTATTCGCCGAAGAGTTACATGTACAAATAAGATCATATCGCTATACGATAGTGACAGTGGCAGTGGGAATACGATTAAGGGAGTCGTCTGGCAATGGCAACTCTGCCATGAGATACTCTGGTAGACAAAATAACTCGGTTACCCACTCGCAGAGATACGTAAGATACACAGCCGACAGCCTCGATTCCAGAGGCGAACTCCCTGCAAGTTCCAAAGCAGAAGCCGCTAATCGGACACTATTACGACATCAAGGTGATGCACGACCGCCTGCATTGTGCATACTGATTCGTTTAAAAATATGGTTTTTGTATTTTCAGTCCTTGCACATGCACACGTATGTATGTACCAAATATGGAACGTACAATTGGCTTAATTAATTAATACAATTAGACACAATCAGCGTTGAGCGTGCGTAACATGGAACACGTCAATGATGCTGTCACCGCCGATCGTGATGCAGAATTATATTTATTTTTTACCGCCACTTCAAAATTCTTAAATCTCTGCATAGCTAACAACATATTAACATACGAATATCCATTGATCTTGTCGCGTTTTAACATTAGCTTGATTGGAAAAGAGGCACGTTTCTCATCTTGGGAGACCTTTGAAATCATCTGTGCAATTACCTTAATAATTACGATACAGACAACACTCTCATCCCCACCTTTTCTATTTAGATGCGATTTACTAATTGCTTCCCACGTTGATTCATACATGATTAAATTCCTTCTAGGAAATTACGAGAAATCTTTCAGACGGTAATTGCTTCCAGTTACTTAGCTTTGTCACACTTCGAGCACCTCCACTGCACTGACGTAAAGTTACATCGAACAATACAGCTAGAACGTACAATTTCAGAGATGTAAAATTCTCAGAAGATTTTTTCTACAGTTTCAGACATCAATTTTTTACAAGATTCTTCGTAAATAACGTTATAAAGGAACAAGATCGAAAGGTTTGATGGTCGAAAATCGAAAAGCAGATAAATTGCTACAGCGATGAATTACTACGCAGTAAGTATATCTATATCAGTGAGTTCACAATAAATTATCGATTCAAGTACGTGCTTCAGACACTTTAATTGCAGAGTACCACGAAAAGAATTGCTTTCTACGAAACGATTCAACCAATTAACAATCCACTTGGTTTCATGCACACCTCGACTACGCGAATGTCAATAGTCATAGATACTCGCGGAAAATTCCCTGTTTCCTGCAATAGGTAAAGATAAAGCACAGATACCGACAGATTACGTGTGTTAACCACACGGACGCAAAATAATATATGCCAACGTGTATATAAGGTAGCGATAGCGTATCACGTTTGAGATTAATTTATATAATGTATCTAAGACTCGATTTTCACGGCAGGATAGTAGTCGATAATATGCTATTTAAAAACAACTACAATTTATACATAAAATTGTATATTATTTGGTTATTGATTAAATTGATGATAAATAAGGTATAAATTAATGTAGTAAGAATAGAAGTAAAAAGTTGAAGGACAACGATAAATAGTTATGATATCGTGTATTTCTTGACTAATGGTAACCGGAATAAAATTCCCGTCATCGATGACGATTACCGGTAATCAAAAGGTTTTTATCATTTATAACGATTATTAAAACAATTGTATCGCTTATAACGGTTATCTGTAAGCAACGTTTCTTACTTAAAGATATCAATATCATACAACTCTTTTATCATAACTTTTAAAAATATGTCTTATAATAGTTACGATGTCTGGTCAAATATTTATAAGTACAACAACATAATTGTTTGTGCTCAAAACAAACCGAGCAACTCGTAAATAGAAAAGACCAATGTTTACCTTCATCCTCGGGATCTATGAGAAAGTTCGGTAGTCTCGGTAGGCAATGAAAAAAGTCGTTTTCCGTCGAGGTGACGCCTCTACTTGACATGATTCGATTTATATATAACCGCCAGACGCTTCAAGTCGCACTCGCGATGCTAATTCGGGATAATTTATGTTCTAAAAATTGATACTACGCTATATAATAAACAGTATATGTTTATATTCTAGACAGACATCTTCGCGTGAAAGATGTTCTACCTTCGAAACGGGTTCACCAATTTACTATACTTCGTCCGCTGTACCGAATTCTTCGTCTTGGTTATTACGCTGTTCGTTTAACAACTGAATTTTGTAACGTCAAGTTAACTACGGTTAGACTATTCCATGTTATAACACGACCGCGCTAACCGTTTAATGCTCGAACAAATATTGCTTGTTATCCATTAGCTGCACACGGAATCCACAAAGCCACTCCAATCTATTGCAGTTTTTTAAACGCTGAAGCAACCAAATGCATACGCGTTTGTTTGACAGCCCAATGACCTTAAACGATAAACCGAACGCGAGTCGTAAGAGAATTACGTATGTAATTGCTGTGCCTTGTGATACGAATACACCAATACGTAATACACTGTTTATTGGCAGAGAACTTTGCATTCGTATATCGACCATTCACAACGTGGAAAAACACCAGAAAATGTGACCGTCGCTTCGCGATCGTCGTTAAACAGGATAATTAAACGACTGCGAATTATCTTCTTGTTCCTATTCACGTAGTAAAACTCTCGAACGGTCTCGCTAACGCAACAGTAAAGAGACAGAGGATGTTCGCACGATGGCAAAAATACTATTCAGCTTCGCAAGGGCGAGAAAGAGGACGACGTAGAACGTGAACGGGATGTAGGCTGTATGCCAAATTTCAAAAACATTACCCGATGGTACAGTAGATCTCCATTTATCTGAACGAACGGTATAAACACGTGGGACCCACTCGGCAGTAGGCAGAGGACAATAAAGCAACGAAGAAGAGTTCGTATAAACGCGTATCTTATCTAACCTTGTTTCTACTGGACATTTCCTAATCGGGTTTCGAACAAACGCTAATAACGTTTGTTGTTCCTTCAGAGATGCTCTTAAATGTCCAACAAGAAGTTTTCGTTTCCAAAAAGGTCCAAAGATGGTCAGGCAAGACAATGTTCGAACATACTTTACGAAGAGGAGTAAGTTAACAACGCATGTTGTTCGTGATGCATGCAGGATGCGAATGATCGATGCGAACGACGCGGCTGAAAAGTAAGTAAGTACGACGAGGAACGATAATAGGATAATTTGTCAATTAGAGCCATTATTAAGCTGCGAGAACATTTATTACGGAGACGCGTTGCACGCTATCAAAGCCAGTTAAAACAAAGCCGGTTGTTAGCGTCACACAACGGTTTATCGATCCTTAAAAACATAACTGTTGGAAAGATAACAATTTTCACGCCTATGCACTAAAGCTTACGGCATTAGCATAAGCGACGACATTACTGTCGAAAATGTTTGACCATATCTTGGATGAACTAAAATTAAAGCATCATATTTAATAAAGTGTACTTTACGCTTTGATGGTGCCCACACGGTAAACGCGATAAAAAAATAACGCTGTTTGTATAACTAAAATGTTTTACTGTAAACAAAGTGCGAATAATAATAGCGTAGGTACTTCAAATTTTCTGATCAACAAAGTGCAATATGTATAGCTTATGATACAGTGGTGTGCAAAAGTTCCAGTTTATCGCACGTATTAATTAATATTCGTTTGGTATATCTTTCTTCTCTAAAATTATTCACACATATAGGAGTTCAATGACATGATAAAATATCACAATCAAACTTACGATCACGATGGTGGTCGACATTGCGTGGCGTTGTCGAACTGTCGGCGTCACCTTCGCCGTCTAATTCATAATAAATCCTATTGGTCCCACCATTCACGTCCTTCACGCCATTCACACCTACCAGATCTTCCATCCTTCTATAAACATGTAAGTTTTGATTTTTCTCTGCGAACAGTGCAATATAAATTTATGTAGGTAAATATGCGATACCGCAACAAATTGCTGCAGGTAAGGTACGAACTCGATAGTGTCATAAGAAACTATATGTTACTGACATCTATTGGCATGTATACTTATTTTCCAACGAAACGTTTTTCGATCGAAATTGGATATTTCATTCTCATAATATCAAACTTTTGTAGTCGCGTGAACGATATAAAATTTTATTATAATTGGTATGTAAATACTTTAGTAAATACTAAGGCTAACGATTAAGGGTACGGGTGAGCCGATCAGGTATACAAAAATTATCTGGCTACGTGAGATAGTCAAGAGTTTCGACACCCTTCGAGATCAGGTCATTATACGGTGTTATACAAAGTATACGTTGTTCATACTCCTTTAAACGATACAAAATCAAGTATATATTTGTTCGGATAGTTTTCAGTAGTAATGTATGTTATTATATTATATTTTGTTGAACGATATATAAAATTATATTTAACAGTATTCATAAAAACGTACTTCATAGCATTTACTTACTTAAAATCATTAAAAATCATTATTATTAATTTATGGTGTTTATATCTGAGTTCCTCGTTGTTTATATCATAACGCTAATTAACGAAGATTCGCGTAAACTAAATAGATTAGGTCGTAATTAATAATGTTTCTTTCTATGTGAAATTGATTTTTCATCTTGCACATACCTGACCAAAATAATCGACCGTCCAAGTGATAAATCAAGCTTGTTAAAAGTTCGGGGTCCGTTAAATATCGCTATGATGAACGCAAATCTAAACCATATTTATAAATCTTCATAGTTGTTTATTTTGCTGCTCATTTCTTACTCCACAGATTGGTTTACGTAATAAATATAAGTAGAATCCTAAAAAAATTAAAATAACAAAACAGGGAAAGACAAAATATAAAAAGCAATACACTATAAACGAAAAATTTAAGAACGTGGAACATTCGTATAAATATGTATATAATAATTCGTCATAAATAAGATAATCCGTATCTAAATCCACGTAATTATCTCCCATCATTCATTATTTAAGTACTTATTCTGTTTCAAACAGAACATTTTATTACACATGCAAGATTTATTTAGTTAAATGGAAGTGTTTTCGACATTTCCATTGAATTTATTTTTTTAAATGAAACTGTATATTTTCGTTTAGTTATTATAGGCAAGTAATACTTTTCGAAATAAATTCATCGACCTATGGTATATTTGGTTATGGTTACCGTATGATTAAGGTATATGTATATTGATTTTTCAAGATCATTGGACGTCATCTATCATCGTTTAAGAAGATATTCCTCTATGAACGATGCAAAATTGAACAATTTTCATGAATTAAAAAAAAAAATTATGATAAACTTAATATAAAAATATAACTTTGCTACCGTCGAGATAGCACGTAATATATGGAATAACCTATAAAAATTTCAGAGCAATCGGTCATATAATTTCTGAAATTTTATCTACACTAGGTGAAAGAATTACGTTTCTAGAAAAACGCATGTAAATTTTACACTGGAAAAATACTAAACTTGCGAAAACATTACTTACGATACCAATCGTCGATCCCAGCTCCATACAAGACATTTCCAGCTTCCTCATACATATTTATCATCTAATTCTAGTCATAGAGCAATATCGCCTTAAACTTCTCCTCCTTCCGTAGAAAATCCAGAAAATTTTGTTTATTCTATGCATTTGCAAGAAGGCAGCGCAATTTATAACAATTTATTATGCCCCTGAATGATACTTACACCTTCTTAAAAATTATTCTAGTATGTAATTTGCTTGCAGACATTCCAGATGATTATCAAAGATGGTGGTTTCTTGTAAATACATACATACATCAAACATCTTGTAAATATATACCAAATACAATTTGTTTTATGAGGAACCATTTAAAAAATAATTTATAAGTGCCGAACCCGAAATTGATGGCATCAAATTATAAAAAAACATCATTTAATGTTCTTCAACGGTTTTTATGGACAGGAATATTATTATGCTGCAACCATATTCGCTTGATAGCAAATTAGATGTCTTTCAGAAAATTCAAAACTTAGAAAATAAGAAAATCATCGTATTAACGATCTAAGCGATGAATTAAAAATATCAATAGTAAATATACTATTAATAAAATTGACGGTATTAATGGTAAATAGTGTAAATAACATGAAAATATTAATTGATAATAAATAACCTTTAAGTATATTGAAAGGCCAGTACATCAAAGACCAATGAATTTATCTCGGAGTTCGTTATACGAACTAGACGTTAACGTCTAGACATCACCTAACTAAGCAAAACTTGTAAATATCTCTATAAAACATTTTCTTTATGTTTCTACAAATTTAATTTTAAACATTTTTCCGAATAACGAATAATTCGATAAATAACTGCGTGGGAAAATTTAAGTAGGATACCCCATTTATACCGTATCACATACGACAAAGTAACAATGAATTGGTTCATCATTATTCAATCTGTTATTAAAACGTTGACTTTCTTACACTTCCGCTATTCTTAGAGCTTACGAGTGAAACGTCAACATGCATTTTTTCTCTCCTTGAATTAAGAAAAACACTTCACTTGAACAAATTGCAATAAAGAATTACATATACGTGTTACCGTTGATCAAACCAACCACAAAGCACAGTTTTCGGAATATCTGACGTTTGAACGAATGCATGTGTTCATAGAAACATTCAATTTGCCTTTTAGAGTAGCATCCATGATATATCATAACAAGGACACGAACGCAGTTTAATAATATATATGAGAAAAAGGTTCACATACATGTATTGCTTTCTTACAGAATTTATCAAAGATGCAAAAGAAAAAACTTTGTCGAACGATAGTTCTCGATTACACTTTTTAATAAAAAGAAAAACACCACAGGTAAAACTTCCGGCACGCTGGAGCGTGATGTTAGCTACCGACTGTCACTGCACCTTTCAGCCACGATGTGTCGCGTAGGATCGTATCTATCGTTTCAGGGACCTTCCTATAAACTCGACAGGCGTATTATCACAATTTGTACAAACGATGAATATAATAATAAACATAATAAAATCTGCTTCGTGATAGTACGTGCGGTTACACTTTATCTTCATTAGAACGTATATTAATATTTTTTAGAAACTATATCTACAATCTCACATTTCCATTGACCATAATAAAATAACCTCATTTGTAAATGTAAACTTTACTAGTTTATTAACACATAACCTACAAAATACGCAGAAATAGCAAGTAATTTTTACGATAAAATACACTTAATAAATTGACTACTGTTTTAAAACATTCAAACCCATCGATGAATAAAAAAATATCCTATTTTGCTATTGATTGATTTCATAGTAAATATATCGTTTTAATAACTATGAAATCGTTGATTATGGAATATTAAACGTATCTTTAGTGTAAATGTAACAAGCAGCGCAATATTCGAAAAGTGTAAAATTTTTCACCTGTAACCTTAAAAGTAGTAGAAACAAAGGAAACGTACGGCAATGGGCATGATTGGTCGAGTGGCGTCACATGACTGGCGCAGACTCGCGACTGTCGATCTGCGAAAATCCATATATCGCGACGCACTATCACCGGTGCATCCTTTAAATATATTAAAAGATTACATTGTATAAAGTTTGGGAAAAATATCTAGTCGTTAGATTGTGGATTCTTATGCAAATTTATATTTTTGAGAATAGAATTGAAAAAGTAGAGCCTCGGTGGAAAATCATTCTACCTACCAAGTACTATAGAAAGCACTATACTTTGGATATTATATGTATTTTTCATATGTGCGTTTTGTGCAATGCATAAAAATTCGCAGTCTAGTAATTATAAAGGAACAATGACATTTCTAAACTCTATTTCTATCAAATGGTGAATGCTATAATTTGAAAGATTAATTATTTTGTAGATACCTATTTATACATCGAAACTTATATATATATTATTCATGTTAAAACTTTAAAACTACAGCTAATAGTTTTGAGATAAAAATTCTAAAAATACGTGTTCTTTGGCTGTTATAAAGATAATGCAAGTATATATCGAACAGAAATAACAACAAAAGCAAACAAGAATATTTTTCTTTTTTTCTTTCTTTGGTTGAGAGATCCCTACGTGATTTTATTACATTACACTAAACTTACATTGTCGAATATAATCTAAGCGTATATCACATAGATGTGCGTTAAGAAATAAGAAGGAAATATCTTGCTTGGGATGTCAAATACATTTTATACAGATCCCCTCTTAATTTGTTGCGTTTTAATTAAAATCAAAATCACTTTCCGTATTTGAAACATTCCTTTCGATGGTGCTGTCTGTATCAGAATCCAATAAAGATTTGATTACATCTTTCTTTTTCTTCATCCCATTCTCAGAAGATAACATTTCATTTTTGCTCTGGGCCGTATCAACTTTTCTCTCTGCTTCTTCATATTTTGGCTCTTCTTGTAAGTCTTTAGGTTCTTGATTTTGCTTGTCTTCTTGTTGTATAAGTTGCACTTGATTAGAATCGTAATCAGGATATGCAAAAGATTGATTTATATTGGTGTCGCTCTCTTGCTTGGTTTCGTATTGTTCATCATAATCGTACGCATATTGTTGATTCGCATCTTCTTGGTACTGCATGTCGGTATCGTGTTGATACTGATTTTCAGAACCGTATTGCTCGCCTGCATAATCTCCGTATTGCTCGTTTGAACCTTGTATATATTCCTGATTAACATATTCTTGATATTCTTGATTTTGATTATCCTCATACACGTTTTGTTCGTAATTCTGATCTTGACCGGTTTTATATGATGAGTTTAGGTCGTAATTTTGTTCTTCGTTGGTATCATACAATGCATTTGAATTGTAATTTTCATCTTGATTAGTTTCGTATGAAACATTTGGATCGTAATTGTCACGTTGATTATTCTCATACGACGCATTTTGATCGTAATTATATTCCTCGTTCAAACCAGTATACTCTGCTTCATAATTTTGCGTGTAATTCTGTACTTGATTAGAATCTTCGTAGTAATTTTGATTAGTATAGTCATAGTCTTGTACCACTAAGTCTTGTTCATTATCTTGAGCTGTAACAGATGTAGGATTAATTTCATTACCTGCTTGTTTTTGCTCACAGTCAGGTTCATCCTGTTCATCAGTCTGATCTCGTGCTGGTTTTATATTTTGAATAACAGCCTCATTGTTCGTATAACCATTATCTTTGTATTCTTCTTTCTGGTCTTGTGAAACAGAAGCCTCGCTTACTTCTATTTCATGTTTACTCGTAAGCTCTTCTTTTGGTACAAGATGTTCGGTACCTTTTTGTTTCAACTCATGCTCCCTTTTATTCAAATCTATATCTTCTCTATGCGTATCTTCGCTACAACCTTTCTTATCCTCTTTACTTTCTATAGTTTCTATTTCATTTGAAGATTCAA
This sequence comes from Bombus confusus, assembly GCA_014737475.1. Classification (NCBI taxonomy): domain Eukaryota; kingdom Metazoa; phylum Arthropoda; class Insecta; order Hymenoptera; family Apidae; genus Bombus; species Bombus confusus. Next base: position 77,017 of record JACXIV010000172.1, read on the forward strand.
TTTGTTCTACGTCATCTTGATTTAGAGTATCAATAACAACTTTTGTTTTACCAAATTGATCTTTAGCTTCGTTAGTTAAATCTACTTCTTTTATTCGTTTCTGTAAAACATCCATATCCCATGGTTCTAATTCTTCTAAAGTACCAAACGAATGCTCATTAAGATTTGATTCTGCTGCCATATAAATATTTATATCTTTTTCACAATTCTCTTCTTCTTCTATATTTTCAGACATAATATTCTTAGTGTCTTGTTTCGTAAGCTTGTCACCTGACGAAACGGCGAAATCAACGTGCTCATCTATTTCCACTTTTGGTAATTGTCGTTCATAACGTTCCAGTGTATTACTTTGATTGCTGAGATTCTCTTTCCTAGAATTTTCAATATATCGATGTGGATCTAATTTTGTCTCCTGTAATATAATATCCCTGCTAATTTCGTCTTTTGCAAGCGTAACCGATGTTTTACAGCCGTTACGTGTATCCGAAAATGCAACGTAGTTCCTTTCTGAAGTCGGTGCGCCGCTCTTCGTGGTTTGAACTAGATCGACATTTCTATTTTTATCCATGCGTTCTTTTCCAGGCTCGTTGGCAACGTTCAGATCCACCGATCTAGACGCAAGATCATCCGCCAATGCTAAAACCTTCTCAATTTTTTTAGGAAGATTTTCTTTAAATTGATCTTCGCCAGGAAGAACCTCCGACAAATTATCATCGGACAAAGAAACGTTAAGCATATTACCGCCCATAGTCTGCTCCTGATCGATTTCCTCTAAACTTTGCGCATCAAGGTCCCGATGAAGTTTCCGAATTTTATCGATGTATCTATCCAACTCGTTCTCTACGATCGTTGCTGTTCTACTTTCGTCTTCTTCCACGGATTGTCTGGCACCCATCCACAGCCTCGCATTAGTGGAGGTTTCTGGGGTAAAACATTTGTATCGTCTTATCATATTGTCGACATCGGAAGTAGTTAGCGGGCGCACAGAAGTACCGCTAACAGATTTGTACCTTGATTTGAAATGATCAGGTTTCCTCCAAGAGTGATCAAAGTAACGCGGAGAAGTTTGTTTTGATAAGATTGGAGATTTGTTTAGCGAAGACATACCGCACAGGTTTCGTTCCTGGGGCACTGGCATAGTTCTATAAACTGAAGATATTTCACTCGGGAATATATCCACGCTTCTTGTCTGTGTTTCCGTATCATGTAACAATGCTCTATTACTTTTTTGTTGAAAAGGTTGGGCAGCTGATGATGAATGAAGATAATGTAGAGTTATCGGAGCAAATCGATTTGGAGACACATCCAACAACTTATACTGCGACATGCTACAGTCGGTACTTTCTGGAACAGTAAACTGCGACATAGCTTGAGGTATTTCCATTTGTTCCGACAAGGGTTTGCTGAAGTTAAAATGCGAAGGAGTTTGTTGATTCAACGAACACGATCGACCTGGTGATACATATGGAATGTGTAAATTTGGATCAACATGAACATACGATAGCTTTTGTTGAAAATTTTGTGGCGATATGTTCTGCGCTGCTGGTTGTTGTACCAATTCATTATCTTGTGGAATCGATGAATACGATCGTAAAATATTCTTGTTGTTTATCTGCTGATTTAAAGCTGTTGGTTGCGCATTATTTCGTTGATAATAGTCGTAACACATATTTTGCGCTGATTTAGCTAATTTCGACGCAGTTGGAGAAATCGATCGGTTCTTTTGACCGTTTAACCGCAGCAACCGAGGTGATAAAGTATTTTCTACTTCGGGGGAGATTTGTTCCACTGTGACATCTCTCCTTAAATACCTATCTTCACCTTGATTCGTTACATTGCCGTCATCAATAATATTGGTCGACGGGCTAGGGACTGTATAAATACGACGAAGATAAGCTTCATATTGTTTCTGAAAAATAACGAGATATTCTACATTGCAGTATGTATATCGGATCACACACATCGTATTTCAAAGTATTTCACATTTATACAGTCACATGCTGTGCGTTAATGTAAGTTGAAGTGCTTTCAAAGAAAAACAAAATGTATGATCTCAGTCCATATGAATTAGCTTGCATAAAAATGTCTTATTTAATCAATACATAATCTATGTGATCTATATGATCTGTGAAAACGAAACACACGTGAATTACGAGAAATTATTTAATGTCTCGAGTACAACTATAACATATATATGTAGAATGATGAATTTTTTAATTTCAGATTGTAAAGGATAAAGAAACTCACTCTAAGAACATTAAGTCTATCTGTTTTTGCAGTCATCAATGCAAGGCTATTATCTACTCTATCCAATGCTTCAAGAAGTTTATGATTTCGTTCATCTCTTGTACGTTGTTCTTCTAAAAACTCTATATATCTTAAACGCAATCGATTTATACACGCATCATGCCTGAAATGTCAATGATTTCATAATTTTTCCAAAATAAAATTCCCATTTCTTTAAAAAGAGAAATCCATTTTAAAGAATATTACCAGAATAAAAAATGAATAATCGTAAGCAAAAAGATCTTTCATTTTTGTTAATTATATTTTATATAGCATAGTTCGTTGAATGTCCGCATAATCGAAGGACATTGCGTGACATTGGCAAAAGATCATGTCTTTCCTATAGATGCATACATTAGACATCTATATATGTATAATTTTGTACAAGTATGTACATCAAAATATGAAGCCTGCAGTGCCAAATTAAGGGAATGTCTGTGTAAATCTTACAAATCCTGTACTACTGTATCCGATCGATGTTTACATAGGTTAAGTTAAGGCATAAGTGTTAAAGTAGAAAACGTAAACACAAAGAACACGGAATTTATGTTCCAAATCAATTGTAAGACAAAGTTAGTATTGATTGTGACATTTCTCAAAACTAGGTCGCTTCTAAATCAATACATAATCTCCGAAATTCTATCGTGTTATTATTACGTAAAACGGAAATAAAATCAATAACAACAGCTACTTGCCAATGTATGTGTATGTCTAAACATATTCTTAATCACTTTTCAATAGCATATATAGTAAACATAATAAATCAATTTACTGCTTTAAGAATTTAGGAAAATCTGTATAAAATATATGTATGTAGAAGTAAGAAATTGAAGAATAATACATTTAAATAAATAACTTTTTTTTAAACACTCACCTATTACGAGATTCTTGTACGAGTATTTTAAATCTCTCTTCTAATCTTATTCTCTCTTCTTCACTATAACAATTGTTTACAAACATATACAATGACTTGTCTATAGATTTAAAAGTAATATGCTCATACTTAACAATTTTACTACAGATCACTGTTTCAAAAAGAATATATATTTTAATTACCTTTTTCGTAACTTTTCCTGTAGTTCCAGCATTTTTTTATAATAATCATAATTGTCATAAAACGATGTCATGATTGATTACAATGTACAATTTAACTTGAAACTAATTCAAAGTTCAAAGTTATCGATTGTATCGACGTTCGATACTTGGCGCACGCTACGAAAAATTTTAATAAAACTAATATTTTTGTAAACATCGTTTACAAAGAATATAATAATGCTTTGCAAAAGTGGTAAACACTATATAACTATATAATATGTAATAAATAGACATTACATTTACAAATGATGGATATTTATCTTGCTACTTCGTAAAACTATTTATTGATTGAATAACTAAGACGAATAGTCACTAAATTCATTAAATAATACTTGAAAGAATATGTTACATAATACAATGTAATATAAACTCGTTTTATTTTGAACAATCATAAGAAGAATAGTTGTAACGATCCTTCTTTGGTTCGGCACTATGAACAACTGTCGTATTTGACGTCGTACAATGGTAGGATAGGGGATGCTACAGCAGATAAACACGCAGGTGTTGTCCCTACTCCCGCTCTAATACACGCAATAATAAAATATATATGTGTATACAAAATTATATTTTAATGTGATAATTATAAAAAACTAAAATATTTCTTTGTTTAAAATAATATTTACAAATAAATAAAAAGTTTTATACGCTTTTGTTGAAATCATCCATATATGTATATACATATCTATTAAATGTTATGCATCTTTTTTCTACAGCTTTTTACTCTTTGTAAAATAAATTTTTACTCTTTGTAAACTTTATTGTTTAAATTAAAAGTGTTTTTACTTAATATAATACCAATAAAATTAACATACATATTTTTCATAAAATGCTTCTATAATTATAATACCTCTTCAATTACTATATTATCGAACTTCAATCTTATATCATATAATACCTATTGCATGATACTCATTTTGTTTCTTTTTTAAATATTTTGTACTGAAATTTCCTAGTTGTATAAAATAGGAATATCTGTTAAAAGAATTTGAAGATTTTATTAACGATGACAATATATCATATTGTACAGTTTATTATAATTATATTGTATAGTTTTATGGATCCTCTTCGCATTTTTTAATATAAACTGCATGTAAATGTTCTTGTAATTCTGTGTTTTCTGTAGCCATACATAATGTATGTTCTAGACAGTCTCCGACAAGGGCAAATTGTCTTTGAAGCTGTTTAAAATAATGATTAATTATATGTTATTCTTTTAATAAATTAATTTTTAAGTAAATAGTTATACCTCCAGTACTATAGGTCTTTTTGTTCCTTCTGTTGGTCTTCCTATATGAGTAGTTTTCAATTTAATGATTTTATCTTCAACAACTCCTTCTTCTATTGTTGTTACACCAAAGTTGTGAGACAGCAGCATATAAACTTTATTTGTATCAGGTATTATTTTCAAAAATCCAACTTCATAATGCATTGGGGTTTTTTCATTAGGCTTCCAACTTAGTGCAGAATAATTTAACATTGGTTGACCGATAGAAGAGAAGGACATCTCTTCGCAATATCTGAAGGGTTGTATTGTTGGATATTTACCAGCTCCAGGACTTTTAGTTCTCCATGTTCCTTTTAACCAAGCTAGTGGTTTGAGCGCTTCATTCATTGGTAATAATCTCATATCTAACACGAGAGAAATACTTATTAAAGTAACTATGTAAACTATAGAAACTAAATTAATACTATTTAGATAATTTTACATAATACTAACCTGTACAATCATCAGAAATGTCCTGCATGTGAAAAGTCTTTATATCTTCTATTTCGTTAGTAATTCAAAATTTGTCTTTTTGTATCATATTACGAACACTTTATCATAAAATGTATAACAATATTGATATACGTATGTATATTGCTCTTATTTGTCTACGATATTATAAAAGATATACAGTTCCGTATAACCGCGCATGATAAACTACACAGTTTACATACGACGTTCCTTCATTTTTAATTATTGTCATTGCGTTTATACCCTCAACATTTAAAAAATCTGTTATTTTCTTCTTGGTTTAGAGTTTCTGCGTTATTATAGTATCGATTTTCATATTACATTGTGTATTAGGATAACGTTTCAATTAAAATGCAATTATACTTCAAAATTTAAATAGAGAAACTAGAATAATGAAATACTGAGGAGATAAGTTCAATATTAATAAAGTTTTGGGGGAAAGACAAGAATTTTAAAAAAAACCGCGATTTCTAAATGATAATATGGCGACCGTTTTAACAAATTCGAGTAAATTATATGGCAAATAACTGTGTTGTTTGTAGCTAGTAGGATTTTTTAATAATTGTACGATAATTCAATTATTTTTACTAATTTACAGCATGCTAATCATGAGTTACATTATTTTTCGGATCTGAGTTCATACTGTTCATTCTGAGATAGGTTCGATATTTACGATAATAGTTATTAATATTTTAAAAGATCATTTCATATAAAAGTAATTTGTCTTACATACATACATATTTGGATGTAATATTATAATTATCTAGAGGAATAACAAACATTGTAGTATTGGTTTTGTTTCTGTTTAGTAATTAAAAAATTAATGTATTTATTGTATGAAATTTATAATATACTTAACTTCATTGAAACATACTATATTTAATCGCTAACATTTATTTATATTAAATATTTTGATAAAATGATATAATAAAGTAGACAATTATTTTTGTATATTAATATTAGTGTTAATGTAATGTTTTCAAGTAATTTATCTTGAATTGATCTTAAGAATACCGCACTAAATTAAATCTAAATATATAATTTCTTGTTTGAAATTTTATCATTTTTATTGTAAATATTTATGTATGTATAGGTTCATATATGTATATATGCATTTTAAAGAAACCATGGCAGTTTCAATCAATGAAATTTGTGAAAATACCAAACTGGCTCGTGAAATGGCTTTGACTGGAAACTATGATACATCTGGAGTTTATTACCAAGGTGTTGTTCAACAGATTCATCGGTTACTTGCAAGCATTGCAGATGTCACACGGAAAGCTAAATGGCAACTTGTGCAACATCAAATTGTTCAAGAATTTGAAAAAGTAAAAGCAACTTCAAATACCTTACAACTTTTTAAAGTCGATACACATGGAGAAAGATTACTGGGTATGATTATTTATAAAAAAACTTGTAATAAGGATAGGTACAACAACTTAATAAAAATATAAAACAAACATTTAGGTACTTCATGTTTATCATTTGAGGAGCCAACAAGAGATCCAACTTTATGGACTTATAATAATTCAGATAGTTCATGGAATCAAACACCAGCAAGAGATCCAGATGTATGGCCACCTTTGACACCTGCTGAACAAAAGTAATTTTATATTTAGATATATTTATTGTCAAAAATAGTCTTTTAAGTTTCAACCAAAGAAAATTACATTATATTAATACTATTAAATTACATTCACATAGAAATATTAGACCATTAAAAAATCAACCAAAGCAACAACAAAATCGGACAAATGTACGAAGATCTGTAACTACTGGGAAAAGACCAGATGCCAGAATTGCTAAAAAAGATGAGAGAAAAGCATCAAGAAAAGATGATATAAACAAAGTAAGTTACACTTTTATATTTTTGTAGTCAATTATTTCTATATATATAACATGATAATATTATAAAGCATAAATAATATTTTCAGGAAAAATTGGAAACTGAAAAAGTAGATGTAGAAGTAGAGGAACGCAAATTTGAACCATCTGGAAATGATAGAGATTTAGTTGATTTATTAGGTAAGATGTATAATAGTATAATAACGATCTTAATGTAAAATTACTATATATTTATATAAATGTTACAGAAAGAGATATTGTTCAAAAAAATCCAAATATTCATTGGGACGATATAGCTGACTTGCACGAAGCAAAACGATTGTTAGAAGAAGCTGTTGTTCTTCCAATGTGGATGCCAGATTTCTTTAAAGTATATGCACCAATCTTATATATTTGATATTTCTCATAATAAAATATGGTTTATATTTTCAGGGAATTCGTCGCCCTTGGAAAGGAGTACTCATGGTTGGTCCACCAGGAACTGGAAAAACAATGTTAGCAAAAGCAGTAGCCACTGAATGTGGAACAACATTTTTTAATGTATCATCTTCCACACTAACTTCAAAGTACAGGGGAGAATCTGAAAAACTTGTTCGTCTACTTTTTGAAATGGTAATTATTGACAGTGAAATGATATATTGTTTGCCAAAACAGTGAATATATTTAAGCAAAAATTATCAACTTAATCATTGTATGTACTTTTATGCAGGCCAGATTTTATGCACCTAGCACAATCTTCATTGATGAAATTGACTCTCTATGCTCTAGAAGAGGATCTGAATCTGAACATGAAGCTTCACGACGAGTAAAATCTGAACTGCTGGTACAAATGGATGGTATAAGTTCCAATAGGTAGAATAATTCTATATATAATTTTTCATTTATATAAATTGTTCATAAAATAAAATGTATTTTCTAGTGAAGATCCAAGTAAAGTTGTAATGGTGTTAGCAGCAACAAACTTTCCATGGGATATTGATGAAGCTCTTCGAAGACGATTGGAAAAGCGTATTTATATTCCATTACCAAATCGTAAGTTAATTAGAATTTCATAGAAACAATTTGTGTGATGTATACATTAATTTTCTAACAAAAAATTGGAATACACAGGTGAAGGTAGAGAAGCACTGTTAAAAATTAACCTACGAGAAGTAAAAGTTGATTTATCTGTAGATTTAGCAGATATTGCAAGAAAATTAGAAGGTTACTCTGGAGCAGATATTACAAACGTTTGCAGGTAAACAAAAATATTTGATACATATGAAATTTTATATGTGTAATATATACGTACATTTTGAACATATTTATGTACAGAGATGCGTCCATGATGTCGATGCGGAAAAAAATTGCAGGCTTAAAACCTGATCAAATTAGACAATTACCAAAAGAAGAACTAGATTTGCCTGTATCTGCTGCAGATTTTGATGAAGCTGTTGAAAGGTGTAATAAGAGCGTTTCTCAAGAAGATTTAGAAAAATATGAAAAATGGATGAGTGAATTTGGTTCATCCTGATATCATTCTACTCAAAAAACATGATTTCATAAAAAGTTGCTTATTTAGACGAAAATTGTTTAAATTTCTTATTTGTAATTATTGATAAGCAAAATATAATAATCACAATATATCTATCAGTACTATAATAATCGGATTCTCGACTTTCTTCATTGTATTACTATTATGAGCAACTTATATTTTTTCTAATTTATAATCAACGTGTAATGCAAATTTATACAGTTTTCTACAAATTAAAATCTTTACTACGATTTTATAATACAATGTACATGGAAAATTGCGCGAATTATATAATATTACAAAATAATTTTTTAGTGGAAGAATTCAATTTGATGTTATGTTATTATTACTTGAGCTATGAAACTAAAATGCAAAGGATAATATTAAATGATTTTATAGTCTATAGATTCTCATTTGTCTAAGTCAATTATTGTTTGATATTTCTATAGTGTATATGTACTTCATAACTAATTTAGATATTTTGAAATGACTATATTATAAAAATAAAATTAACAGTTTTACTTACAATTTTGAATATATTTATTTTTATATTTAAATTATTAACAATTGAAATCTGTGTGTGTATGAAAAGATTATAGAATTCATAAAAGTACAAAATATTAATGGAATTGACATTGTTCATTAACTCTACATTTAAATGTAACTAAATTGCTGTTTTAACTACAATTTGTTTTAAAAATAATATTTACATACTTTTACAAAGGTTTAATACATATAACTATATTTTAGTATTTTATACGGATTTAATTTGTACTAAAAGTAATGACTAGATTGCAGATGTTTATGCAAATTTATATTTTTATATTGACACTGATAAAGTATCTAAACTTCAATAAAAGTATGTTTTCTCTACTAAATATCTTGTAATATATATCTTACTTTTTATATTTCATATATTTGTACATTTATACTCATTGCCTTGTTCATTTTTGCATATTTGCATTTAGTGTCAATACATAAATATCAGCAATCTAATAATGATATACTAATTATCACAATTTTTACTATATATTTTTCGGAGCACAACCTTCTTTTCTTAAACGTTTAGTCTCTTCATCAACATTTTTTGAATCTTTCGGCGCTTTGTAATTTGCTACATGATCAACTCTTATTGTTCTGCCTAAGATCTGAAATGTACGATTGTTATTAAAGTTAATCAATGTAATTTTTGTTTTGTGTTTTAATGTTATTAAAGTACCCAATACAAAATAATTTATTTCAGAAATATTTCTACCTTAATCCCGTTTAAATTATCAACAGCTAATACTGTACTTTTCTGATTTTCATAGCATAAAAAACCATATCCCTTTTGTTTTCCTGTATTTTTATCCCGAATTAAATTTATGTTTACTACTTCTCCATATCTATAATAACAATAATTACAGTTAACATTCATTAAACAGAAATTTATAAATTACCTTGAATGTTTAAAACTTACTGAGAAAATACAGTTATAACATCACCTTCTGTTAAATCATATGGTAATCCACCGATAAAGATCCAAGCACTATCTGCGTATTGATCATGCCAAGATGTACTTCTATTACTTAATAATTCTTGTTCTCCAAGCTTTCTTATATTTTTTACATTTCTAAAAATATGTACAAACAAAGTTATGCCTTCTTTTAAATTAAATAAGTACATTTATATTTAATTATATTATAAAAATACTCACGTTAAAGGATTCATTTTGACTGAACTTCGGTTTAATAGAAATAAAATTATTGGAATGAATTTCGTTTCAGTAGAAATAAAATTATTTCCTTTTTTTATTGCAATCTAGTAGTTTTCAATGCGTAGAATCCAAAAATGCAAGTCTTAACTTTAGGAATTTAGTGGTTCAAAAATTATACATATTTTGTATATAAAATTTAATTCATATTTATACTGTTAATTTGTGATGAAATTATACACGGAAGGTTATTAATGTTTTTTACATATGAGGTGTATATTGCTCATAGATTGGTATAAAGTCTACGACATTAATTTTTTGAAAATAATTATGCGCCAAATGTAAACGTGTATTCCATGATATAACCTCAAAAACAATTTATATTGACATGTATGCATGTGTGCGTGTGTGTGTAAATATAAAATTATCTATTTAGGAAGAGATAATAGAAATACTATTATATTGATAGAAAGCTGATTGAGCTGATAAAATTAGTTGGTTAAATAGTTAATTGTTTCATGTATCAATATTCAAATCTATAAATGTTAGGATAATGACAAAAAATGACACCTTATATGATAAATAACCTTGAACTATTTTAAATTAATGAGTTTATAGTGATAATACCAAACAATATGGTATTATCAACAAGAATGTCACATAAAGTGAATAGAGTTTCTTATCACTATCACAATGTTTTTGTGATATGTTTATTAATATTTACATTGTTTATAATTTTAATTACTGCATATCATATTTTTAAATTTGGGAGTACACAAAAACGCTCTGTATATAATGCTATTGTTCTTAACGATTTACAATCATTGCCCATTCAAGTAATTGATGAAGATCTTCCAGTGGCAGATACTACAAATATTTCTTGCACATACTTTAGTTGTTTTAATGTTTATCGCTGTGGTAGTCAAGGAAATAAACTTTTAGTATATGTTTATCCACCAAAAATGTATGTAGATTCCTTGGGAAGGCCCATAACAAATCAAATAACAAAAGAATTTTATCAAATTTTAAACACTATTATTTCAAGTAAATTTTACACACCAAATCCATATGAAGCATGTATTTTCATTCCTTCAATTGATACATTAAATCAAAATAGATTAAAATTACAAGAAGTTTCGCAAGCCTTGAAAGCATTGCCATTGTAAGTTTCATTTTATTTCATATATATTTGAATAAGCAATGTATGATATTTGTAATTCATTGTTTATATTTCAGCTGGAATAATGGAGAAAATCATTTAATATTTAATATGGTACCTGGAAGTGTACCTGATTACAATACAGTCATCGATGTACCTGTTGGAAAAGCAATGATTGCAGGTGCAGGAATGTCATCATTAACGTATAGATCTGATTTTGATATCAGTTTACCAGTATATAGCTCTCTTGTAGATAATCTTAAACCAAATTTTAACAATATAAGGTAATAAAATATTTACAAAAATTCTCTTTCATTTCTTTAAAATAATAAATATGTACATATATTCTATAGACCATGGTTAGTTATTTCATCTCAAATGAACATTAATTCTGCATTTGAACAAGATTTATTGGAAGTCAAATCTCTGTCGCCAAAGGATATCTTAATATTAGGTACATGTTTGCATTATAATTCTATGAACAGTGCAATTCGGTGTGCAGGAGAAGACATTTATAAGTATCCTAATGTGCTTCAAGTATGTAAGTTTGTAATAATTGCTATAATTAAAACAATATTTGTTTACTATATTTATTATTGTTAGACAGCAACATTTTGTCTAGTAATTCGAGGTGCAAGACTTGGTCAGAGCACACTTTTAGAATGTATGGCAGCAGGTTCTATACCTATAATTATAGCTGATTCTCTTACAATGCCTTATCATGGGATAATTGATTGGAGTAGGTAAGAGGTAATTAATTATATATTAGTTGTTTTGAAAAAGATGTTACAAGAAATATATTCTTTATTTAGGGCTGCTATATTTGTACGTGAAGTCGATATCTTATCAATAATATCAGTTTTAAAAAAGATATCTCCACAAAGAATTATAGAACTTCAAGAACAAGGTGCATGGCTTTATGAAAAATATTTTATGTCTGTGGAAAAAATAACAGAAACTGCATTGGAAATACTCGCAGATCGTGTATTTCCACATTTAGCTAGAGATTATACAATTTGGAATATACCATCTCATACAGAAAGTATAAACTATAATAATTAATAAATAACGAATAAATCAAATTGTAACTATTATTTTATTATAAATGTAGGATATTATGTCTCCGCTGTTTTTACCAATTACCGCGCCAAAAACTCGAGGATTTACTGCTGTAATTCTGACATATGACAGATTGGAATTGTTATTTCTTTTAATTAATAAACTTGTTAAAGTACCGAGCTTGTCTAAAGTTCTAGTTATATGGAATAACCAACAGAAAGATCCTCCACATTGTAAATTTTTATTTTTTATATTAATATTATTATGTGTTTCTTTGGTTGGAGGGTTTCTAAAAATTTTGTTTATGTATTACAGCATCTAGATGGCCAAAGTTAAATAAACCATTAAAAGTTATACAAACAAAGGAAAATAAACTATCCAACAGATTTTATCCTTACGATGAAATTGAAACTGAAGCAGTTCTATCAATAGATGATGATATTATTATGTTAACAGCCGATGAAGTAGAATTTGCTTATGAGGTATGTCTCCTACATTTAAATGTCAATTTTTAAAAAATTATACATAATTAAAAAAATAAAAATAATAATACATATGAGTAATTATTAGGTATGGAGAGAGTTTCCAGACCGAATAGTTGGTTTTCCATCTAGAATTCATATGTGGGATAATGGAACAAATTGTTGGAAATACGAAAGTGAATGGACTAACAGTATTTCTATGGTTTTAACTGGAGCTGCATTTCATCATAAAGTAATATAACACGTATTTTATTAGAAAGTCTTAGAGTCCAATATATTTTTATTTCAGACCCCAGAAATATAATTTCTTAATTCTTGGACTTTGTTATTCCTTCCTGAAAAAGATATTTCCGACATAAATTTCCTGCATTCCTATGTTTCCGGATATAAGTTTCTAAAAAAATTAAGTATAATTTAGATTCTATTCGTAACTCAATATATTAGATCATGTTAATATTTTGAATAATATTTCAGTATTGGAATTATATGTATACCACTGCTATGCCCGGTGATATAAAAGAATGGGTTGATGAACATATGAATTGTGAGGACATAGCCATGAATTTTTTAGTAGCAAATATCACAAGAAAAGCACCCATAAAAGTAAGTGTATTAAAATTTTTTGAATTTGAGATAAATAATATATTAAATACTTAATATTATCATAGGTGACACCAAAAAAGAAATTTCGATGTCCAGAATGCACAAATACTGAAATGTTGTCTGCAGATTTAACGCATATGGTAGAACGTACACAATGTATAAATAGATTTTCTTCAATTTATGGCACAATGCCGTTACAGTCAGTTGAATTCCGAGCAGATCCAGTTTTATTCAAAGATATATTTCCTGAAAAACTCAAAAGATTCAACGATATTGGAAGTTTATAAACATTTACCCATTCTAAAATATAATAATAAATATAATAATAATATTCTTATATTAAAATAATTTATAAACAAGATACTATACAAACAGCTGCAAATGCATTTTAAAAATGAAATATGAAATTAGTATAAAATAGACAATTTATTGAAACATGTCTGAGTTTATTATATCAATAGTAGATAGGTAATAGTAGATGTATATTTGGTGATTGTTATGTAGTTATATATGTAGATAATATTTGAAACAGAGATTCGTGGTTTTAGAAACCAGGACAGTTAGAGTTTTCGAAAAATATATTAGTTTGAAAATATCAGGATTTCTTCAAGAAGGAATAACTAATCTTATATTCTTCTTATATGATCTGCTCTTATATATATTTATATCTAGAAAAATTGCTGTAACTTTTGATTAATAAATTAATAGAATTCAAAATATGTATAGATTATAAGAATAAAACAACTTAAATGTTAACCATTTATTTCTTACGAATTTAATGTGTTTATGAGGTGTCACACTTTAATGTTGATAGAAAGAAAAGTATATAAGAATATAAAAGAAGAATTATGTAACGTATAATGCCTATTTTGACCTTTATGTGTCGTAAACCTATATAAATATAGAACGAATGATGCTTATAATAACAATCATTCAATATATTTTTTACTATTATCAGACGCAACGAAAATACTAAAAATGCTCCAATTAAGTGAAAAATTTTTACATTATATAATTATTTTTAAACTCTAAGTTAAACAAATTGTGTTAGACCTTGGATCGTATTTCTAATAGATATATGACAATTACTTTTATTGTTCTTTGTTAATTGTTTCTTTCTTTATCTTTTTTTTAATTGTCATCTTTTAATTTATACTTTTTATTATAGCATTAGACATATACATTATACTTCATAAAATAAGTTCTTTCTTTTGTATATCTAAAATTGCTTATAATATGTATGAAGTAGGTATGTAATATTATGTATGAAAAACTACTTTATTAACCAGCTTTGAAGAGATTTTTTTGTATACTACATGAAAGTAAGAAATAATTTACATTTTATAAAAAAAACCTACATATTGACATTATTGTATATTATTTATTATATAATAACACAATTTAACACGAGTAATAAATTCATTAACATGTTATGTAATTTTGAAACAGATTCCTTCGACAGTTGCTTTCTTGCCAACTTCATGAGATGGAAGAACAGCCATATGACTCTGAAAAAATATAAATATAATATTTACATCTTTTTCTATTTTGGATAATAAGCAATCGTACCATTGGTGTTTGTTCATTTGAATTCATGTAACCTATTATCATTGAATTTGTAGAATGACTCCAAAGGAAATCTCCTATTCCTTCTTGAGCTGCATATCGAATAGCAATAACACCTCCAAGTTTCTGTTCAAGTCCAGATAAAAATTTCGAATCTGAAAGAAATTTTTGTTTATTTATACTAACATAAACCTTTAGTTTATTCTTTCTAATATAATAGATTTGTTGGCACTGAAAGATATTAATAAAGTAGTTACGAGTTTTCACCGATAAAATCAGCTTTCATAGAATGGTATAAGTTGATAATAGGACAAGAATTATGTGATATAGCTTCTGCAGTTGTTCGTGCTAGCAAAGTGCGAATGAGATGTTCTCCACAGCCTGATGTACTTGTTCCTATAGAATATTTGTCCTTATATGCCCATGTTCCACATCCCCACATTCCTGCCTTAATGTCATAGTTCAATAGTATTATTATAATATCTGCTTATAAAATATCTGCAACCAATGCTGATAATAAGAAAAGAAAATGTTGTACCTGCCCTACTCTTCCTGGATATTTTAAAATAATACCACCACTAGAACAAGCTCCGGCAATATTTCCTTCTTTATCAACACATATTGCACCAACTGTATCCATTCTTTGTTTAGTATACTAAATCATTAAATTAATTTAAGATTATATAATAATGTACAAAGATATTGAAAAGTAATTTACCTTGTGAACATCTACATTAGAACTTTCTATTTTTCTTCTATAATGTTTATATGTCTTCTGTGCTTTTGCTAAAAATTATAATAGAATATTAATTTCTTTAACAGAATATTAATTTGTTAATTAAAATTAATGGAAATATATATAAATATAAAAAATATTTGTTGTAAACATTTAAATTTTCATATAATAAAAGTTCCTAAAAGTTTGTTTTTTATCACCCTGAATAATAAGTTATATATAATATTTCAATATTTTACTCCAGACATAAAACAATAAATAGCTAACATTTATAAACATAGCCATAGAAAAATCACAAGCAAAGGTGTTAAATTAATTTTTACATACTTGAAATTAATTGTTCTGGTGGTAATGTTTGTATTCCCATTTCTTGTGCCCATACATGTGCACCATTCCCAACTAAAAAACTGATATTATAAAATGATTTTTTAAAAATTATTATTATTATTTTTATTATAATATTATAAATTTAATTTTATTTTTTATTTTTAATTTTTATAATATTGACGTCATTGAATTTACAGGAAAGGAGTCTTATTGATGAAATTTATTTTAATTATTTTATTTATATATATAAACAGCGGGGAAAAATAAAAAGAATGAGCAGTTGGGCATACATGACCTTCAGAATAGAATAAAAATCGGCCAAAAAATAGACAAGTTGAAGAAGAATTTTACTATAAAATGGAGACACTGACATTTATGTTTTATCATGTATTGTCACTAAAAGGGAGAAATTTATGTTGGTCACATTAAAGATGAAAATAAGACAGATTTGCTTCTTTTTATGCATTTCTTGGTACCACGACGTTATATGACGACGTTGCCAAACTTGAAACGTAACCCTCTTTGAAATTAAAATATCAATGAAAAATCACACGTATGTATAACTTAATGAACAATTTATATTAAAAAAATTAAAGTGCTTTTATAAATGCTATTAAGTTCCTAAAGCTTGTCTCCATTTTTTTCCTTTCTAGATTCTTTATTTTTCTGAAAGTTATTCAGGCTGCTTATGTTTTTTATTTTTTCTATTGTTTACATATATATAAATGAAGCAATTAGAACAAGTGCCATCAAAATCAAAAATATGGTTGCCTTTCTGCAAGTTGACCTCAGCTTTTAATATTTACCTTGGTGGAATCCTACCATATGCAATTTTAATTGACTGATATTCGCAAAGTCGCTTTGCCAATAAAACAGGATTTTTTATTCCACTAACTGCACCAACTGCTCCAAATTGTAATGTAGCACCATCCATTACACTTGCATCACATTCTACTGCTCCTTCCAACGTGAGATTTGACCCAAATCCAGCATTTGTTAAAGGAGAGTTTTCTAATACTATTACAGTTTCTACCACAGCATCTAATGAACTACCACCAGCCTTTAAATTTTGTATGCCCTTTAAAAATATTGTTATTTATTAAATTTTCTGGGATTATATCATATAATATATTAAAATATATCAAAATATAAGTAAAAATAATTTACAGCTTTGCATGCTTGACGGCATAGTTTTCGATATTTTTCTTTAAGAGCTTCTGAATGTCGTCCTGCCCCTAATAAAATATATATTATTATAATACTACAAATATAAACATTTCACTTAATTAAGACCAATTTATTTAGTTCTGTTATAATTGTGCTCAAATGTTTCATTTTAAATGTTTTAAATAAATAATAACATACCCACATGGACAGCAATAAATCCTTCATTAACATTACTCATTACATGTAATGGGTTCTGTACTATTACTAAATCTTTATCTTTTTTACGATTACGACTTATCAAATATATTGTTTATACAGTGATTGTAAATATATCAAGACCTCTAAATCACATTATGTTTAACTTATATCTTAATGACATATATATATATATATATGATAACCTATAGATCTAATTATTATCTTTCTGCGAGTAACGGTATTGAATAATGATAATATTTTGCATTATCTGAAAGAATACAAAAAAATCATGAAATTATTCATAAATATAAAATATGAAGTTATGTTTAAAAATCGCATGCGTATATCTTTTATTGTATATGTATATATACTATATAACTATGATTTTATACAATTAACTTACATATGTATATGTATAACTTTTTATAACTTAATTATGTTAAAATAATACAAAAATATATCTTTCCATCAATATTATTATTTATAATTAAATGAAGTTATGATTTTTGTATAAATAAATTCGAAAGTATTATTATGTATTTCGTGCTTATCTAAGGATTTATTTTATGTGGATTGGTACCCATGGAGAGTAAAACATTTTGTTGGTCAGAATGCATGAAAATTTTAAAACTGATAGCTAACTTCAAGACACAAGAATTCTTTTCTTTTTGAAAGTTATGCTCCAGTTTCTCTTCGCGAATTTAGGATCCTCCTTCCAGGTCTCTATTATTTAATAGCAGATCAGATTTCATGTCACTAACCGAAAATTTTCTTTCCAGTTAAATTAACATTCAATTAAATTCTCAGTTTCCTGAACAGGGTATTTCCGGCTTTTTGAATTATAACCTTTTTCATATCATGTAATACGTATTGAATACTTGAATATTTTCATATTTAATGTGTGTATATGTACACATATACACATACATACATATGTATGTACAAATCACAGTTATATGACCGTAAGCAATTTAAATTTCGCTTCTAATTTGCATATCGATATCGCTAAGTATAAATATATTTAAAGCCAATTCACACAATAACTTAACACAGAAGGGAATTAAACACGTAGTTCCTAAAAGTGACACCGAAGGGCGCAAATGTTTCCATGAAATACGCCGGAGTTGTCAATCCATATTCTGCATTAATACAATGGAATTGAACACACAGTTTATTAGTATACTTGCTGTTTAAATTTGGATGTGGAGTACATAGCGTCAGGTGTAGAATTTTTTTATATTTCTTTGGAATATTACAAAATTCATAGTACCGGTTGTTAACATGAAACCTCAAACTTTACAATAATAAATCAAATTAATTATAGGTACAGTTGCATTCTGTGATTTATATGTAGTCATACTTTTCATTTACAATTAATGATTTATGCTTAAATATTTTTTCTATATTTATTTATTTTGATATTGAAATATCTCAAATAATCGTAAAGATTATTTTAGGTTATTTGAATTAACAATTCTGACGTAGCGGTTATCAATCTCAATCTTCATGCACATGCACACACGTATATATACAGATATATATATGTTTATTTGCATACATCGTAAGTGTAACATTTAATAATTTTTTTCTTTTTATACATTAGATACTTACTTGTGTATCCTATTATATTATATTATATTATATTACTATAGCATGTTAATTCACTACATGACTGATGAAACTTTGATAAAATTTTCAGAATTATATGAGAAACAGTAAAAGGTACATCATTTACAATATATTGAATGGCCATATTAGTAAAAGACAGTTGGATTTTGTGCTATAAGCAATTGTTTTTTTACAACAATCATGTTGTTATTCGACTTTCTAAAAAAATTTTTTGGGTGGGTAGATGAAGCACCTAGAAAACGTAGAGCTGTTTCATTTAGTTCGGAAAAAGAATTTGTTACTCCTAAAAAACATCGTTGTGATTACAATACTGTTAATGTGGAGGAAGAATCCATTGAGATTAAAGATGACAACGATGACGATATTCAAGTTATTTCTAAAGATACATATTCTCCCATTAAATCATCTAGTAGATTAAATGGTACATGTAATAGAGACAAGTCACTGACATGTTGTTCATCAACCTTTTCACCATCAAAATCACACCGATGTTATGATAAAGTAAATATGGGACATTCTGATAATAAAAGTGATAGAGGACAAAATGTTGTGCCACATCAACAATGTTCAACATTATTTAAAACTCATCGTCTAAGAGAAAAAAATCAGTATGAAGAGTTATTACAAAATTTTCTCCCACGTAGGATAGATGTTATATGTGATAAACGTGAAGATAAAATATCTAGACAGAAACCAATAGAAGTAATAGATTTAGATAAATCTGGTTCTTCGTCTCCTTTTCCTAAAACTCAGCCAGCTTGTAGAAAACATGATAGAACGTTACAAATGCATTGGAGTGTTTCAGTTAGAGAGAAAAAAGGTAAAGAAATAATTGTCGATGTAGATAATGATGAGAAAGAAGGGACAATACATTCCATTCACAATGAGACACAATGTCTTAAAAAAGATACGACTGTACAAAATAAATATCTTGGAAGTGTAACTACAAACACCTTAAGAGATCGATTAGCAGCAAAAGCCGTAATGAGAGAGGATTTTGTCCCTCAAGTAACAAAAAGATATAATGAACGAATTGAACAACGTCATAAAGAGGCAGAAGAGCTTAAAAGAATGACCTGTGTTTTGTCTAAACATAATCGTTTAGCAAGAGAAGCTGCACTAGAAGAACATTTGGCACGATCTATAAGATTATGTGAGGCTGTTTTGGAAAGAGAAAAATTAGAAGAGCCAGAATTACCTACTTTAACGGAGGAAATGCTGCAAGAAGTAAAAAATGCTCTTGTTTCTCGACCTTCGGATGAAGTTCTCGTTGAAGGATTTGGTTTAGCAATAACAAGAAGAGATATTCATACATTAGCTGATTTGAATTGGTTGAACGATGAAGTAATAAATTTTTATATGAATTTATTAATAGCCAGAAGTACTAGTAATGATAAATATCCGAAAGTACATGCTATGAATACGTTTTTTTATC
Source organism: Bombus confusus (assembly GCA_014737475.1). Taxonomy (NCBI): domain Eukaryota; kingdom Metazoa; phylum Arthropoda; class Insecta; order Hymenoptera; family Apidae; genus Bombus; species Bombus confusus. The sequence goes on from JACXIV010000172.1 coordinate 97,545, forward strand.
CAAAATTAATCTCAGGTGGACATTCATCCTTAAGAAGATGGACTAGAAAAATTGATATTTTTTCACAGGATATCATAGTTGTTCCTATACATTTAGGCATTCATTGGTGTATGTCAATAATCGACTTTAGGGATAAGTCTATTCGTTATTATGATAGTATGGGTGGCAACAACTCCAAGTGTCTGTCAGCATTACGACAATATTTGGAAGCTGAAAGTTTGGATAAAAAGAAGCAAACTTATGATACCAGTAGCTGGAAATTAGAGTGTGCCAAAAATATCCCACAACAAATGAATGGAAGTGACTGCGGAGTCTTCTCTTGTATGTTTGCTGAATATATTTGTGGAAATAAAAAGATCACATTTACACAGCAGGATATGCCATATTTTCGAAATAAGATGATTTATGAAATACTGAAGTCCAAGCTTTTATAAAAAAAAAATATTTATTGAAACAACTGCTGGCAAATGTGTAAGCAGAATAACTTACAACAACTTCCAAAAATTACAAAATATTTTAGCATAAAAGAGTTTACTGGGTAGAATATTCTGCGAACACTTATATGGAAAAGTAACGTTATTCATATTATTACCATAGTATTCAAAAGAATTACATAGTATAATCTTTTTTTGTACTATCATATTTGTTTAAAAGTGGAATGTTGATTTCTTTTTTCAATGTAAAGAGAAACAGTAATTTGTTAACACAAGTTGAAAAAATAATGTCATAATAAATAGTATTTCCTCTTAATAAGAATATCACACTTGTTTTAATAACAAAATTCATCAATAAAAAGTGTAATATTTAGCTACTGCACATTCTTTGTACAAAAGTAGGAAAATGTAATATATTATAATGCTTTATTTCGAATAAATGTAAAATCATAAAATTACTTATATACGAAAATATTTTACGTTTGAAACTATTTATATAATAAAAACTAAGTTTTCTAATTATAGTTTTATTTTATAAACAATTTAATTCAGTATTTAAGTCCGAATCATATCTTAAACAATATTGAGTTACAAATTTGATTATGTCAAACTGTTCCTATGTATATTCGAGTTTCATTCACATATAAATGTATACTTATACGAGATATGGTAGATTTACAAAACATGTTTCATCAATGTGGTTTTTATGTAAAATCCAAGCTTACAGGGAATTTAGCATTGTTAATACTTAATACATACAAAAATACTTACATATTATCTTCTTTGTTTAACTATATCTAAGTTCCTATCTGTAATAGATTAATATTATGAAAATATTTGTGAAAATGATAAAATTTTATTGGCCAAAATAAAATATACATGGATGTATGAAATAAGATTAATTTTTACATATATCTCTAAGTTTTATTAGATATATGATATTTCATACACAATACAAATTTAACATATACAGAATATTATATATCTAAATATACTAACTCGATCACATTACTATGATTTCAATTTTTTAATTAATTAAAGAAGAAAGTATATGTAATTTACATATACAGGCTAACGACTAGGTCGCTTTAATTTGACTGGCAGTTATTTCTTATTTATAATGGACTAGATGTAGAGGTAACGTATACAAAATGTACTGTTGTTTATGTCGCTTATTGTATAAGCCTTTAAATATGCATGGATAACAAAAATTGGACGTAAAACTTATATAGTAGGAATATATGTAGATGATGTGATACTGCTTCTTAATAATGTATCTGAAGCTTGCGGTGTAGCAGATCCTTTCCGAGAGGAACGTTTATGAGGGTGAAGATTAAGGGGTGGTAAATTTGGATGTTCGATTCGTGTCGGCGAACTGACGCGTGGGCGCGATGTTCCTCTTTGTATACCTATAATCAAAATCAAAATTAGATTATAGATGCGCTAATTATATTTATCAATAAAAATGTGAGTATTAAAATATTACCTGGATCGTTTGACTCCAAAACATCATTGAGCTGATAATAGTCAGTCTTTATTAACGAAGGTTCTTCGTAATCTACAAACGCAGTGTTATCAAAGGCTTTGTCGTCCTTCAGGCGATTTTGAATCGGGGTAGTTACCGGCGGATCTGCGTAAGTCTGCAAAATCAATAATCTATCTTCAAATATTTTAAATGTTTTCTTACCTCATTCAAGAAATATACAATTTTTTGGAATAAATAATTGTACATTCTTCCCTTATTCTTACATTAGTCGGCGTATATTGTTTCCGTTTTATCATTGTTTAAAGTTACAATTATTTTTCATTATCGATAGTTTATTCGATTTATTCGAATCGTAACAAAATTTTCTGGAACCGTGTATGTGAATGAAAGTATAACTACGTATACAAACGTAATATTAGATTGCCTTAAGTTTTACATGTTCAGTTGGCGTAGTTGAACAGGCACGCTTATGGAATTGTCCACCGCCGATAGTTTCGTAGGTATGTTCCTCTAGATAATGTCTGGTGGTACCCCGTGGTGTTAGGGTAGCCCACATAACACGACTATCTTGCATAGTATCAGCTGCACAGGGGTAAAGGACAGCCTCGTTTTGAATCCTCCCGTTTTTTGCTTGTATACCAGATGTTGTGTTTGGTATGGAAATTACGCCACTCTTGCCACTTCTATTGCTGCAGAATAAAAGTTTATTGTTATTCTATATTGTTTTGGTTGTGAAATTTATTCACTTGATATCATATTTCGTAAAATATAGTCATGATTTAATATTTTATTTGCATATTCAATTTGTATTTGACCGATAATTTTGATTGTTCTCTGTCTTGTTATTCTTAAAAAATAAATAATGGAAGAAGACTTACAATTTGCATTTCAAGAGTAATATCGCTAGAATGATGCCTATGAAAATTACACCGATGCAGGAGGATATTAGAACCAACAACCATGTATCGTCAAACACTGTTCCTAAAAATGTAATGAATTATATATATTTATTTATCCTTAGACAAAGCACGTATCTTTTCGTTTTGACCATTTTTTAAATTGAAAATATTTAAAATATAATATGATAGAACATCGAATTATAAATATGAAACGAATTGATCGATTAAACGTGTATAAATAAGCGAGTGTAAAATAATTATAGATTTCATAGTAGACCTTGTTGAGGCATTTCTATGTATTGAACACCTTCGGAGCGGCGATCGCAGAAATGTTTACAAGGGCTGTCATTGAGATGAGGTGGAAACGATAATAAATCCGTGTGCGGATAAAAGTCGGAACTTTGTTGGAGAATCGCTGGGAACGGCGGTGGCGGTATATGAAGAATATCAGGCGGTGGTTCGAGCGTGCAAGTCGCACAACCCGAATTATTCATTGTCAAATCAAAACCTCTCATCTATCATTAACATTACAGAAATAGTTAATTAATAATCACTAATTTTCATTGTATCGTTAAGTGAAACGAAATTTGCTTAAACTACTTATTCTTTGCTTGATTAATTATATTTTTAATTTATTTAAAAGGAACAGCCAACAATATGAGGTAAATTATTTTATAAGATAAACATTTATTATATATTTAGCAAGATGATCATCACTTGACATTTATAAAGTTATTATATTTCATTTACTCTTTGCTTCTTTTTGTGATTAATTAACACCTTCGATTCCTAATGTCGGTTTTTATATTATCTACGATTTAATTGAAAAAATAGGTGAACGATAAAAACAATATGATATGCATTGTCTTATTTATTTTTAAGTACGAAGAAAGAAACAATAACACTGAAAAGTTCTCACCGTTAAGCAACACCCTCGTATGAAAGTACCATTAGAACGACTACTGGCTTCTCCGGAAGAAAAGCGCACGCGTTGTTGTATTGAACGGCGGAGAAAATTTCTTCTTCAGCCAGTATACTCCTTGCGCCTGTAACACTAACAATAATATCATTTTATTTATTCATGCAATAATGTTCTACGTATAATGTACATGTATGATTTAAGAAAAAGAATTAATAATATTATCTTTATCGATCGTAGTTAAATTATGTCATATATATATATTATTATATTATTTAGAATTATTCGCTTAAAGTATTTTAACGCATATTTACAAATCATTCCATGACCACAAGATTTAAAGTTTAGAAAAAGATACAGTGTAGTAAGATACAATTTTAAAGTATTATATGTATATACAATATATATATATATAGAGAGAGAGAGAGAGAGAGAATTATATATTATACATTAGAATTTTATAGTATTTAAAAATTGTATGTATATTGAATATAATAATTTTACAAATTTTATTTTTAATTCGTTCGAAAATATTGAGTGTAAATAAGCATTAATGAATTAATTGCATGAATAAAATAAGTTCTTTAGATGTATTGTCAGTAGTATGAGTATATATGCAATCAGACGTTGTTTCAAAAGTCGTTCTTGGGTTTTTCTATATCTTTTTTGATATTCTGTTATTTACAATAATTAATGTAAGATGATTAGATTGTTGTTTCTTAAATTAAAATATAAATTTTATTAAAATATTATAATAGACATAGGTTGGAGAAAAAACAATCCTATAGTATTCAAAAACAGGATAAAGAATGATAAATGTATAAACACATTACCACTGTAATCAGTACACTAAACACGAGAAATAATTTGACTACTTAAACATACAATTAAATGTTTAATTATAATCATATAATATCTATGAATTTTCAGTACAAATTTCTTAAACGAACCTTTTAAAAACCATGTTTGTTAAACCAAAATGCATGTGTGTTAAACTTAAGAATAACGTAATATCTAAACCGCATGGTTCCGGTAAAACGTAATGAGCAATATGTCAAAAAATGTTTACTCAGAAAAATGGTATTTATATCTCGAATATAAAATTATTTCGAGTTTATATTTTTACCGATTATATATTTATCGATTTCCTTTCTAACTAACTAAATTTTCTGGTTAATAATTTATTGATGACAAGATTTCATATAACCTCTATATCAATTAACAGCAGTTATGGAGATAAATCCATTGAGTATAATTCTTGTGAAAAGTGATAGTAAAGGTGATAGACTTTTATTTCGATATCCACTCGTGGCGAAACATACACGAGATTCTAATCAATGTACTAGAAGAAAAAATCCTTATTCTCTAACTATCACAGAGGATTTATTGCAGGTCTGTTTCATATAATATTCTGACCTAATTCTTTGTGACAAGTGTTATTAATTCAATATCACATAATATCATTGCACAAATAAAGTAATTTAATAACATTCGATAAATTTTATTAACAGTCTTTGCCTTTTCCAATCTCTAACATAAACAATGGAAATTTGACTGGAGTAACTGATGAAGTATTATCTACGTTATTTGCTGTTAAACCAGAATTATGTGAACAAAAGTTCGAATTAAAAGTAAATGATGTCCGTTTTGTTGGACATCCAACTTTAGTTCCATCTCATGGAATGAAAGAGGTTAATTCTTCAATGCTTTTTAATATAGTTTTTGCCCTTCAAGCTCAAGCCAGCCATTCTATAGTAAAATGTTATTATGATTTAAGCAGAAGGTTTGTCATATATTATCTTATAAATGCATGATATATAAAAGACAAAATTTCAAGTATTATTTATCTTAGGTTAGGCATAGCCTTGAGACATGAAGAAAAGAGATGTGGATTTTTAACAGAAGAAATAAAGATTATGGTTTCTACTCATGATGAAGTTGCTACTAGGTATATAGAATTATATGCGTGATAAAAGAATAACAATTAGAACTTCTTATATGTATTTATAGATCAGAAGGTGAAAGTGATTGTGATGAGTCGCCATATGAATTAATATTGCAAAGAAGTTCACTTTCGCGTGACTTGAAGTCTGTATTTAGTAGTCTTACTACTTCTGGTATAATTAATATTATGATTAATAAATGGATTCAAGTACGTTTCTGTCTCCCACAAAAGGTTCATCAATCTCATAAAAAAGGATTTGTTATCAACCCAGAAATAATAGACAGGTTAATATTCTGTTTGATGATTACAAATTGAAGTAAATATTAAATATTAAACTTTATTGCAGGTGTTTAAACAGTTTAAGGCCTTATCACGGTATACTATTACTCATTGAACCTTTAGATTTATTAGATTCACTTCCAATAGATTCTTCTCCTGCACTTAAACGCCTAATCCAAATGTATAGTCCTTTAAAAAGTCTACAAACTCTAGCTGCTGATTCTGATTTAACATTAACTCAAGTTTTTCAATTGACTGGGCATTTAATATATTGGGCTAAAGCTACTATAATTTATCCTCTTTGTGAAAGCAATGTTTATGTTGTATCACCAGATGCTATTATTACAAATCAATTGTTAGAGGTATTTTCTGAAGAATTTCCTGGGCTTTGTCTTTTACAAGTATGTGAAAAAATTATTTATATAATTTGATATTATTCGAATTGTATTTAAAATTAAATTTCTACTGGTAATAGGTTCTCAGTGATTTTTCACTACCAATTTCCATAAGTCAACAGTTAAATCCTTTGAGTCAGTCGCAACAACAAACACAATTAGTAAAAATAATAATATGGTTATTAAAGAATCATTTACTTTTACAACTACATACATATGTACAATATATGCCAACTGTGCACGGACGAGTATCATTGGTAAGTTTAAAGAAATTTATTCTTTAAACTATAAACTAATCTGCCACATATTTTTTAAGGATGCAAAGGATGAATTGAATCATAATATAAATGAAATCACGGACAGTAATAGTGCATGTAACTTAAGTGATGTTCCAAAAGGTACTTCAGCTGATAGAAATGAAGAACTATCAATAACACTTCATAAAGAAAATGGAATATACAATTATCAATCGGAAGAGTATGATATTCCTTCTGATGATAGAAAATTACTTGACAGATTATGCCGTCTTGGTTACTTTAACGGAGGTCATCATTTAGAAGAGATTATGTATTTAGAAAATATTCGTAGATCACAATTATTACAAATCTTAGATACATTTCGAGACGTGTTAATTACATGCAAATGTGAAGATCCTGCTATAGCTCTTTTTTATAGCCAGTTTGGCTCTTAAAATTTTCATTTTAAATACATATAAAAAGATACTAAATTGTACATACATTATATTTTGCAAACATTTCTAATTAAATGATATATTTGTGGTCCTTCGGGTTCAGATCGTGTTTTTAATAGTGCATTGGTCTTCATTCAAATGTTTTGTGAACATTGCAATTCTATTCTGTTTCAGGTCTTCCTCGAAAACGCGAACTGCAATGTTCATAAAACATTAGAACCAGTACATTATTAAAGACAATCGAATCTCGAAAAACTATAAATATGTATGTCGTCTAATAACCATCGTGACAGTTTAAAATTAAAAATTTCCAATTAAAAGTTTTAATATATTTAAATATACATATAACAACAACATTGTATCATATTAAAAAAATTTAATTTTATAGTACTGTTTAAAATTCATTCTCTTATTTTATGTAATTAAAAACATTTATTACAAAAAAATTCGTACAACTTACATGACAAATATTCGTTTCTACAAAAAAAAAAGAAAAGTGATGCTAGTTATATAACGATTATATTACATCAAAATATTCAGAAAAATGATTAACATAAAAAAGTGATTTATGTACATGGTACAGTGATGTGTACCACCTACATATATATATACAGGGTGGTTGGTAACTGGTGGTACAAGCGGAAAGGGGGTGATTTTACGCGAAAAAAGAAGTCGAAAATATAGAATAAAAATTTTTCGTTTGAGACTTTGTTTTCGAGAAAATCGACTTTTTATCACGTCTCGTTATAACAAATCTCACTGTAGATCATTGTTTCGATTGACGTTATGTTGATACACACCCAATGTGACCGAAGTGTTTTCCTACCTATTAACTTACTATCCGACTTTTTTATTCCATATTTTTTTTATTCTTATTTTTTTTTATTCTATATTTTCTACTTCTTCTTTCGCGTAGAATCACCCCCTTTCCATTTGTACCACCAGTTACCAACCACCCTGTATATATATTAATCTATAAGCTTTATATAACAATTTAAAACTTATCATAACGTATAAAACTATGACCATATGATGTAATTTCTGTTTTAGAATATACATTTTTCGTAATTTTACTTGAAATCGAAATTGTCAATTTCTTAATGAATAATAATAGTTCACAATTAGGTATTGATAAAAATTTAAAGGTATAAAAAATTATAATGGGAACAACTTCGTTAAGAAAAAAGATATTAATGTTATACACAGTTACTTTTTAAATTTAGGTATTAATTTTCTTAATACATATTAATCTTTCTATACAATATGTTTATTGTATATATTTCTATTATAAAAAAATTCACTGATTCTAAATCTTTTTAATACTATGAAAATATGTTTAAAAAAGAAGTAATGTGTTGACTAGAATTTTGAGGAAAACTGGTAAATAACAAATTGCATAATTTATGAAGTAATGAGATACTCGAAAGATATTTTATGTCATAAAAAAAAATTACTTATAATTGATTAAATCAATACTTATAATACATTGAATGCCAGAACTACATATTTCAATATAGCATATTTGAAAAATGGTTTTGGAATTTTTAAGTACTTTTTATATGATTGTTGTTTAAATATTTACAATATAACAATATATTTACGCTTCTTTCCTAAAATTTTGTTTCGTTAATTGTAATAATAAACTTCGATATATATCGTTTCCATTAATTCGTGAAATTTATAAATCCATTCTATAACGTCAGTGCAATGTTATTTTATGCTAGAATACATAAAATTTGTTTATATTACAAATTCATAAGTATTTATGGATACAGTTTTATAGAAATATATTTTAACAATAATACAGAAATTAATCTCATTTTATGTTTTCATTTTGATCTAATGTTATATATGCTATCATAGTTTATCTCTTGAATAATTCTGCATCTTCTTCAGCTTCTTTAAAGCACATTTTGCTGCAGTACATTTTGCAATTCTGTAATTTCTGCCAATTCCTTTAAAAGAGCCCTTACCAAAAACATCCACTGTAACTCGAACTCTTCGTCCATCAGCCAATTTTTCTGGTTTTCCAAATTTTGCTGTTTCAGGCTCTAATTCTAATAGTTCACGAATTGGAGATTTAGGAACATTGGTGCTAAATTGTTCTGAAATAGTAAAATATCCCTGTTGTTTCCTTTCATAAAAAATTTATCATTGTAATTAGATAAAAGATATTTTAAGTAGTTACCAATTTCGTTTTTCATAATGGCGTAATAGACGCTCCATACTGCATCCAAGGACATTCCACTATCTAAATAAATTGCACCGGCTAGTGATTCAAAAACATCACCTAATGCTTTTGGTACCTCTACATCTTCAGCTTCTTCGCATTCTTCTTCTCCAATTAAATAATACTTAGAAAAAAACAAATAATAATAATGAAATATAGACATACATGTAATGCATATATATATAAGCAAGTTTGTTTAAAGCTTCTTACTTCTTCGCTAATAGAATGTCCATTTTCTTCTTGAATCCTAACGAAACGATTTATGACAATACTTAGACCAGGAGAAAGATGTCGAAAATATTTATGAAATCCACATCTTACTGCTAAAGAAGCAAATATAGTATTATTAACTAAGGCGGATCGTAAATCTGTTAAAGCACCTGGAGAATGTTGACGAGCATCTTCATATAAATGTCTTGTTATTAAATAATCTAGAATTACAATTTTTTATATTAAATTTTTCACTATTGGAAATTATACTAGAATGAAAATAACCAATTATTTGCTACCTAAAACAGCATCTCCAAGGAACTCTAAACGTTGGTAACAATCTGTCAGCCTATTAGGTTGATATGATGCATGAGTAAATGCTTGTAATAAATAACTAATGTCATGAAACTCATATCCTATACTTTTCTCTAATTCTTCATAACCATCAAGCATCATTTTTAATTCTTGTTCTGGATCAGGAATGTATCGAAGTAAGGGATTTTGTGGTTCTTCCAATTTTCCATAACGAATCTGCAATAATTGACATGCTTTATATATGATATTCATTTATAGCTATATAAATCAATTATAGATACCTGTGTCCATGTTGTTTGTCCCTTTTCGTTCGTTCCTTTTATATAAGGGGTACTACCTGGAACTCTTTCTTTTGGTTCTGATTCTTGTATAATGGTAATCTCTTCTGTAGGTAAAACATGAATCCCTAACCAAGCCATGAAAAGTAATGCACCTCTAGATCCACAAGCAATTAAATAAGCTCCAATTAATGCTTCCACGCAATCTGCGATACTTTTATCAGGAATGCTATGTTGTGTAATTAAATTATACGGTATAAAACAACGCATGTTATCTAAATTATTCGAAAGTGATGTCTCATTTCGATCAAGTTCAGTTTTCATAACACCCAATTTTTGTTCCGTTTCTCGAACTAATTGAGTTATTTCAGAAGGATTTACGGCTTGCAAAGCTGGAATGTCGGCTTGATTCCACAAAGCAGAAGGTACACCAGATTCAATTAATGCTTGTTCAAGTTCCTTCGGAACATAATAACAAGGAGGTAACCAATTGTCATGTGGTTCGAATTTTGTTGCTATCATGCTCTCACCTAACATTTTTTGTCTCCCTAATCTGTATAAATTTAAATTACTGACCTAAAAAAAAGTTTTCATTATATTAAAATAAATTATTATAACCAACAAAGCTAATTAATATTTCGAATTTTGTAT
>JACXIV010000173.1:0-128061 GCA_014737475.1 Bombus confusus
AAATTAAATATAAACCAGACTAAATATATCTTCTTACTCGACATTTGAAATATGATCAATATTATAATTACAGCATTTATATTTTAAAGGACAATATTGTAATATGTCTAAATAAAATTATCATAACTGATGGAAACGTAAACGTTTATTTCATAACCTAATAGGATTAACCTTTTTCATTTAACTCTTTAGATCGCAGTTATAGTTATTGATATTCGAATTTGTAAAAGAATAGCAATGTTTAAAAAAACTGTTTAAGCGAAGTAAATCGCGTTAGAGAGAAATGAGCCAATCATGAAGCTATATTGCAATGTTTCTTTTCGGCGGTTATTGTTCGATAGAGTTTAGGAACGCAATTTCCTATCAAAATTTTGGCAGTCCAAGTTGCGGTAAAGATTCGCAGTATTGAAATGCTGCCGACACTGAAATTTCATTAAAATATAGTTTCTAACGCGATTTTCTATCGAATAAACGTAACCGAGTTCAGTGTCGTCTGCTTCGACGGAACTTCGTAATTTTTTTTTCTTTTCGTTTCATTATAACGTGAAATATTGGAACGACAACTGTTACCGGCTGTAAAAAAGTTTTCAATCATGGCTAGTGTTTCTTATCAAATTGCAAACCTGCTAGAAAAGGTATTTGACGTATTTTTTTTAAATATATGCTGAAAATCCTTTCGTTTTTTATTCTGAGATAATATTGGTGAGAATGTTAACACTTGATCCGGTGATGATATTGAACTTCTACATAACCTCGCTTTATTGTTTAAAAAAATATGCAATTATTCTTATAAGCAATGATTTTCTAATTTTCAATACGAATAACGATATTATGCTTGTCCAATATTATTTCTTTTTAAACTGCAATATAATATTTCGTCATTATATACTTTACATGCCCAAAAATGTAGAGATTCAAGAATTCATTGTCAGCAAGAAACAAAGGTGTTTTCAGCTGTCACAAAGATAATGTTATATATGTATTGTTTTTATCTTTCGTTGGAATAATTCAAAGATTTATATATGTATAATGATTATTAGTTGACTTATTGTTTATTATTAGTAATTTTATTAGTTTAATATATATTTTATTATCAAATGGAACAATACATTTTTCGCTTATTTTTATAAGTAATTTTAATTGTAAAATTTTATTCATTGTTTTGGTTTTATATCAATATTTTAACTCTTATTTTATTGTCTTAGATGACATCCACCGATAAGGACTTCAGATTTATGGCAACCAATGATTTAATGAGTGAACTACAAAAAGATAATATTAAACTGGATGATGATTCAGAACGTAAAGTTGTGAAAATGCTTCTAAAACTGTTAGAGGATAAAAATGGAGAAGTTCAAAATCTTGCTGTAAAATGGTACACTTATATTTAGATTTAGATGTGAAATTTTTGGTTTGAAATTTCATAATAATATTATGTGTTAATTTTTAGCATTAGTTGTTTTTCTTTAAAAATTAAACATATGTAATTGCTTGTGTGTTCGAAACGCATATTATGTTTGCAAGATTTTCTTTGTATTTGGACACGATTACAGAAACGTGTCCGATTTCAGTTTGGGCCCACTAGTCAATAAGGTAAAGGAGTACCAGGTGGAAACTATTGTAGATGCCTTATGCATTAACATGGTATCAGATAAAGAACAATTAAGGGATATTTCCAGTATTGGATTGAAGACTGTAATATCTGAGCTTCCTTTGGGATCCAGTGCACTTGTCGCGAATGTTTGTAAACGAATAACCGGCAGACTAAGTAGTGCTATAGAAAAAGTAATTAATGTTTTCAAACTTATAATAACTCATCTTAAAGTTATCGATAAAATTTTATATAACATATTCAGAATAAAAGAAATAATTCTTTAACACATACAGCAGGAGGATGTATCCGTACAACTCGAAGCACTCGATATTATGGCTGATTTACTGTCTCGATTTGGTGCTTTGCTAATTACGTTCCATTCCACTATTTTGGCTGCATTGTTGCCGCAACTTTCTTCTCCTCGTCAAGCAGTTAGAAAGCGTACTATAATAGCATTGAGTCACCTCTTAACTTCAAGCAACAATTATTTGTACAATAAACTTGTAGATCATCTACTTGAAGGTCTTTATACTCAAACAGCAAAAAATGTAATACGTACTTATATACAGTGCATTGCTTCCATTTGGTAAGTATTTTTATGACAAATCACTATGCATTTTTTTCTATATAAATTCTATTTTTATTGTCAAATTTCAGTCGTCAAGCAGGGCACAGATTTGGAGAGCAAATAGAAAAAGTTATGCCATTAATTGTACAGTATAGTAACGAGGATGATGATGAGCTGAGAGAGTATTGTTTGCAAGCATTTGAATCTTTTGTATACAGATGTCCTAAAGAAATTACTCCACATATAAATAAAGTGCGGACACTTTCTTAAGTAATTTTAACATTTTAGATTCATTTAAATTATTCAGAAATTTGCATTAAATTCTATTTCTTTGTCAGATTATAGAAATATGTTTGGTTTACATTACATATGATCCAAATTACAATTACGATGATGATATGAACGAAATGTCCGATGGAGAAGATGTTATGATGGAAGTAGAAGAAGATGGAGAAGAGGACGCAGAAGACGAATATTCAGATGATGATGACATGAGTTGGAAAGTTCGTAGGGCAGCTGCAAAGTGTCTCGAAGCTGTTGTGTCTAGTAGACGGGAGCTTCTTCCCGAACTTTATAAAGTTGTTTCTCCGGCTTTGATTTCAAGATTTAAAGGTATCTTTCGTATACAGTAAAAACAGTTCAATAGAAAATTAATGTTATTTAAATCGTTACTAATATAACTATATTTTTGTAGAAAGGGAAGAAAATGTAAAGTCTGATATTTTCCATGCATACATTGCACTTCTAAGACAAACAAGACCAGCTACTGGTGTGGCTCTTGATCCAGATGCAATGGAAGATGACGATGGTCCTATTGCATTGCTACAGCAACAAGTCCCATTAATCGTGAAAGCTGTCCATCGTCAAATGAAAGAAAAAAGCATTAAAACGAGACAAGATTGTTTCTCATTGCTGAAAGAATTAGTGCTCGTATTGCCCGGTGCTTTAAGTAATCATATACCTGCGTTGATACCTGGTATACAATATTCTTTGGGAGACAAAAATTCTTCGTCCAATATGAAGATTGACGCATTGGCATTTGTACATACGTTATTGATAACTCATCAACCGGAAGTGTTTCACGCTCATATGACAGTTTTAGCACCACCGATTATAGCAGCTGTCGGAGATCCATTTTATAAAATTACAGCAGAAGCATTGCTGGTATTACAACAACTTGTGCAAGTAATCAGGCCACATGGTAAACAAATTTATTTGACTATAGATTTATAAATAAATCAATAAAAAATTTATTTCGTTGTCATAAATATTATTTCAGACAAAACATGTTACTTTGATTTTACATCATTATCTGGAGAAATATATCGTTGCACGTTAATGAGATTGAGAACAGCAGACATCGATCAAGAAGTAAAAGAAAGAGCAATTGCATGCATGGGCCAAATTCTCGCACATTTTGGAGACACTTTGTCTGACGAATTGCATGTATGCCTTCCTATATTCCTGGACAGATTACGTAATGAGATCACTCGACTTACGACGGTGAAAGCTTTGACATGTATAGCAGCATCTCCTCTAAGAGTAGATCTTAATCAAATTATGGTATGTACGCCATATTGTCTTTTACAAATTAATACTTTAGATTTTGTTTTGATAAACTTTTTTATATTATTTGGATATTATTATATTTGTTTCATTTTACTGTATTTTTTTTACAGGAAGAAGCAATTCCAATTCTTGGATCTTTTCTGAGAAAAAATCAACGGGCTTTGAAATTATGTTCTCTTCCACTTCTGGATACCTTGGTTCGAAACTATAGCTCTACCCTTCATGCTGATTTATTGGATAAGGTAATAAATATGAAAATAATGATCAGTGCCTACTTTAACAATCAATATTATACTAGAATATTTTATTAGGTTACTACAGAATTACCAGCATTATTAAACGAGACCGATTTACATATTGCACAATTAACCCTTAATCTTCTCACCACCATAGCGAAGTTACATCCAATTGCTCTTACAAGGGTTTCTGATAACATCCTTCCAGAAATATTAGTTCTGGTGAAGTCTCCACTTCTGCAAGGTAATATACATTTAAATACTTAACTAAAAAATATATAAGATATATATGTATAATAAAATATTAATAATGAATTCTTCTTCATGTATTAGGTGTGGCTTTGAATTCGATGTTGGAATTTTTCCAAGCATTAGTACAAGCAGATATACCAGGTCTTGGTTACAGAGAATTGCTCTCAATGTTGTTAGCCCCTGTCAGTCAATCCGTACTTCACAAACAAGCTTATCATTCCCTCGCGAAATGTGCAGCTGCATTAACAATCACATGGCATCAAGAAGCTCAAGCGGTGGTCGAGCAATTTCTGAAAGACGTTCAAAATCCTCAAAGTGATGCGCAGCATATTTTTGCATTATTGGTTATTGGTGAAATAGGTAGACACGTGTAAGTATATATTATTATGTCGATTTTAAATTGTTCACATCACTTAAATTATTTTCTATTTAGGGATTTGAGTGAAATCAGTTCTCTGAAACATATAATTTTGAATTCATTCTCTTCCCATTCAGAGGAGGTAAAATCAGCAGCTAGTTACACATTGGGTAACATAGCTGTTGGTAATCTTCCAAAATACTTGCCATTCATTTTGAAAGAAATCGAGGCACAACCAAAGCGTCAATATCTTCTTTTACATTCGTTGAAAGAGGTAACCTTTATTAAATATTTTAAGCTTCGTTTTATTTTCATTTAAAACATGAAATACTTTGAAAATTTAATGTCTTGCAGATAATTACATGTCAATCTGCTAGTCCATCCGGGGTAACTCATTTGCAAAATTTCGTGCCTTCGATTTGGATGCTTTTGTACAGGCATTGTGAATGCACAGAAGAAGGTACCCGTAACGTTGTAGCAGAGTGCCTAGGAAAACTTACATTGATCGATCCCGCTACTTTATTGCCGAGATTACAAGAGTCATTAAAATCAAGATCTGCTCTTTTGAGAACTACTACAGTTACCGCTGTTAAATTTACTATTTCTGACCAGGTATTTCATTCGATTTTAAATGTTAAAATAAATTACTTAATTCTTTATGAAATTCTTTGCAGCCACAACAAATCGATGCTATGTTAAAACAACGTATGGATAGTTTCTTAGTTGCTTTGGAAGATCCCGATTTGAATGTCAGAAGAGTAGCTTTAGTTGCATTTAATTCAGCAGCACACAATAAACCAATGCTCATAAGAGATTTATTAGACTCTGTGTTACCACATCTTTACGCTGAAACTAAGATAAAGGTATTTGACAACGAACAATTTAATTAATTATCGTTATTTAATTAATTATTTAATGAATAATTATTTTACGTTTATGAAATAATTTAAATGCAGAAAGAATTAATAAGAGAGGTAGAAATGGGTCCCTTTAAACATACAGTAGATGATGGCTTAGATCTCAGAAAGGCAGCATTCGAGTGCATGTATACATTACTCGATTCTTGTTTGGATCGTCTCGATGTTTTCGAATTTTTAAATCACGTTGAGAATGGTCTCAGAGATCATTATGACATTAAGATGTTAACTTATCTAATGACTGCGAGACTTGCTCAATTATGTCCTACAGCAGTTTTGCAGAGTAAGTGTATAGTATAGATTATAAATTAATTGACTTTTATTAATGAAATATTGAATTATATGTAGGGTTAGAACGATTAGTCGAACCATTAAAAAGCACTTGTACAATGAAGGTAAAAGCAAATTCGGTCAAACAGGAATATGAAAAACAAGATGAACTTAAACGTTCAGCATTAAGAGCTGTGGCAGCATTGTTAACTATTCCAGATGCTGGTAAAAGAAATCATTTTTTTTTTTTACGAGTCATTATTAATTTTGTTGTTTAATTCCCCAATCTTTTTCTCTTTTCAGACAAAAATCCATCGTTGAGCGAGTTTGTAACGCAGATCAAATCGACGCCCGAATTACAACCACTTTTCGAGATAATCCAAAAAGATTGTACTGGTAGTAATATGAATGAAACCAATGTGATGGATCAGAGCTAAAATGTCTATGATTTACTTTTTGTATTTTACATAGATCGCTGTTAGCTAAGCATCCACGGTCATATTATTCATAGTTTATTTCTATACGTTATTTTTTCATTATTATCTTTGATCTGAACTGTAGTTTGAAATGAATGTGTTTTCATATAATACGCCATGTATAAATTATAAAATAAATTTGCCAATTGTAAGCATCTTACAACAATGATCTTTCCTTTAACAATAAATAATATGAAAAACAATGTTTTGGCTTAATTAATTCTGCTTCTACGAAGAAAAGATTCCATGCAGTTACACAGACCGACTTAAAAATTTATGATTAATGTGCTATCTTCTCACGCATGTATATGTTACATTTGCTGACCTACTTATACGATTCATCAATAAATTTATTAGCAAGGCTAACTACTACTTTCCCTCCAAATAAACATGCATTTGCGAACTGCAAGTTAAAAATCTTTAATTTTGGTAATTTAAAATTAAATCACAAATCAATTACAATTCTCGCGTTAAAAAGTATACTTTGCATAAATATTATGCGTGTCCATATGTTTCATGTAATGTTGAATTATGCTATTAATATTATGATCGAAATGGAACATCTTTAGTGTCAGTAAAGACGTTCCAAAAATAAATGAAGCTTAAGGAATACACACTTCGGGGGTGGTACTTTGCCAAATATTTTGCGGTCGACAGCCTTTAATCTTACGTTACAGCTGTAATAATATAAAGCTTGATAATTTTGTCTTTAAGACCTTCTAATAGTTACATTGATGGATAGTCATTCGATTTACCTGATATAATTGAAACTTCTTAATTTAAATATAATATGTCGAATTTAAAAAATAATGAAGATAAATTCACTTTTATATTTTTTTCTGCAATTTTTTTATCTTTCTGTAGTTAAAATTTCTTAGAAATTTTCCTATCATCGTAAATTTATAAAATGTATTTTGAAAATAATTAGAAAAGATTTGGGAATAGAATTTGCGATTCTTAACTACATAATTGTTTGTTTCTAGATCATAAGAAGCTTGGATCAGTATTGTTATGCACCATATGGCAACTGTGAAAGCTCGCCGTATCATTGATTATTGAATCATTTAACGCAAGAGCCCAGATTTGTTTTTCTTGCCAGCTTGTGCGATGATCCTCATGTGTATGTAAGCTTCGTAATCCTTCACCTAATTCCGAAACCTGTTGCTAATCACGTTTTTGAAAATATTTTATTATCTTTAGAACATGATTTTAATTTAAACAATATGTGGTAAATATGTAATATCATTACAGAAAAGTCTTTTGTTTATACCGAGGAGATTAGATTAATAATAAATAGCAAGTGGATAATTAATTAATGTATGTTTAAACAATTATCAATGAAAAGCTATCG
Organism: Bombus confusus; assembly: GCA_014737475.1. Taxonomy (NCBI): domain Eukaryota; kingdom Metazoa; phylum Arthropoda; class Insecta; order Hymenoptera; family Apidae; genus Bombus; species Bombus confusus. The sequence goes on from JACXIV010000173.1 coordinate 7,592, forward strand.
TTATAATATGAAAAGGAAATTACTAAGAAGAGTTAATTACGTAATTTTTTATCGTGAAATCTATATTGGGCCAGTACTCGGTATTTATATACGTGAGAACTGTATGGACCAGATATAAAAAAAATTCTCCGAATTATAAGGCACCGAAATTTCTAACGTTGCAGGGAATCACGTAGACATCTCTACACTAAGCCGCTTTTAACTCGGATGACGATGCCTAACGTGTTTGTGTGATGCTATAGCGCACGTAGATCCAAACCGATGAATGCTTAACCATCAATTATCTAGATACCTTCCCATGGAACGTTAGACACTCTATGTTAGGTTTGTTTTCAAATAATATAATCATCATTAACTCATTCATACTGAATCGCTTCAAATAGTTACTTAACTCCCTAAAATATTTCAGTATTAGAAATTTCATAATTTTATCTAAGTTTGTTTAAATATACTATAATTTTTATAAAACTATTTAAAAGCTATAGAGCTACAGAATAATGAAAAATGAGCAATTTAATTTTAAAATACATAATCTTCTCTTATGAAAAGGAAAGATGTTGGTCCCTTGGTCTTACTGATAATGGCGACGTCTCACATCCTTTTTTCTTTTAGTCGTTTTTATTAATTTGTATTGTACAATAACTTGTATTGTGTAACAAATTTATTTATAAATAAGAAACATAACAAAATCGAATCATTCAAATTTTATTTCATAATTATATTTTGTTAATATTTCATACTGATTGAAATTTAGGAAAAACCTGGTAACGTGCTTAGATTTGAAAAACAAACTATGGTTTCTCGTGAGTATCGCCGACTAAGGGACAGCTTGGAAACATGCCTATTGCTCGAATATCTTTCATCACTGTGTAGTTCGCCGGTGGTACCCCTTCATTTGAAATCAAGCGAGTAAAAAAACAGCAATTGCCGGATAACGCTAGTGCGCAGTCGAAATACGCCATCCGGCTCGTCCATTTCCTCTTCTTCTTTTTCCACGATCACTTCTTTATAACACTGTTCTTATTGCTTCCATTCGAATAATGCACCGCTTTCTTCCCGCAAAGTTATTCCCGAATTTATCTTGTAAATTCATATCGAATCTAATGAAACGTATCGCATTCTTAAATATGCATTTATATTCATAACAGATATACGAAGGATATAAATATCACTTTATTGATAATAATATGAGATGAAAAAATCTAGAACGTTACACAAACGATAATATTGAACATTAAATATTGTCCGTCAGATAATTATAATGTAAAAGGAAAAATGTTAAGAACAAACCTACTTATTGACATTTTCCATTGAATTTTATGTGACCCATAAATTAATTAGCAAAATAAATGATAAAAGGACACTAACCCTGTCTAGTAGAAACGCTGTATGATCGCATATGATAAATCGATATTTTATCAATCAGTGGCAATCAATTAAGTCCAACAAATTTTTATTTCCCGCACTTTTATGTAATTGGGAGGATATTTGCAATTTAACCCCTGTTGTTTCGTTCGCCAAACAAAATGGGAAACATCAATATAAAATAAAATATGTCATATTGCAGCAAAGATGTTACTGTACATTTTATTCTGCATCTATGTTGATATCTATTGAACCAAAAATATTTTTATTTCCAGTATAGAATATTTTCGACACATTTCAAAGCATTTAGTCTATTGTATGTATATACTATTATATGTTTCAAATTGGTTACAAAGTAATAAAAGTACTTATTCGTCCTTGATTTAAGGACATGATAATTTCAACTGTAATCGATTCTTTTGTGTCGATTACTGACGTCAACGAGTACAATGCAACAAAAACGAGAGAAATATTATTACTATTGTATAGAGACTTAATCTTAAAGATACGAACCATAGAAAGTAGTTCCTTGATTTTATTTCAGTGAGATAATTAAACCATAACGATTGCATTAAATCTTCATCACAGATCAGTGAACTCATCCCTCGTAAATTCAGGGTTTCTCGAATGGCAAACCCTCTCGATTACATGATCTCGTGATTGGTCGATCGTCGATCATTGGTGGGGAGTTATAAAAGGGGGTTTACTTCCACGGAGCGGCGCACTGTGCGACAGTACAACTTCGTCTACGCGTCCATTCGCGTCGCGATTTCCAAATTGTTTCTGAAACGTTTAATTCAAATTCGACGAGCCCTTCGTGCGTAATTGGTGTAAACGATTCGGCACGTTTCGAAGACTAATTTATTATCTTTCTATCACGCACGATCTCGACAGGCGGTTATCAAAAGAAAGAAAGAAACATGTGTGTACGTACGTTAGTCGGTACCGAAAGTAGCGAGCCGGTAATGGTATACAATAATCAGAACAAGCTCCAAAAAGCAAAAGAGAAGTACATGAAGCTGCACGATGATCTGGTTACTAAGGAATTGGAGATGCTCAAACAGCGGAAAACTCAGACAGTCTTCATACCAGAACTTGCTGATGACATCTTGAGGGCAAGCACCATAAACTATAGCTCACTTTTGAAAGCCTTGTCCAATTACTATGAGGCTATACAACAAACTAAGATTTTCAAGTAAGTCATCTTGGTATTTTTAATTCATTTAAATGGAAGTCAAACTGATCGATTTGATTTCATTTCTGATAAAATAAAACACAAATCATACGTATTTTGACACTAAAATTATGAAAATTTTAAAAAATGGATCAGTTTGATTTTTGAATACTTTAATTGATTCTCTAGTTATACAATTTGTCGCAAATACTCGAACGATTAAATGCGTAATTGTAAACGAATATTTCTCTCCAGATTTATCTCACTTTTTCATCAATCGATCAGTCAGTATAATGGTAAAAAGTATCATGTTGATCATTGAGCACAAAAATGTAACTAGTCCAATGTCAAAACTGGATTAAAACACCGGTTACGATTTGTATAGCGGTATTCGTGTATAAATGAATTTCCTTAAGTGAAAGTTAACGTTGACATTTCGCTATTTTTATATTTAATCATTTAAAGGTGACGTGGGGAATTTTAACCCCCTCTTTTTTAGCAAGGCACTTTTATTTTATATTCAGTTTCCACTATATGTTTAACAGTCTAACCTATTAGCAATACAAAATATTTATGGATGATATTAAATGATATTTTCGTCCAACTAGTTTTAAAGCAGTTTTAAATTGTATTTTATCTTATTTTATTAATTATAATACGACGCATTCTTTTATATAGCAAGGCCTAACAAAATATAGGAAAATGTATAACCTAGTAAATCGTAACCTGCTAAATCACTCAGCTCAGACGTTAAACGTAGTTCAAATATTTAATGTTAATTTGGCAGGTGATAATTAAAATCGCGTGGCTAGCCAATAAATGGTAGTTCTCTCATACATAACACGATAAATTCACTTTTTTATCTATGCTGCTTACTCGAACAAGTTATAAAGGTTTTGAGTAGTTGTCTATAATTGTTAAACATGAATTACAATTTCGCGTGTGAAATTTCGCGAAGTTAATGAACCAAAATTTTTGCCCTATAGATAAACATAATCGTTATCGCGTAATAGATAATAAACTCAAAATTGTTTCTCTACTTGCTTTGTCGATAACGATCGAAATCATAGCGCCATTTGAGTTGGTAACGATTCGAGACTATAGAGTGTATACATACTTTACATCTGCTTCTCGCGTTTTTGAATGAATTTGGGTTACGTGGTAGTCACGAATTTGTCATGCTTGCCTTTTGTACTATCTTTCAAAATATCCAGTATAACACACTATCATAATTTGCATGTGATATAATATTGATATTTAATGCAATACAAAAAAAATTAATATAAGTTTCGTAAGCAACGAAAAAGATATTAACATTATCGAACAGAAAGATTGATAAAATTGTGAACGCGATAATGGTAAAAGTTTAGACAATTTTTGATTCTGCTCTTTTCCTAAATTTTTTACATTTTAAGATTCTAAAATAATAGGTGCAGAAATGAATTCTTTCCGAAAATGCAACTTCCATTACACACAAAAATAGGAACGAATGTATTTTTACACCTAACATAAATATAAAAAATGTATAACCTTATTTTTTATATATCTAATTTTGCTTACATATATGTATACATATATTAATTATATACAAATATACAATATACATGTACAAACATATAAATGTAACCATATCATAGCATACAAGCAATTGATATTAGAATTTACGATGTAAAATGCAGTTTGAATAACATGTCACGTTCGCCTAAAAAGATATTACGGTAGCTGATGAATGGCCGTTCTTAAGATCCTTGGGAGCGGTATAAAAAGGACAAGGAGAAAGGCAAACGGTACCGTAACGTACGTAAGTCTGCTGATTAATTCAAGGATTGTTTGATGTTATCATTGTAATCATGACAAAGTGAAAAAAAAATGTTCTGCAAAACGGAACTTAAAATATCATTACGTTCATGCTGCGTGACTATATGCATAAATAAAAATGGCACTAAATACATAACGATGATACTGATATATACTCGATCTGTATTTTGCAGTTAAAGAAATATTTGATGATATATTATGGTTACAACACTATAAATCGTTTCTGTGTTTGAAGTTAAATAGAACGTTGCAAATATTCGTCGCAACTTATTTCAGAACATTGAAGAATTTAGAAAAAGGTACTTTCTAAGGTGGAAGTTTGATGTAGTAGTTATTACACTTAGGTTTCTGTTTGTATTATGTAACTAGTGAATAGAAGGAGAAATCATGAGAATAAGATATCCCTATTTACTTCACTACTGAACATTTTGTACATTCAACAAAGCATTAGAATATAATATAACTTAATTTGTTAAACTTTTTAGCATAATTTGCATAATTTTTCTTGAAAAAAAATGTTTAATTGCGCTTCTTGTTTTCGTCTTTCAAGTACGAAATTTCAAATTGTGGGAAAGCTTTACGTGCATGTCACTGGACGCAAAATTTAATTTACAAGTAATATAATCTTCCAATATGAATTTTTGTACGAAAAAATACAAATCATTGCATTCACAGTAGTGTACGAGAAATGTAACATACTTAACTCTGTGATTGCATTTACAACTAGGCACTGTAACTAATATAAAATATTAATTAACATAAAATTTTTCATGTTTGGCATATAAACGTACAGTAGACTTAAAAGATCATAAATCATCATCTCATCCAATCTTCATACACAATTTATTGATCAAAGCTCAGTTTCTGGTCCATTTCCGCGATCAGATAAAAATAACCTTGATTAATAGCTATTTTTTTGGATACATTATTTTAAATTACATTTATATTGTCATTTGAAATATATTACACGAATAATAACGATATTTATAATTCCTGAAATATTGAAATAGTTATATGAATGAGTGTTTTTAGAGTATGATAGATACGTTGGTAATGAATATAATCAGAAGTGAAGCTCTGAAGCTGCTACTATTAGTTACTACATTACCGTTTGGACAGCATAAGCATGCGTACTAAACTAATATAAATACGTATACGTAATATAGTTATATTTATCACATTTTGTTATTTAAAGTGCATTCACTTCCGACTAAGATTAGCACTAGTGATTAATAATTACGTGTTCACCGGTGATTCCCAGCACGTGCGCGCCAACTCTGTGGAATGTAATGTTTCGCGCATGTGTGGAAAAAATGAGACAGATTGACATACAGACATGCATTCCTTGCACGTGCGAGATCTTCATAATATATATCGTAATAATTACGTAAGAAGTATAATTTTGATAACATGTAATATATCAAACTTATAATACTATAATACTATAGTAATATAGCTTATAATACTAATCTGAAAGAGTAGGGAATGTCGAATCAACATAGGTCCTAAAACCAATCCCTTCGACATTATATCGAGTTCTGTATTAATTTTATTTTTCAATTAATGAAAAACAGAATTTAAATGGTCCCTTCGATCAGATGCCAGTTATACACTAAATCTACTGAATTTTTTTATGGGGGCATTAAAAAGTTATCGTCTTTTCAGTAATGACATACCCGTGACTTTACAACAGCAAATAGAAAATGTATGTCGCGTAATACAAGACATAGAAGAAGCACATAAAAAAGATCAATGGACGTCATGTCTTGTATTACAATGGAAGAAAGACACATCAAACATCATTTACAAATGATGAAAGCAAATTTTTTGTTTTTCATTATAGGGTTTATATTGATTGCACAATTTTTACTGCTATCTATGAGTTTACAATCTCACGATATTTTAGACCCTTTCCTTATGACATCTTATACAAGATTCTACTATGCCATTGCCATCTAAATTACATACATATGAATTTCTGCAACTTCATATCATAGTATGATTCTTATGGAAATAGGACATGTTTCACGAATATTATTTTAGAATGTTTTAAGACATAAAACATCCCAATATTTTGGCTGGTATTCAAGTTTGAAAATACCCGTTTTCATGTGACAAAAAAATGCACTGAGGTGACGTGGGAGATAGCTTTGTTTATTCATGTCATTGAGAATGCTGAAAAATTAGTCCATGGGCTTCGGCAACTTTTTTGCTATCCAGCCTGGCATTTTTGTATATCAAACCTGGCATGTTTTCTTTTCCTTCTTGATTAGAATGCGGCTCTTTTAATCTCCCGCATAAAGGGTGAATGTTAATGTCAATTGATTATGAATGACGGGGCAAGAAAAGTTAGCGATCCTTAGACGAAATGAAAGTACGCAATTAAGTCAAACCTACATTTACTATACGTTATTTTTACAGGTAAATTTTAATTATGTGTTCGATTTAAATAACATTATTACTTTTAGTTATAATATTATGCGAAATTAACTAATTCATAACAATTTGTGGAAGTTTTTTCCTAGAACTGATTTATAGTAACACACTTGTCAAAGGATTTTCTACTAATGGTTATCCACATAGATCCCTACCTTTCTGTGTTTCTCTTCTGTAAATCACTGTTCTCTGAGCCGTTGTTACTTGGCAAGTCCATTAGTGGGTCCAAAGCGAATCACCCTTCATCAACTTCTTTTCTTTTGTTTTCTCGTGCTTTATTTTCTTTCAACAGTATCTTAGCTATGCGCGAGCATTAGCGATAAAAGGAATATTGTATTACAGTCTGTTACCACTCTATTATGAACTTATAGTAATATATAAAAACATTCCTTTCTTTATGACGAATAAAGGGATTCGATGTCATTATATAAATAAAATACATATTACAAATTTTGAACAAAAATGCTAAATATACAATCGGGGACAGACCATTACAAATATCTTGAAAACACTCATTTATTCTGTGCATAATTCTGAAATGTCAGTCCATTGATTTAATTCGCTGATTATTCGAGATAACTGAGAATTCAATAAAAAGCGTCAGCGTGTCAGAAAAGAATAAGGATGCGCATCAATCATGACGACGACGCGCTTTAATTTGTTTTTGATCACAGACGACACTGATTCATGAAAAAGTACGTGCATCAGGATGACACGGCAGGAAATTTCAAGGACCAGAATTATTCATGAAATTCCGGGCTGCCCAAAACTTTTTTCGGTTGACTGCCATTTCAGAAGAAAAAGCAGGTAGTTGCCCAAGAATTTTAATGGAGGTAATCCCTGAGGCACATCTGGCTTCGACGCGCTTAGCTGGCGCTCGGTCAAAAGACACATCACGAAATTTACAAGAAGAGATGAAAGTGAACGCGTGACGTTGCAATAACCATGAACGTTTACGCAGTTCAAATATCCCGCCAAAAATTCTCGCCCTAGAATACAGTCAGTTTCCTTTGCCAATATATATCGTCACACGCCCACGCAAATGCGTGTGCCAGCTTTTTGCACTGAATTGGTACTGTTGAAATAAATTACGTCGATCTGTCAGGACTGTACATTATCGTGTAAAAAGCAAACAGGATTTGTCAACATTTGTTGTAAATAAGATATGATAGTATGTCTGGCAAAACAATTGTCACAACGTTCGCTGTACTAAATCTCGTCAAGTATGTAATGCATTGGTACGTTTTGTTAATCTCGATTTATCGAGAAATTATAATAAATGAAGACACACTTCCGTAAGACGGTTAATCTTATCGAAATCTGTCTACGGCAATTTGATTTTTATCTCTGCGATTATACGAAGATAGAAATACGACTTTGTAGGGAAAGCGGAATTCTCCTGTAGTGCCAAGCACTTGATGCAACAGCAAGTGCAAAACCAATGTACGTTCTATGTGTGCATCATCAAAGTGTGCATTCGTAAAGGTGAACGTGTTCAAATCGATATAGATTGGCGAAAAAGTTCGTGCGCTAGAAGTTCATGGCCCAATTTAACAATTAGTGGGATTATACATATAATAAAACTCTTACAAACTTTTACAATTTTTTAATACATCGGTTCCTTATTTAAATATTTCTATTTTTTGCGATCATTTGAGTGTATCATTAAACAAATTCTTGAATGTTTTGCCTATTTTAGTTCTCATAGTCGAAGCGGTGAAAATTTTTAAGTTAAGTTTGGAGTGCTCAGAGTTTTAGAGTTTCGTATCTTTAGAGTTTCACGGAGCTCAAAATTTTAGCATTCCAGAGTATTCAAAACTTGCGAGTTCTTGGGAGCCAATCTCGGCCCAAATCTTTAGAGTTCTCGAATGCTTGGAATTTTTAAGTTCCAGAGTATGTACTCGAAACATTAGCCTTTCACAATGCTTGGAATTTTAAAATTCCCGAAATCTTCCATGCATTCTAAGTATTTGAGTTCCCAAATGTATGTTCGGTCCAATAACATCACTTCCACTTGACTCATAAAAGTGAAGTGCCCTATCATCCAGGGCGGGCGCCGTCAGTTTCAATGTATAGACATACAAACTAAGGGGGTATTGTTTGATCAACGTTTAAATCAGGAAGGTGAAATTGCAAAGCGGTGCATATGTGTGCGGCTAGCGCGCGCGTGCAATCCAAGCGATGGGCTGCGTGCCATCTCGCACGTTTCCCTCTTGATAACTGGTTCATAATACCCGGCGTATTCTATACCTGCAGGCTTATGCTTTAGAATACGAGCGGACAGCTCGTTGCCCAGTCACGCGTCGAATTACCTCCATTCGGTTCCCTTTCGCAACTCGATAACCCATCCCCTCTACACCTGGAAAAGGAAGAAATAGTTGGGCGTAATTACTATGGGCTGAAACCCTAATTGTAGCCAGTTAGAGAAATTTATTCGAGCATCACACACAGTACCCGTTGACTTTTTGCAGCAATATTTTTTGACAGATACAAATTTCGAGTCACGAGTTGCGATGATAACCTGTTACTTATGCTGGCTACAACGTTGGCCGTGTTTACTGTTACATTTATATACTAGTTAATTATTAATTTGTAAGCTAAATAAGTTAATTCACACTTTGCGGTTGACAGGAAAAAATTATTAATAGATAATAGTTAATTGATTGCTAGTTACTTAGATCTAATTGTTATAGATTTCGTCTCATTTAGTAGTATTTTCATATGACTATCAAAACTTGATACCGTGAAAATGAAATGTAAGATCTAAGAAAAAAACGCTTCATTGGAAAATAAGGTTATAATTAATACATAAGAGTGTACAAGGGTACACGAATACTTTTTGCTGCGACTGTATATTCAGTCAGACGTAGACTATCCTTCTTTTGTTGTTTTTTTATTTCGATTATGAAATATTTAGTGCCGAACGGAAAGAAAAAGTTGACCCGTATTAAAAGTAACATCGGAACGAAGAAACTAGTTATTTACGAGTGAGAGAGACAGAGAGGAAGATCTGCTACAGGATGGAATAAAAATGCTTTGACCGACCTCGAATCCAGTTGTAAATAATTGATGTGAGACAAAGCTGACGTTGGCGCACCGTGCAATGATCGTGAATGATTGATGTAATCAAGGAACGTGCAAGATAATGTGATCTGTCGCAGACGGTCCTTATCAGTACTGTCTATGGAATTTCATTGACGTATCATTATAGTTATCATCGATGTCCCTTTATACGTGCTATATTTGAAAATATTTTGGCAATTTATCTTAGTTGATATTCAAATCAAAAATCATTAAACCAATGATCGATTTTAAACTAAAATTAATATTTTCTGGAACGGTAATACGATGGTAATAATCACGAAAGTGATTATTTTATAAATCAGAATTGGAATCCGAGTAAAAAGAATTTGCTGAGTTATTCTAAATGCATGTGCGGAACGTGTAAAAATTTTCAAAGTACATAGTTCTTCGACGAGAAGGTTCTTGACCCGAATAACTCTTCGCATGCTATATCTATAGGACGATTCTGGGAATTTCAAAACAGGATTACATGACTTTCCAATACGCGCAAAAGTTACGTGTCATTTGTTCAATATATTACGTTTCGTACAGTAGTTATATTATCCTTTCTCAGAAAAATTCCAAGTTTTTTAAGAAACCTAATAATCAGATTCTTCACGCTTTCAACGCTATAAATGCTGAGTACATATAATACGTATATACGTATATAGGTGGTTAAAAATTCCATTACTGTGTTCTCTAAATCCTTACATACGATGAATGATCTTTTTCTCGTTAGTCATAGTAAATTCTGTAAGCAAAAGTATGCATTGCGAGATTTGTAACTGAATTTCTTTTTTATAATTAGGACATTGAACGTTTCCTTACGACATAGCGGAGTTATGTCGTAATTAGTTTGTATCATTCAACGTATCGTTTTATAAGTTGTTGCATTATTTATATTTATACGCAGTCTTCGTGACATCAGATGTTGATATGTATACACTGAAAGAGTCAATGATCGTTCATAGAAAGGTTAAATATATAACTAGCGAGTAGCTACGTGGTCCACGTTTCTCGTTATTTCAAGGAGCAAATGATACAATACTTATTAACCCACTGCTACGGTGGTCAGTTTGTCACGTAGACAGTATACATACTATATATCCACAGGATATGACTATCCTATTTCTTAATTAAGAGATAAAAAAAGATAGTAACATACATTTTTAAACTAATCAAATTATATATACATACTAGTTAACGTCTCGTAGTGGATATCTTCCAAATTACCATAAAATTAAAGTTGTCCTACGTTAATACTTACAAATTAACATTAGCCATATTTAATTTCGTGGTCAGTTATTGCATGCAGAAGGCGTGATAACCACAGAGTCACGAGATACGACGTAACTAATGATGAAAGAAGTGGCGAACAAATAGGAAGTGACACCCAAATCAGCCAGTTCTAAGACAAGTGACGCGAAAGACGAACGTCATAAGAGTAATTTGACCGGCTTGAAACGTGATGTAATTTTCCTACGACGTACAATTGGTGATGTACAAAGTACGATGTGTATACTTTATGTTCCATTCACGTCGCGAAATACACGTGATTTCTGATCGTATGAGCAACCATTCAAACATGGGTTCCATGACCTGAGATGAGCCCCTATAACGCTATAAATTTCGTGTTATACGGGACCCAGAGCGCACAAAGTTATAAATAAATAGGGAGGTTTTTTAACACACATGATACATATTCTATTTTATGTTTTAATTATATTTTATATAAAATTTTCGTTATTATATATTACACTATATAGAAATGACTTAACGCGTAAAGAAGCAAGTAAAGCTAAATTCTGATCACTCCCAGAATCGTTTAAAAAATTAGGTTCCATTAACATTACTTTTTGGCTGCTGGTATAATATCTTTGCCGGTTGAATTTTCTTCAGACTCAGCATTTGTATGTTCTTTATTCGCAAATGTCTCTTTGGTATTATTTTCATAAGAGATATCTCACTTTCATTGTTATTTTCCAGATCGCGTTATATCTTGTCCTATAGTATATTGTGTTCTCGAGAGACACCACTGATGTATTGTTTCGAACGCTATAAGTTATATTTAGCGACTTCGAAACGAATTCATTGAACGCTTACGGGAACACGAACGATGATGCAATCCATTAATGATTTTGTCTTATCGTCGCGACCGTTTGTCATCTCGATTCTCGCGTTATTTCGACAAATTTATGTCTTACCGATAATTTTTTAAATTTTGGTCAAAATCTCGTTCTTGCGAAAAATATTCAATTTTTTCGTCAATCAGCTTACAATGCAGAATTCTTAATTAAGACAGCAAATCTCGTGTTATTGTTTGAAATCAGCTTGCGAAAATATTTTGAAACACCGTTTATAATATCATGGAGACCATATGGTATTTTGGAGCACATTACGCAAGAGTTCTTTGAACCATGCTATAAATATACACATATTTTCTGTAATCATTACCTTCGTGACGCACAGAAAAGAATTTGTCAGCTTACTTTCACACCCAGTGTTACAATACTTAAAATAACATATTCAGCAGGAAGTTCATTCCAAAATAATAATTCATTGGGAGCAACATAAGCCTACCTACTTATCGTGTTAACAATTTTACATTATTTGTTATGTTACACGACGCCAATAGATATTTATTAAACGTAACTTAACTTGAATTAAATCTCGCTCCAATAATATTAACAAAAATATTAAATCATTTTTCGTTATAAAAGATCCAACAATAACATAATTTATAAAGGGATATAGGTAACATTTATAGATACGATAAAGTGACACAGCATCCAGAAGATGAACAGAAAATGTAATGGATATCAACGAGCAAAACCTCAAACACAACGTGCAACAAGACACAAAACATCCATTTAAGTACACGCAAACCACGTGTACCAACATCCTCGTGGACGGTGGTGTGCCTTACTTTTTATAGCACGAACTTTCCACGAATATTGCTGTTACCGACAAAACCTCTTTTCTTGCCACATTATGCTCCACTTGGATTCTCTTCGTAACATTATATCTGTATGTTATATCTATACGTGAAAGAATCATTCAACGAAAAATGAAAATAGAAAGCGGACAGGAATATTTAGATATCAAAAGTGCTATGATTAAAAGCAGCCGAGGTGCTTTCTGCAAAAAGGGCCTGTAAAACGAAATAGAAAGTTGAATAAATTGCTGCATGGTTAGTTTCAGTTCTAATTTCTTAATACATATTAGCTTTGATATTATTAATGTGTTTCAACATTTGTTTCCAACGAAAGTTTCGCAAAATAATCCAGTTATTTTATTAGAGAATATATTTGAGACCTAAGTGTATACAAGATATTAAGAAAGAAGGCCATTCTTTTTAACGTTCTGTGTTTGTCATAAATCTATTTTATAACAAACTATTTTTACAAGAGTTCATAATACAAGATTATTTTTCCACAGAGTTCTTCAATTTACAATTTATCTACGACACGATTTAGAAAAAACTGTAAAATTTAATAATAATTTATTTGCATGGCAATTAGAGGAATTTGATTAAAGTCTTTTAGCAGACAGATAACAGGGACAAATATTATCGAAAAATGCCTGAATCAAAGTTCAGAGAGACAAAAAAGAAAATTAAAGCCTGTAATTGGTATCACTGGCAAATATCTAAGCAACTTTCTAATCTACTGACTCCAATATCAACATCCAAAAAATTCCAAGAATCCAAGAAATCTGTATGCAATTATCGAGCATTTCGTAAGTCGATAAAATTTTTAAATATCTCTTTCTTATCGAAAATCCATAATGTTCATTTTCTACTATAAGGAATGTTTCGAGTATCTAAACGATTCTCTTACAATGTTGAAAAATATTCTGTAATTTAATTAAATATATTGAGTTTGCTGCACGAGAAATATTCTTAGCAAGAATTCAGGAAATCGTGTGTTTAGCCAGTTTTTCGCGATTTGTATAATCTCAGCGGGATATTAGAAAGATACATTTGCAATCTCTAACGAAACATTGCAGCATAACGGGATACCGCTTCTATCGCCTACGTGCGAATTGATTACATCGATATGGTGGCAAATGCATCGTATGCTTTCGAGTATCTGGTAGGAAAGGGACACGTATTGAAAGGATTGAAAGGGACATTGAAAATATTCAAAAGACGAAAGATTTGTTAATGATGATAATTTTTTTTTTTATTTCGTAGCACCATTATTGCATGCACAATCGCGTGCAGTTTCAAGTCGTTGTTATTTCAAGCGTAACAATAACGCACGATTGAATTTTTTCTGTGGTAGAAGTAAAAGTTTCGACAGTTTACTGAAACATTTTACTACGTTGTACTATGTCGTACTGCGCGAAGTACTGCTATTAGCAAGCAACTCCTTCATCCTGAAGTACTACATCAGAACAGGTGTTTATCCAGAAATGGTAATATGAAATGTCCGGTACCTTACGTTTAATGTTTTTCCGAGTGTTGCTTAGATTTACAATATTGTTGCCATATTTACTAAAGGGGCGCAATAAAAGCTTATGAATATATTATTTATGGTAACTAAAATTGTCTAGCTTTATAAGTGTCACTTGTTGACTTTTTAATTTTACTACGAATTAATATTATATGTTTTTATTAATTTTGATTAGTTTAAGTATTATATTTTACTTTTGTATTTTATTTTGTATTTTGTTTTATTTTTTGTATTTTATTATTTCACTTGTTATTCTTCAACTTGATAATCATTTTCGTTTTTAAATAGTTACTCAAATAGGTAAATTTCACGTAAATTTTGTTATATTTATATTATGATTATATTATGATTCTGATATCTAAAAATTCTTAATCTCTATGCTTCTCTTTCCTCCATCAACGTTATTCTGTGAGTAGAGGATGACTTATGGCGCGATTTAATTTAGAGGTAGACAATAAATGAATTTGACTTTCGTAAAACTAACATCGTTACGAGACATCGTTTCGTCTGGTGCTCTGGTACTGTCTGGTGCCCGAGACGATGATGATATTGAGTCCCGTGAGTCTAACTTAACGGAGAACCGGATCCGATAATAAGATGTGGTCACGCGAGTAGCGTAAACCATATCGATGATGAGGCTGTTGCATTCGTTGTCTGTCGATTCTAAGACTTAACCTGATCGAAATTATTCTTTCTTTTTTTTTCTAAAACTATGTAGTTAGCGTATACGAACCAGAACATATACATAAAAAAATTATGCAATATATACCTATATATTCTCTACATATCCCAAAGTTCCATAATTTTTTTAATTTGCGGATTGTAGATCTTTTTGTTAGAATTTCTCTATTATAAACGATTTTTTAATATTTTTTTAAAGAAAGCAAAATAATATATAAGTCTTAAACTTGATATCTATTTTTTTTTTATAGCAAATTATTATTGAAACAAAAATAACCATATCGTATTCTCTTTGTTATAATGAGAAAAGAAGCATTACACATTTTTCATATAATATTGACAAAGATATTTATCTGTTATTCACCACCAGAAACTAGCATTATAAGATTACCTTCCTCCTATACTACATAATTTTCATTATTATTTTCTAAAGGTGTTGGACGAGACATATTACAATTGTTCCATCAATTTACTCGTAATCTATGATTGTTTCATTTATTTAACTAAATTCGTTTAAAGTTGATCAAAGATATTTTTAAGTTTTATCCACAACGAGCGAGCAATAAGCGATAATAAAGACAACTGGTAGTTACAGAAGATTAACGACATTTCTTTGGAATATGAAATATCATATTCTTCGATAAATAAATGAAACATGGTACTTTTCGCTATAGCGTTTGAAATAAACTACTGCTCGTGGCGAAATGTGAATCGCGTTTGCTATCGTAGTATATCTGAAACATGCTTGTTGTCAGCAGAAACTTTAAAGTATGGTCCTTCTCACGGTAGATCGAGGTATGCTACTCTTCGTAAGACAAATGAAACATGCTACTTTCCGTAACGCATGTCGATTTATATTATAAATTTTATTACAATTATTTATTTCTATTTAATCAATTTACTTCAACTTGATTATATTTATATAAATTACAAGTACAATAATTTTTAATATTTTTCAAGAATTAATTTTACAAAGATTTAATATTCCTTAATTACGATTTACATTATGTTACATGACTATTTCACACTGTCAGTATAAACATAATATTTGCGATATAATATAAAATACGAATGTTCTTAGCAGTTAACTTACAAAGCAGCCGTTGTTCGAATTCCAATTAGAAATGCTCGAAGCTGTTGTAATTAATGGCTTTCTACGAACGATGGCAATGATGCTAACGATCACCCTTGTATTCTGAAATTATAGGTCTTTAACTCGTGAAATGATGCATCGATCAGAGCGATGCTTGACTTGCCATACAAATCTTCTTATCGCCTGAAAAGTGTCGAAACAAATTATACTTTGCCATAGGACTGCTCATATTATTTTATATCGATGTCTGAAACAGTAACTTGGAGAAACATATGATAAAATGAAATAATGCAATAATCAAAATTAAATGATCAACTTTATACTATCCTTAAATAATTTTGCAAAATTGTTACGTGGTATAATAACTTAAAAGACGAATATTCTAAATAAAAAATATAGTTTTCGATAATAATAATAATAATAACAATATATAATATAATAATATATAATATAATAGCTGGAAATTATCAACTAAGTAAATTGTCTAACTAAATTATCAACTACTGCTACCATTCTTTTTTTTTTTTTTTTTTTTTTTTTTTTTTGCCAAGACTTCCTATATCTATGATTCCAGATTCCAATACTGATATAAGTGAGTAATTTTTGTTACAGAATTCTATTTTACACGACACAACCGGCTCATGTAATTATGATCGCAGCAGTCCTATGCGTGACATCGGCTCTTGTACCAACCACTGACAGAATACACGTTAGTCATCCTCAATCAAGAATAACAGCCTTTATTTACCTAGCTTCATTCGTGATGCATCTTGGTGCGCAAATTTGGATGACTTTTGTATCAGGTAATCACCATAGATGAGATAGAACGGGAAGAAATAATCACAAAGATGACTGAATATTAAGAAATTCTTGTTTGGATGCACAGGTCTTACCTTGTACTTCGCATTACCAAGACACACGTTTGGGGAGGTGCAGCGTATCCTGTTTCCAAGATACTTCACCATTAATGCATGTCTTAGTCTCACTACACTTCTTATTTTCGTCAAACATCATCCTATACACACATGGAACAGTGAAATTGCCATTCAGGTTCGTAAAACAATTAACTGAAAGTTCAGAACAGTTATAACGCCATATAAAACAGATTAAGAATTGCGTTTCTGAAGAATTTAAAAATGTAAGCGCACACAATTTAAATAATCATTCAAATTGATACAATATCAAGCATATAAATGTGGGAAGTTTTTATATTTAGTCTGTAAGCATTATTTAAAATAAAAATTTGGAAGGTGTTCTATATTTACATGTAGTGTTTCAAAGTACAAGAAGTGTATTTTTAAATCTTGCGTTATAGAGAAGAAATAAAATATTACACGATACAATTAGGTGTTTCCTATTTATATACTCGCTATTGTATCTCTTTAAAATTGTTTTTATTTCATGATGTTTACTTTTTCAAACCAAATGCTGTGTCTTTAAATATTCTTTCATATCATTAAAAACAACGGAAATATTTTCGATTCTAGTCTTAGGTAATTCATTCTATATGTCCGTATAGAAGAAAATCATATATTTCATTTTATATTATTTTAATTATTTTACTCAATAATTTATAAATATATATCTTTCAGGTAGGTGGTATGTCTAGTGCCTTTTTTCTGGAGCTATTGATACGACTCTACTTGACTCCGCCTCTTCTACGGCTAATAGTACAGAAGAATACTCTGGAACGTGCTGCTGGTGTCGGCAACGAGATTGGTGTTCACAATCCTGGCCCTCTGAAACACTGCCCCCACTATTTAAAGATTCATCAAGCCTTCAGACGCGTCCATGTTTATATAGCAATGGGAAACATGTTGACTATGGGATGTACGGTGTTACATCTCCATTATATAGCTAGTAAATTATGCTTTATTTAAAGACGCCGTTAGTCCCCTAATAATGAGTTTTACTGAATATATCTGTATTCAGAGTCCTCTGAAGAGTACTAGTACACTAGTACATTAGCAAAGAAACGCTAATATGTGCTGCTTTCAACATCATATAGTGTTTGCTTCTCAATACCGAAGATATTTAATGGAAATATCTGATACGTTCTTTGAAAGAAAAAGAGCCATTCATAAGGCTGACGAATGTGCCCGTAAAAGAACGAATTGAGTATTCTAAAACATGTTTAGAATTCTCTACATATTCAGATAGATCGAAAATACTGAGCTTGATCTATATCCCTGTAGAACGAGCGTTCAGTAATTTAGGCATTACAGTAAAATAAGAAATTTGTACTATCTAGAATTCTCCAAAAAGAACATGACCTATTAATTTATTATTAACGCGATGCATTAATTATAATAAAAATGTAACGATACACGAATGACGATAAACGTAACTCTTTTACGTTTAACTGTGAGATAATTACTCTTTTGTCGTTGATCACCTAATCTCTTATTTGTTCCTCTTTTTCTCCGGAAAAAAAATGCAATGTACATGTTTGTAGATCGTGCGTGTGCCTCCAGTTAAAATGCAAGAAAATCACTTGACTAAGAAATGAATGAATCATGGAATTAGTGAAAAAAAAAACAAAATATACACTTTACAGTGAGATAAAGTACATGTCATTAAACCTTATTTTTTACATATGTATACATATATATGAAATTTAATGGAATATTCCTAGCAAGAACAAGATAAAGTAGGTCTTGCCAAAGTTTAATGTAAATTATTGATAGGGATAATATCTTTAAAAATTTATTCAACATAGCTATATATATAAATATGCCTTTTAACTATTGATAAAAATGAGAAATTATGAATATTGATAAAAATGATTAAATTGAGAAAAAGGAAAGAAACGCAAGATCATTGACTATGTTAAATAAATAGATAGTGAAAGGCTTGCTCTGTATCAGAGTTACTGATATTTATTGAAATAGCGATAGCATTATAATAGTTTAATCTTATATCTGTGTAAAGTTATCGGATATTTAATGGAAAACGAACGGGAGATTATCGTGGAAAATTAATGTATTAATTGACTAATATTCCGTCTCACACACACATTTCATTATTGTAAATAATGCATCTCGCTCATTATGCAGTTGTAAATTGTAGAACACTTGAGTACCAATATAAATCGTACTTTTCTAAAACATAAATTGTACTAATTATGAATCCTATCAGGTTATTCAGAATAGAAATCGTATGATTCTTAATTAACGCCTCTGTTATTAATTATATTAGAAACTATCGAATTAAATTAATAACATATAAAAAGACTTATCTTCGATCATAATTTTGATCGATAATTTCGTAAGTAAATATTTTATTACTAATACTAATATCACCAGTGCTACTGCTATAACTTTTTTCATTTTAATAAAAGAACTCGAAAATTTGTTTTCTTTTATTAAAGTACGTATATGCATTTATGTTAATAATTTTTGCATACATTTTTCAATAATACATATTATGAATGTAATGAAAAGGTGTATGAAAAATTAATGATTATTGTACCCTAATTATATAATTTTTTTCTACAAAATCAAGTAAATATGTAAGTATAAACATATATACAATTGTATAATGTAATGGATATATTTTATTTTGTTGCATTTCATGCAAAATGGTTATTCGAACGTTTCTTGAGTATTCTAAGATCACTGTAAGAAACAGACTGATTCGTTATTCCTGGAACCTTATCGTGTACATATCACCACAAAATAAGATACATCGATTAATTCATTATACATTAATATAAATATACACGTGGTTCATCATTATTTATATATCGTACGCAGTTTTATGCTATTACTTAACTTTTAATTATTCAATGAGCTTTTTTAAGTTTGTATGATTGTAGTCGGTCGCATGACAATTATTCGACAATCCTGAGGATCCCAAACCTTAGATACGTTAAATATCAGTGACACAATGATAAACCATTGCATTAAATTAACATATACTCATACTGGATATTTTCAGACCGCTTCAGCCTTATTTATTCCAATAATTAAAATTGATAATATTAATGAAACCATTCCGGATAGATTCTTCAAAAAAGTTTAAAATTTATACAGACTTTTGATTAAAAGATACGTGCTAGTCGTTTTAGATATTTCCAATATTTTAAAAAATATCTAGTATTTATACACGTCTATTTTACAGGTACAAAAAGAATAAAAAAATCTTATGACATAGGCGAAATTCTGTACAAATACTGAGGTCAAACGCATTTAATAAATTTAAGTAGATAATTTGCAAGAAAAATTTTGCTACACGAAGAGTGGCATGAACCTAATAAAAAATACTTTTTTTACACCCTGAGAATTTCCGCCGCTTTGTTATAACAAATTGCAATCCAGTCAGGTTGTGTAGCACCCCACTGAATTTGATTCACTTCTCCTTCGGCAGCGGTGTAGGCAAGAATCGGATCCTCGATGGCTCGTGGCATTTGTTGTATGTCCCAAATTAATGCCTGATGATCATCTCCCGCCGTACAAATGTGACAAGACGAATGTGGTGCCCAAGCAATACCATTAACGCTTGCTCTAAAAAGGAATATTGAAATTAAAATTTAATATGTAATATATAAAACATGAGATCAAATAAATATAACTAATACAGTAAATGCATGTTACATACCTATGGTTATTAAGTCTTGCAACTGGTGTACATGGGACGCGGACGTCTAAAATAATTACTTCACACGCGTCCATCGCAACCGTTGCAAGATAATTAGGGTCCTGCTTATTCCATGCAAGTCTCAAAAGCGGTGTATGTTGTGGGTCTTCATATATTATCGTTGAATGTTCCAAATGTCGTAAATCAAACATTCTCACAGAACCATCCGCGCCAACAGATGCAAACATGTCGCGGCCGCCACCAGCGCGACTAAATGCTATGTCATATACTTCTTTATCATGAGCAATTAACTGTGTCTTAACATGGCCAGTGACCATATTAACTCTACCCAAAACTTGACCAGTTTCTAATCCCCAAATAGTACATGTTGTGTCTATACTAGAAGTACCAATTAGATTTGGATCTACTTCATTCCAGTCAAAAGATGTAAGAGGAGCACAAAAATCTGAATTTTTATTATTATTTAAAACACATTCTAAACGAGTTTCTGGTTCAGCTGCTCTCCAAACTCTTAAATAGTCTCCAGATGTAGCTAAAAGATCTGGAAACAAACCTATAAACATAATAAAATATGCAAATGAAGATAAAAATAAGAATAATATTAATATGTAATTAAGATTTATTTCAATAATGTAATAATACCTTTACTATCCGGTATCCACATAATTTTTGTAGTTGGATAAGGATGATCAAATGTACTTTTGGCACTAAATTCAGAAGTCTCTTCATCCAATGAAACTATTTGTACTTTATTGTTATATTCTTCCACAAAACTACCAAGAGCCAAACGAAATCGCTTATCAGGTCTTACTGACCAATTAATACTGTACAAAGGCCATGGTGCCTCATATTTGTAGATTTCTTTTCTTTTTGGCGGTACGCTATGTAACGCCATATTTTCCTTCTACGTTTTTCACCTAAAATAATTGATATTAAATGTACATCAAACAACAAATATATATATATATATATATATATATAATTTAAATTAATATTTTTATGTGAATTGTGATATAACAAAAAAGATAAAATTAATTATATTTCCTAGCAAAACAATATTTATAATATAATAGTAATGCTTATATGTATTCTATTATGATAAAATCTCATAATATATAAACAAACAGATTACGTAGATTACGATACTAACCTCAAAATCTGAAGCGTTCAGAACGCAATCGCTTTTTAATGCAATTTGTATCCAAGTTCTGAAAATTTATTCTTTCGTGGTAAACATATTATCAAACAGAATATTTAATGCTAAAAATGTCAACGAAAGGAAGCCAATATTTAAATTACAATATTTCATAAAGATATAGACTTAACCAAATCTTTTATGATAAGATAAAATGGCGCTCTTTTAAATTTGACATTTTATTGTTATCATAATCTAATAATAATTAACAATGGCATTTGATCAATTCCAGTGGCTAAAATACATTTTTCGAAAATATGCGAGGTAATATCAACATAATCTTAAAGAAATTTGTAATTGTTATATTATTCATTCATTTTATTATTATTTATTAATTTCTAATTTCTCATTTGCGTGAATTTTATAAAATTACGTATTAAAAATTACAAATTCATTCATAAATACAGAGTACAATATGTACGTATCTAAATATTGAACAAATTTGTGTTTTGTGTCGATATTTTATACTGCTGCGTATGCGTCTTGATCTATCACAGATATAATTGCGAATCTATCACAATATTTCTAATGTGAAATTTAAATATTAGATAATTCCAATATTTTAAAACTTGTGCCTTTTTAATTAAATTTAACATCATACATATTTATCCTATATATACATATATTTATTTGTATTCCATGTATTTCACATTATTTGTCCTAACTATCAAGTAAGGCTACGTTTATGTTGGAGTTACGATGAGCGAGAAGAGTCGTGATAAGAACGAAATGTAGAAATACATGCAATTGGTGACATGTATACATGCATAAAACGCTTCGCACACTGATACGCATATAACACAAATTATATACCAATGCTTCGCTCTCATTGTCACCCTTATCATTAATTACAGTTCCAATGTAAACATACCCTAATATTCATATAATCTTTCAGTCATTTGTTATTAAGCATGAAGTGACAAAATAAAATAATTTGGAGTTCGAATTAAGACAAATAAAATAATGATCGAAGATAATAATTAGCTAGAAAAAGATGGCTGCATGCTTTGAATCTCTTTGAATGACAGCGTAACTTTTGGTATTAGGCTTTCCGTTGGAGATGATGCCTTATATTCATAATAATGTTTCTTTTCCGTTACATATTAAGAAATACGCGGGAAAAGCCAATGCCAATATATTGTAATTTCCACTCTTATTGTCATTATAGAATGCAAGATAACTATCTTAAAATATTTTCAAACAAATATCATTCACAAATATGTACTTTTTACGATATTGTAGATGTGAATGCGTTTTTGGCGGCAACAGGTAATTATTCGATTGGTCGCCAGTAATTTGGCGCGAAGCAGGAGGAAATTATGGGTAACGAATGTATACTTCTGGAATACTTATAGTTTACTCTGAGCATTTGGTTGGTTTTCGTGGAGTGCCGACAACTTTTTGAAACTTCTATTCTTTATTCACTTTTTTTTATAAGATACATTGAATTTTACAATGCCACTTCAAATTTCAACAAAGGAAAATATTCGTAAACATCTCGAAAAAGTTTCTTTGAAAGATAGCGTAAGTTTACTTATGTATTTTATAATCCTAATTTATCTGAAATCTTATATTTCAGATCGATTATTGCTCAGTTTTCTTTCTCAGTATATTATGAAAGAATTTTTATCTAAGTTAATTACTAAAACTGTTACCAAAAAGAGGTTTTATTTCTTTTTTGGCTCCATTTTTATTAGTAATTACATTTATTAATTATAATAAAAATGCAAATTGTATTATACTATTTGTAAATATTATACATATATTGAGAAACTAATTCAGCAAAAAAGATAGCTATATCTATTTATTACATATAAGTTATTAATTTTACAATGAATCGTTTTTATAACGAATTGTAAATTTTATTAGATAATGAAAATCAGAACTTACAATATTAAATTACATACTGTATAAACATATTAAATTATTTTTGTCAGTTCCACATGTCTGATACAGATGTAAGATATGCTTTTGCTTTATTTTTCCATAGAAAAATTGTAATTTGTTATATTCAGTTTGTTATAAACAGATAAACATAATTCTGTTAAATATAATTGATTGAAAAAACCAAAAAAATACTGTTAATAATTAAATATTTATATTATAATCTGTGTTATGTTCTATAAAATTTCTCAGATTTATAATAAAGTATAATGTATGAATATTAGCATATTAGTATACATATTAAAAAGGTGGAATATTGTAATATTTTGTGCAATACTTACTGTTTATAGTATTCTGGTTAATGTTTAGCTAGGTAAGAAATGAATTCATACATAGGTTATCATAGCTTTTCTTGGATTGTGTAAATGCTATTACATGTAATTATGCAATACAATAAAATTTGTCATTTCATGATTTTCTATGTATTTCTGTTTTTCAAAGTGCTATTGAAGAAATTCTTTATATCTCCTGTAAGTAACATATATGTCTAATAGGTATATGACAAGCAAACTATTTTTATTTATAACTCTTATTAATTATTTGATATTGTGACTGTTAATTTAGCAAAATATCGTCTGTGTATTAACTTTAATATTTCTGTTTTCAGACTTCTCCAAAGAAATTATGTGTTTCTCCAATTATTTCACAGGAGAACGGTACCAAAAATGTAATACATAATTATTTTGCATTTATATGATTAAGATGATTAATTGTAAGATTTTAATAATATTTTTATGTATTTTCAGGGAACTAAAGCCAAAGATGAAAAAAAAATGATTTTAAAAGAAAATGGATTCAATCCAGAATTGGAACCATTACTGAAAGAAAATCCACGTAGATTTGTTGTCTTTCCTATCCAATGGCCTGACATTTGGCAGATGTATAAAAAAGCTGAAGCGTCATTTTGGACTGTAGAGGAAGTGGATCTCTCTAAAGTATAATTCTTCAAATAGTTGGACATAAAAAGAAATATATAAGTTAATAATTATATTGTATATCTTCACAGGATATATTTGACTGGAATCATTTAACTAGTGATGAGAAACACTTCATATCTCATGTCTTAGCATTCTTTGCGGCTTCTGATGGTATTGTCAATGAGAATCTCGTCGAACGATTTAGTCAGGAAGTACAAGTAACCGAAGCACGTTGTTTCTATGGTTTTCAAGTCGCAATAGAAAATGTGCACTCAGAAATGTACTCTTTGTTGATTGATACGTATATCACAGATACCAAAGAAAGGTAAATAATGAAGTATTTTTTTTATCAATTATTGAATGTGTTATCATACAACTTTTATTAAAAATCTATTCATTGATATTGTTTGTTCATAGAGACTTTCTGTTTAATGCGATTGAAAATTTGCCATGCGTTGCGAAAAAAGCTAACTGGGCATTAAATTGGATAAATCATGAGAGTGCCACATTTCCTGAACGTGTGGTTGCATTTGCTGCAGTGGAAGGTATTTTCTTTAGCGGTAGTTTTGCTGCTATTTTCTGGCTGAAGAAAAGAGGTTTAATGCCAGGACTTACATTTAGTAATGAGCTTATTTCTAGAGATGAGGTTAGTATACAATTGTTTTAATATATAATAAAGGAACCAGTAATATGCAGAACTAGAAAGAAGATGAGCGAAAGGAATGCGCATCCAATTGTTTATATAATATCATTAGTCTTCTTTCCAACTTTGCATAATATATATATGGGATGAGTACAAAAGGTATTTGTACAGTACTACATAAAGTCAACTGGTTTATTTAATCTAGGGACTACATTGTGATTTCGCATGTTTAATGTTTAAACACATTGTACAAAAACCATCTTGTGAACGAGTCACATCAATTATTAAAGATGCAGTCAAAATTGAACAAGAATTTTTAACAGATGCTTTACCTGTTCAAATGATAGGAATGAACTGCACACTTATGTGTCAATATATCGAATTTGTTGCTGATAGATTACTTACGGAATTAGGCTGTGAGAAGGTTTGTAAAAGTATTATAATTTTAATAATAATATTGACCAAATTAATATTTATATTAATTTTAAATATTTTTATTTTAAGATTTATATGTCCGAAAACCCATTTGATTTTATGGAGCACATCTCTTTAGAAGGTAAGACGAACTTTTTCGAAAAGAAAGTAGGAGAGTATCAAAAATGGGGAGTAATGCAAGATAAATTCGAAAGCAATTTTACAGTTAATGCTGAATTTTAATGTACTAGATGAGAGTAATAGGAAAATTGACTATCTCGTTTTCTTTTTTTTTTTTTTAAACAAAAACGAGTTCGATTTGAATGTTCTTTTATTTATGTACGAAGCAAGAATGTTATATATGCTTTACTTATCTATGTAGGTGGAGAATAATTTTTATTACTTTTTTTCTTTTCTCATTGATTAAGACTACATTGTATATTACTAGAACCAAGGTCGATAGTTGTATTTATTTTTTACTACAATTTTTATTCTTTGACAATGATATTTAGAGTCCAATAACAACTGGATTTACTTCATTTACCATACTTATGAAGATATGATGGTGTATTGTACGTTTATTGCGACATTTATTTTGAGTTTTATTATACATTTTATTCAATTATAGAAATAATTTTGCCTTAAAATGAGTCATGTATTGACAATCAAAAGTTTACTATTTCAAAAAACAACATGCAAATGAAATTTGTATAGGAATATAAAAGTTCAAGTCGACAACAAGAATATTTAACAATTGAGACAAAACAATTCAGTATTTATATAAGGCTTACGTGTGTATATATAATGTAAAAAATATAATAATGTTTATTATAAGCAACAGGAATAGGTAATTATTGTGAATATAAGATTACTATGCAATTATATATATATGAAAAGTTTATATCTTTAATAACAATTGATAAGTTTTATAAAATTTATACATTGATTTTATTCAAATTGGATGTTTTAGTTATACAACAATCCTAGAAAAAAGTATTATTCATGATAGATAGGAATGTGAATATGAATTATATAATTGTATGCTATAAAAATCTATGTAAATTTGGCACAATTAGAATTTGTATATATCTTCTATTCCTACAAAATATATATTTCCATAAAGTTTATTGCAAACATTAAAAAGACTTTATTTGAAAGCCATTGTTTAAATGATTTAGGTACTTTTTACGGCATTCCATGCCGTCAGCTGGTCTATTGTATGGCAACCAAACAGGTTCGCCCACGAAATAACGTTTTGCTTTGATGTAATTCTGAAAAACAATAATTATGTAATTTTTAATAAAACTTAAAAATATAATAGAATACTTACTTTAATATCCAAAGTAAACCTATGATATATTCCACTTGGAATAATTATCAAATCTCCAGCTTTAACTTCAATACGTATCCATTCGTCATACTTGTCTCTAACATCAAAATACCCTGATCCATCCAAAATTAACCTTATTTCTTCATCAGTATGTAGATGTTCGGTGAAGAAAGTTTTTAACTAAAAATTTAAGAAATAATCTGTATTACTTTATTTTGATAAATTATCATGGAAATTTATCAAAAGAAATAGAAATTGTACTTACCTTTTCCTCGTAATTCGGGAGACATTCCTTAGAACATTCTATTTCGTCTTCGTATGTATAACCACGTTCTTTCTTCAATACTGTCAACGTATTATCATTTTGATAGTTTTTGTAATCAATCTATATTAACATCAAGTTAAATATATAAATAAAATATGAAAAATAGAACGTTAATACAATGTAATCTTTTCAATAACATATGAAGGTCGAATTTGAAGATAATTTCTTTTTTTACATAATTTTTATTCATTACGCATGAGCATAAACAAAAATAATATGATGACAAAATCACAACCGAGCGACAATTGCCAATAACGAAGAAATTTTACTGAAGTATATAAATGTGACCTAACCTTAAAATATTCGACTCCTGTTTTCTTGAACAAATCCTCGAGAGAAATATATTCAGGTGGTTGTTTATGGTGTTCTAACCGTTGATCGGCATCACTGTTATCCATATACCATGCACGAACCATTTTTCTTCTGTGAATAAAACTGATTAACTCAGTTGTAGTCTTTATAACTTGTTATTCGCTAATGTCGTAATCTTTGTGATAAAATTATCTATTATAGATTTAGTATACATTTTTCATTGGACTGTAAAGAAATGTATAAAATTATTTGAGCAACTGATATTGAAGCATAATTTTAAATTAAAAATTACATGCATTTATTGTAATTATGTTTAAGTATAAAGGATGAATATATTGCCTTATTATTCTACAAACTTATGGTAATGTTAATATTTTATGTATTTTTTATATATTTTTTATTTTTATGTTATCATAGTTATTTATGTATATTGAATTTATATTTACTAATGTCATTTTAGTAATTGATATATTTAATAGCAATTGTATTTAATTTTCAGAGATCTTTATATAAAGATGTACATATGAATCTCTATTCATAAAGGAAAGGTTTTCATGAAACAATATAGTTCTAATTAATTATACTAAGATGGAATGGTCAAACAAACTGAATGAATTTTACAAAAAGATTCAAATGTATCTAATGAAAATGAGTCAAGAATGTGGAGAATTAAAATTACTTAATTCGTGCATTACAACTGAGAATAATAATCATATTGAACACATATGTAAATCAATGAACAATATATTTAAAACCTATAATATACCTATAGAGGAAAAGACTTCAATAAATAATGAAAGATGTATACAGTCATATAAATACTTATTATTAAATACTAATTTTGAGAATCAAGAACGTTTGGCAGAAGATCTTGTCAGTGGTCACTTGGTTGATATGTGTCCACCTTTATCTCCATATTTGCTTATACAAATATTATGGAGTCTTGAGTATGAGGAGGTTTTAATTGAATCTCTTTTATATATGCCATTTGATCTATGTACAGAGGTAGTGAAAACAGTTACAAAATGTATAGACAGATTACCCTTTCAAAGATTAGTTAAAGCTATATATCAATTGATACTGATCGTATACACTAAATTCTTTCAATTAAAGGAATGTAGTGTACAGTCCAAGAATGTTGAGGAAAGCGTACAAAATTTATTAATGAGTTTTGAAGAATTTTTACCATTATTAACAAATCCAAAGTTACCTTATTTGATGGAAGCATCATGCTTAAAGAAATGTGAACGACATGGTGTCATGTTAAAGAAGTTAATTTGTACAATAAGAAAATGTTTGGAAAACAAAAGTAAAAAGATATTGATTTCTAGTGAACTTGAAAAATTATATAGCATTACATTTGGAAGTGAAGCATTTGTAAAGTGTGAAAGTACATTGATAGAGAATACTATATCAACATTAAATCAACAATTGATGAACTTATTGTTGAGCAAAATCAAAGAAGTTGATTGTAATATTTACTTAAGCTGGGCAGAGTTGGATGATCAAGAGAACAATATGATTTCTTTACAACGTTCCATTGGAATTGAATGTTATTACTTTATAGATTTTGTATCAAATGATAAAGAATTATCAGAGAACACGCATTTGATAGAATGTTTACAGCAGTTATCATGTAAATCAGATCCTAAACAGTCGAGCTTTGCTTTAAGTTTATCAGAACTTTGTTGCGCCATATATAGTGGTAAAAAGGAGCTCATGAGAGAATTACTATGTAGGTACAAAGAATGGGACCGCACGGCGCTTGATTTCGTTTATGACAATAGATCATTACTAGAAAAAAAAGACTGTTTAACACTGTTAGAATATCTTACTTTTATTCTTACGCAGTCAACAGAGGAAGATTTAAAAGAATTCAGTTACACTTTAGTTATGAAAATATTATCATCTCAAAGTATAACAGATATTTACGAAATTATAACGATGTATTTAACGAAGTATGATGGTAAAAGTTATTTAGAATGCCCGCATACAGATGAAGCATTTCACGATTTTATTATGCGAAACACAAATTTACAAACTTCCACGAATTTAAAAACGGTTTTACTGTTCCTTTTAAAAAATCCTAAAATGGTACTAATAGTACTTTTGAAAATTACTATTGGTCATTCTCATTATAGAAATATTATGATTTCTCCTAACGATTTACTTTTACTATCACCATTTATGCAAATAAGAGAAGGCAATAATCAAATATTATTAACAAGTGTGCTAAGAATTATTTGTATAGAAAATACAGAATGGAATGCTAAGAAATTCATGGACCTCGTGAATATCATGTTAGACAATTCTATAATTAAAGTACATGACTTAATAAATAACGTTTATATACCATATTTAAGGCAAGACACCTTTAATGTATCAAACATAAGTTCTGTTCTTAATAGTATTCGCAAACTGCAGGTGAAATGTACCAAAGATACGAATATTAAAGACTTGATAATAGCTCTTTCAAGAAGAATGTCGTTCCTTCGAAAAAATACAAGTATCTCCAAATATACAAGCAATGAAATATTTATTCAGATAACAAGAATATTGCCATATTTTTTGGAAAACAAAAATTTTCCTATTTCAATGAAAAAAGACATTATTGATGGGATTGATTCTGTCATCGAACCAATAGACAAGTTACATTTCGCTTCCCTTTGGTATTTTATACAGAAAGGCGTCAGTGTAATCTATGTAATCGAAGATTATCAAAGACGTTGTTTTGTTGTATTGAACAGATTAAAAGAAGATCCAAAAACTTCAGAAAAATTGCGACATTATTTGTCTGATTTAAATTTATTAAGAGAAGACTTTCTGCGTCATTTGATCATTCGTTCAACCGAGGAAGAATATCAAAGAATATGTTCGGAGCTTACTATAATTTATTGGTTTGTTTTTGGATGGAATGACGAAATCGATGCATACGATCATATTCTACGTGTGACGATGGAGGCGTGTTGTTTATCTCTAGAATATCCATCTATCGGTGGATACGATTTATTCACATTTTTATTTAAATCTTTCACACGTTTCTGTAGAACGTTTGTATCGCTTGAAGGAATAGAAAATTACGAGCAAGTATACCAAACGTTAATTAAAAATATCAACCAACTCGATGGAAGCATAAGACATAGCCCATATGCGACTCTATTCACTACCTGTATTACGCATTTAAATAATCAGACAGAAAATGATTCTGCAAATTTTCTGCAAGATGTTTTAAACAGTCTTCATCATTTCAGTGATCAGTGCTTTGAATATAATAAGTACAATGAATATAGTGAAGCAACATGTAAAATACCTCATTCTCTAAAAGTTTCAAATTGTTATCTGACTTATGAAATAATTTCTGCTTGTATGAAAGTACCTGCAACAGAAGCTTATGAATGTATTAGGAGAATGGACGATCTATTTGCCGCGGAATAAATAAAAATGAGAATGGATTATGAATATTGATTTTTTGTTCAACTTAAACTACTTATATTTTAAGTTTACATTTATTTAATCTATTTCATTTTTTTAGTATTAAAAGATCTAAGTTGATCTTTATCGATACTATCCTGAAACTTCACAAAATGCTAAAGTAAAAATTTAATATACTTCATGATATGCTACAATAATTGTATTAGGTAAAATATATTGTATTTATAATATTAAGATTAATACACAGACTGTGGCAATAACTCTGATCATCCTGAATATTTCCACTATTTTTAGAGATGTCGAGAAATTTTGATTACAAAAGTTGTATGGTGTGAAGGGGGCGATAATATAACAGTAATAATCTTTTTGTAGGTGGAGGGTTTTCAAAGATTTCAAGGCCACGTCCGTTTTTTTAAATTGATTGCCATACTTTTTTATGCTTGGTAAAATAGAGCATGTTTGGATGACTAATTAATTAATACAAAGTCGTTTAACAATAAATAAAGGACACAAATTAAGGCAGCAACAATTATTACATCATAATGAAGTGATGCAAATTTTGAAATCATCGAATTGCCGAAGTCTGTGCACTTATCATTTCCAAATTGATTGAGTTTTTGTTTCATGCCTAATAGCATTGTTAGCTTTTCTTGGTACACAGTATTTTTTAATATTTTCCACAGAAAGAAATCGAATGGTATTTTTAATCATTAATAAATATCAGGAAGATAAGCTAGCCATGAAACTGACTCACCATATACTGATCCATCGATCGAGGCAGATTCTATCAAGTAGTTTTTACTGTGCATAATGTGTGAGACAGTAGTCTTATTGGTTACAAATACCTATGTGTAAATATGTCCAACAATTAATACAGGGAGAATATTACAAGATATGAAACAAAGACTCATTGCAGTATGTGTCACAATCAATCCGGAAGTGATAACAAGTACACGGGCTTTGACAATTTGACGATTTCAAAGTTGCATCGACGTAAATGGACACCACTTCGAACATTTATTATGACATAAAATTTGTTGCTTACTCTTTTATTTCTTGTTGAATGACATTGAATTGGGGGTCGTTGAAATTATCCTCCATCCTACCAGTTATATCAAAATATGGCACGGAATTTTGAAAAAACGGAGGTGACCTTGAAATATTCTTTAGTGATTAGAATTATTGCCGCACCCTGTATTTGTAAATTATATATATATACTTACCATTAATTCGTTACACAATTCGTCTTGTTCTTCTTTGAGCCCACAGATTTTAGTTTTTGTGCAATTTTTATCGATTTATAAAGCATTTAAAAAATGATTTCTATAGTAAACGATAAAACGATATTAAATATTTTCATGATCAATAAATTTTTAATTCGATTATTCTATTATTGAATCACTTTATATAAAAGAATTTATTAAAAATTTTACAAATTTAAAAATTATAGGAATTTTTTGTATGTATTTTCAATCTTTGTAACAAAAAATTTTTTACATCTTATTAAAATTTCCAACTTTTCATCATCTACGTCGTAAAGGATTTTTTTATAATCAGTACCAAAGTAGTTGCTTGTTTTTATTCTATATTATATTTGTGCGATATTTCCAAAATGCCAGTACAATGGTTAGTAATAAAAAAATGTGAAAAAATTGCATACAAAGAAAAAATGTGCACCAGTATTGAGACAGGCAAAAATCAAGTGGGTAGTTTCCTCTGGATAGTCTCAATGCTTTCATGGAAAAAAATTTGGTCTGCAATAAGAGACAAAATTGCTGTATCAGCCTATCGTCTTTAAAATTAAATTACGATTTCTATCTTTAATCTACAAATATTAGATCCATGCTATATTCCTTAGACTATATCAAAAAATTAATAATTAAAATAAATTCAATATAAAGAATCGACTTTTAATTAGTTAGACAATAGGGTAGTACAGTTATGCCTTTCATAATAAAAGCATTATTTTCTCCAAGTTAAGAACCATACATTTTTTCCATGTCATTGAGTTACAAGATTTCTATAGTGACTAGATTCTTATGCTGGTAATATAAATGGAATACAATACAACGTTTAATAATTGAAAGCAGATTTTTGACAAATGAAAACGAAATCAAGAATGAGAATATTTTGTCACAAAAAAAGATACTCGTTTATTTTCACTCGCGTTTTTAAACAGGGAAATATACGAATGCTACGTACTCTTATGTTTTACTTCTTTTTTTTTCTTTCGCTACTGGTAAAAAATAACGCTTGTTTTCATTTCGCCTATTTCTCCTCCTTCTTTTATCGACGCGATTAACAAACATCTCAGGTGGAGAAAGAAAAAAAAAGAATTCGAAATACCAGCGAGCAATTTTTGCGGATGGTGTCGTTTACAATCGAGTGGTCTCGAGTATCTGTTTCTTGTCTACCCAAGTGATATTATCGCTCGAACAGTATAGTTAATCCGATCAAAGAACAACGAACCAAAGAAAGACGAGCTAAAACAACAAAGAACATAACTATATCTCGTGAAGGTTGTTTGTCAATGAAATGCACATTTTTTTGCTGTAAGCCATTCTCATTGTTGTCTTTTCGAATGTCAGATCAGTATTCCTTCAAATTTTTTTTCTTTCATTAATATTAATATTATTAATTATTATTAATATTATTATTATATATAATTCGACGCTATAATATTTACAGATTCTTCACATTGTAAAAAATATAACGTATTTCGTACTCAATATCATACGCAGGTAGTACTGAAAGGCCGATATACATCTAAATCGTGGTGTTTCTCGAATTAATGTGACCCAGTTGCGTAACAAATCTGCATGTATACATATATATTGTATATATATATATATATATATATATTTATATATTTATATTTATATCATTTATTTATTCATTCATTTATTTATATCTAATTATAAAATCGTATGCGAATCGTTTTTTATAGGTGGTGAATTCTTGTGCTTTCTCTTTTCCTAATCTTTTTCCTTCTTTCACTTTTGTTATAAAAGAAATAAAAAAAAAGAAACGAGAGATAATACTAAAAAAGATTTGCTGGCCGAGAAACAAGGGAACGAAACGTACCTGGTCCTTGACACTTGATATGCTCACTCAGGCGAAGCTCGATTTTTTTTCTTTTTCTATTTCTTTTTTTTTCTAGTATTTTTTTAATGCTCGATAGCTTTCCAAGTAAGATGGCAGTTTTTTTTATCGTTATTATTAGTAGTAGTACTTTATCATTCTTTTTTTGCATTTTTCATTTTTTTGGGTTTCTTTTCATTTTCTTCTCTCTCTTGTGTACAAAAGTTTTCAGCGCATTCCTTAGAAAAATATTCTTAAAACGCGATCCCGCGCCGGAGAAACGTGTGCGTGTACGTTCAGAAGCGATACAAATATAGAAACTTCTTTTTCCCTTTATTCCGTTTTTTTTTTTTTTTCGTGCATTTAGTGTGTATATAATGTACTTAGAAAGCTATCCCGCGGGCAGTCAATGAGCGTCCTTTACTTGTCCCCCACCCCCGTGTCCAATCCCTCACTCTACCATTTTTCTTTCCTTTTTTCGTTCTTTCTTTTTTATTATTCTCTTTGCCGATCTATGGTTTTCGCGAAGCACAAAAAACCCAGGAGGGCGAAAAAACGTAACGATAATAGAGCGAGAGCGATTACACGTTTCACAAAGAGGCCCTTTGATTCGCCGTTGAAAGGCTTCTATACGCGGTTATTATCGTCGCCTTTTAATAGAAAAACTGCGGTTATAATCTACGGGATCACAGCGAGACTATGAATTTTCCGAGTGATAAAATAGAGGATACGAATAATTATATCTGTGTTGCCACCTCCTGTTCCCCCCTCCCACTCACTTTTCCCCCCTTTTTTCTTCCTTGCCTGTGTTTATATTATTTGAGTACAATAACGAAATATATTAGATGGCCGATTCGCTACGTCGGTATACGCTTCACCAATCTTAAACTGACGAAACGTATTAGCACCCTTCATTAGACGAATACGCGAGGCTACTTCGGATTCTCCCTCTATATACTCTACTGTATATACTCGAGTACTTCGTTCCCCTAATGCATATACATATACATATACATATACGATGTATAATGGTTTCTAAAGTATCAAGTTATAAATACTAATATTTTGGAATGAGACTAAAATGTAAAAAATAACAAATAATCGTTTAAACTTATAACGTATAATTATCTAACGTGAAACGTATAATTAAACTTAATATGAGAAATTAAAAAAAAACATAGAAATTTCCGAACAATGTATAATAGTTATTAATGCACAAAGTTAAATGCTTTGCGATGTTAGAAAGAAGAACATCCAGCCCCGCATATTCGCTACGAAACGACATTTCTAAAAGTGCACCGACAATTGGAGAGAACGAATTAAGTGTACGATCGATAACTCTTCCCAAGAATTCTATATCGTCGGACTCGTTTTTTTTTTTTTTTTTTTTTTTGTCATTTCTAACTACCAATGATAGAAATACTGTACATCAGTTCGTTTGAAACTTTTCAGTTCGATATCGCGGCCCTTCGACAGGTTCGAATATGGGAAGCGCTGTCGGTCGTGTACAATTCAACATTCGTAATCGATCCGAAAGACAGATAATTGAGACGAACAAGTAGATATTATACAAACTATAAATTCACATTTTTTGTTTTTAAAAAATCAGGATTTAATATCCTTCAATTAAAATTTGTTAAAAAAGAAAAAAAGAGAAGATAATCAAATTGAACAACCCTCATTTTTTTTATTAAGGTACGTTATGCAGCGATCACACGGAAATTAATGACTTCGATGGTGGCATTAAATAATAATATATCGAGCTAATGTAATGACTGTTATGGTATAAAAGCGATATTTAACATCGGATAATATGATTTTTTTGATCACACGAGAAAAATTACACACGACCTACTACTACTTATA
This sequence comes from Bombus confusus, assembly GCA_014737475.1. Classification (NCBI taxonomy): domain Eukaryota; kingdom Metazoa; phylum Arthropoda; class Insecta; order Hymenoptera; family Apidae; genus Bombus; species Bombus confusus. Next base: position 43,737 of record JACXIV010000173.1, read on the forward strand.
AGGGAGTCCATTGCTTCTTTTTTTTTTCTTTTTCGTTACATCTATCTGTTTACATTCATGAACTCAATGATAATCAGTTTCAAAAGGAGATTTTTTGTTCGTACAAAGCAATGGATATATTGATTATTATGAGTACCACATACGTATTTTGCAGTTGAAGGGATCAATGTACCAGCAAGCCTTTGTGAAAAAACACATTTCAAAGTCTCACCTCTCTCCTCTTGCTGGTTTCTTTTGTTTTAAATTGGCCATAAAACTTTTTGGAATTGTATAAAGATCTTGTATTTTTGTTTCTATCGTACACACTTTACCATATAAATCCTATAATTATGTTTATGATTGATGTTATGCACTACTGTCCTTCTGTAATATTACTGCAATTTTCTTTCTTCTTCTTTTCTTTTGTTGCTTTTCATTTCATGCCTTGATCAATTAAAGCACTGGATGTTACGCTTTCAGTTTTCATTCTGATCAAGGTAATTCTTATTGAAATAAGAATACACACAATTTCTGGTATACTATAGAATCTTTCTGATATTTATATTCTGGTCTCAAATATAAAATTCTACTCCTTAGTGACCATTCTCAATACTCCATCGTGTTTACCTCAATAAAATGTATTTCTAATATTGGAACTGTACAATCAATACCAGTACCATTAACGACGCACCATTCAAGCCATCTATACAATGTACTGCAGCCTCTGACATTGAGCATAGGTAACATATCATTAATGGAAATCATTGCACAATGTATCTAAAACGACCCATCTTCTTTCCAATTCTTGACTGTACATTGTAAACAACATTTATTCTAATGTTGCCAATTCTTTTTACTATTTCAAATGGCTGACCACCACAGTGATTCCTTCAATATCTGCAAATAGTTTGGATGCTTTGTTAATCTAACCTGTGAGTAATAGAGGTTCGTGGACTGGAACAAATACGCAACGGGTGTATCTTTTAGATTGAGCAGAAAGCTAGACGTATCGAGTTTGGTTTCGCTGTTAACAAGTAACAACTACCGCATGGCAGTTTTGTTATCACCCTCGATGGTATCTGTGTCCTTTCCTATTCCATTTTGCTATTCCCTTTTCTCATTCTTTCTCTCTCGAGTATTGGTCCTTTGCTGACGGAGTTACCTCTTTCATTGCCCACTTACATCTACTATTATATATTACAATAATATTACACATAATACTATCCATGTATATTAAAATATTTAACAGCCAGCCAAATAGCAGGCTACGATTTTCCAATAGAAAAAGAACCAAGAGAGACGGCATGAGTCTTTGACATATTTTGAATTCACAAAAATCCAGGCATTACAATCATAATATTAGTCTTACAGATTGGCGAATTCACAGCACAAGCCCAACATTGAGCCTAAGAGAGAGAGCGTAGCCACTGGATGAATGAAATTTTCACCAAGTGTACTGCGATCCAGCCACTATATGCATTTCCTTTACCTAACACGGCTTGGTTAGCCCACGGTTCAGGATTTTGATTAATTATTAGAGGATGCTGCAACAACAGTAGCTTTTCTTCTCTTTCTCAGGGCTGACGTTCATCTCGCGTACAATTTCCGCGAACACGTCATTCACATTCGTGCGATGCTTTGCAGATGCTTCGACGAATGGGCAACCCCAGAGTTGTGCCAGAGCGTTACCCTCGGCGGTATCCACTTCGCGTTGATGCTCGAGATCAAGCTTGTTCGCGACGAGTAATACAGGTACCCTTTCGGTACCTTTAACGCGCGTTATCAATTCCTTCATCGCCTTGATATCTTGGAAAGTCTGATGATTCGTCAGACTATAAACTACGACGAATCCTTGGCCGTTCTTTATGTATAGATCGCGCATACTCGCGAACTGTTCGGTACCGGCGGTATCGAGAATCTCGAGTACACACGGCGAGTTGTCCACTTCGATTTCCTTTCGATAAAAGTCCTCGATCGTCGGATCGTACTTCTCCATAAAACATCCCGAAACAAATTGCACGGTAAGCGCACTCTTGCCTACCCCGCCCGAGCCGAGGACGACTACCTTGAACTCGCGCATCTCTTTGGCAGTTCGCCTCCGTCTCCTCCGTCTCCTCCTCCTCCTCGACGTGTCCAGGACCGAGAGGAAGGTTCTCTCTCTCTCGAGTACCTTTTAGCCGATTATCGTTGCACGTTTGTTCTTTCTCGAACACTACAAAAATTGACTGCCGCTATATTAACTTCGTCTTCTTCGTATCGTTGAAACGATCGCGTTAGAACTAGAACGATTCTTATTGCCGGACAAAGGCATTGATGATATTATTAAACGATGAATCGTGCACAAGGTTTTATCGTGATCGAAACGTAGCCGTTCTTAAGGTCCGAAGAAGACATGACAGCACCCGTATTCACACTCTCTGTCACACACCGCAGTCCCCTGGCGACGTTCGCCTGGCCTGCCTCCTTCCTGTCTTTCCTCTACCCCTCACTTCTTCCCTAGATCTGACGTGCGTGACGCCATCTTATCACACTTGGATTTTCTTTTCGTACCTCCTGCGCCGAACATCGGATCACTGCCTGAACTGCCTCTATCCGCTTTCAACCTATAACTAGTTTACGTCTACTCAATATATATCTTTCCAAAACTTATCTCGTAAGGGACTGAAAAATCGTGCTTTAAGACCTGTTTCCAAATTTTCCGGCATGGCTCCTTTTTACTTGATCGCACTGTTCTATGATTGGTGAATACCGATCGGGTTGGAAAAGTCGCAACGAATCGGAGCGCTCGATGAGGAGACTGACTGTTCGCTCTTTCTTTGTGTATAATCGTACACCCGAGGAAAATAGTAAGAGAGGAATCACGGAAACTCCCTTTACCGGATGCAAGTGTCATTCTCTTATCTTCCAGACAGCACTATCCACGATCTCAAAAGCCACGAACTCCCAAGCATTCATCAGTGAGTTTTATTAATATCACAAATTATTCTGTAAAATTGTTTTTTGATCATTTTTGGTTTTTAATAAATGTTATGGCAACAAAATTTTTTGTTCTAAGATGAGAATTTGAATAATCGTTATTTATATTAACTTATAATCATAGTCATGTTAATAATACATATATATGTAATAAATTAGAAAGCAATCAAAATTGTATTAAACGTACATATTTGTAAGCAAAGATTGTACTAGGTTTTAATCCCCGTTACAATAAACACAAATAATAACAATAATAATAATTTGTATTAGCATAAATTTGATCGTTTATTAAAAGTCATCCGAATTGCACATTTCCTAGCATAATGGTTAAATAAAGATAGTGTTATATCGGGTTTGCTAAATGATTCATAGAACACGAACTATTTTTCGTTGATGATATTTGCAATTTTAATTGCTTTTTTTGTAAAGTCAATCGTATTGCGTCATTGAGTAATAGAAAAATAAGTATTGTCTATTCGTCTATACAAAGTTTCTCATTTACATGAAAACACCGCATAAATACGATATTCCTAAAATAGATCAATAAGAAAAACATCTAAAGAGATGTGCGTGACAAGAAAATTCGATTTCTATTGAGCTTGTTTCTTCGTATGTTTTTATTGAGTATTTCCCTTTCTTTTGCATAGTGTTGAAAAAAAAGAAAGACAGGGTTAGGGAGGGAGAAACAGGGAGAACGAGAAAAAGAAAGAGATAACGAGAAGCTACAAGTAAGTTCATGTTTCGTTTTCCATCGATAAAGGGCGTAGCTAATACTTTTCTGAAAAACCGGAAGTGCATGTTGCTACTGTATCTTGCGGTTTACAGAGACCTCCCGTTTCTTTTGTATTGGTGTATCCCCATGTAGATATACGTCATTCCTATAGTCAAGCACTAACGACCTTGTGGTATGCGAACGCAGACACATGTGAGACACGATGACATCACCCGATGAAAGTGTACATAACTGAACAATGCATCACTTTACGTAGTATTTGGTGACGAATGATAATAATTAGTTACTAAATGTTAATACTCATTGATCTTTTCAAAAATCTCATCTTCCTATGTATTAGAAGAATTGTAGTTTAGTTTATTATAATCTTTAGTACAAGAATTTTCATTTCTTTCTTTTTTAGGAATTATCTAATATCTAAATAAAAATAATATAATAATTTGATAAAAATAATTATACTACAGTCAAATTTTAATAATTTCAAATACATTATAGCTAGGTTTTATTTGTAAAATAATAAATTATACTTTATTAGAAATTTGTACAAATATATAATAACACATGTTACACATTTTTGCACAATATAAACATGTTACGAATGTCGGTGCTTGTTAATATAATAAATAAACAGAACGTAAGCTAGAATTGATAATGATTTTAATTGTACGAGCAAGCGAATGATTTATTTGGAAATATCATCGAATCAGCTATCGTTGAATATACAGAACAATGCACATGGTTCTTGAAATGCACGTGCACTTATCGCCACGCTTATCGATGATTTTCAGTGTCATTAATTGGAGCATCACCGAAATGTGGTTCGCTCCGATCGTGTAACGCTAATTCGTATAATTTGTCGTTCGTTCACCGTGAAAAGCGTAATCAGTGCGTGTTACGAGCGCGCGCATTGAAAAAAGATCGTACGAACGAAAAGTTATCGAGGTTGTTCGTAATAAACGAGGAAACCGTCGATTAGGTCTCATGAAATCTAATTCAAGGCTATTAAAAAGTAGTGCATTCAATGAGGCCGAAACTAGATTAAGGTGTTATTTTTCTTTTCAATTCACACTACATTTTCCTGCCTATTTTGCTGCATGTTTATTTTACCAACTATTTTTTCCTTTTCTTTTTCTTTTTTTAAATTATATAGTGTTTCATTATAATTTAATAAGACATAAGAACTTGTAAAAATTTTAATTTATCCCATATTAAATATATTATAACCGTAAAAATGTATGTACATAACCTAAATAGAGCGAATAAAAGTGGAAATATAGAGTCCTTAAAAAAATATACAGTGTGTTTTATATATAATGATAGATAGCGGATGTTTGTACAATTTTATATTTTTATGAACCTGATTAAAGAAATGGAGTCTATAAAAATTTATTTCATCTATTAAATACCATAATATATATTCCACTTTGGATGTTTTGTACATTCTTGCTTATATTATATGTATTTTGTAGATTTTTAGAAATTTACAGAAATTGGAAATCTTGGAAATTAAATTTACCAAAAATGCAAACATCCGCAGTCTAGTAATAAAGTTACAAAATGTGATCTTGAAAATTATTAGAGACAATAACAAATTTCTCTTTTGAGTAATCGTTCTACGATTTATTGGAATCTTTCATAGGATACTCCCAAGGATGTTAATAGCAGCACCCATGTATTTGGCAAAAGATTTTTGAACTGAGACACCAAAAAAGAATTTTGCTGTTACCCTTAATAATTCTTGAGATAACTACGAATCACTCAATATGCAAAACAATGAAAACGTTATGAATAATGTTTAATTGATGTATGGACAATGATAATGAAAAGATAAAAACAAATGCCAGTATCATGCAATTATATGCTAATTGAATTTGTAATAGTATAGTTTATACTATGATTGAATTGGTATCTGACCAGCAATATCCGTGTAATTTATCGATTATAGACATATCGAGAGACAAAGGATTGTTATCAATGAAAGAATGGAAATTTATCGGCTATAGTTCATACAGTTCATATCCTCCCATAAGTTACAACGACCTTTATGAGCGGACAATGACCTGACAATTTCAATAACATAAACAGTCTTATACGATTAGAGTTTCGTCACCGCACGATCTTTTTCGTAACTACACTAAGTGCAACCGCTTCGTTGATAAGAAAGGTCGTTATACGAACAGCGTTACCGACTAGGGAATATACACAAACATAACCTAGATACCGAAACAAAAAGTAAACAAAGCGAAGAAAAATACTTTGATTGTTAACATTTTACATAGAATTATGTCAATTAATTTTTGTATAATACTTACAGTAAGTTCTTCACAAAATACACATGCAAATGCATATTTTTGTATGTATGTAATAAAATTACTTACATACTAAGAATGCCATATATATATATATACGTATGTTACTAAATTTTAAAAGAATTTGAATTTTATGTATGCAGCTTCTTTACTAAAATGATAAAATTAGTTATTAAGCTTGATTGATTGATTTTTAATCATGATTTTCTTTTTAATTTCAGGGGAGATAGGAGTTTAAGAAATTTTATCTTGTGGATTGTAAAAAAGTAATTTATTTAAACAAAAAAATGAATTCGACTTCTTATTCTGCACTACAACCATATCCGCCAATTATTGCTACTGCACCATCACCTGGTGCATTTTCAATACCGCAACCTGGAATTCCACAACCTGGGATGGCACCTGGGATACCACAACCAGGAATGGTACAACCTGGGATACCACAACCTGCACCACCACCTTATGGGATATCAATGCCAGAACCTGAAGCACCACAACCCGAGTTACCAATGGTACCACAAGGTAAAATTATTTAAAATTTATTTTTGTAGTTCCTGTACCTATAAATATGGTTACCTGTTTGTAGATGTTTAACATATATTTCTATAGGTTTCCATTATTTTACAAAAATTTTCACTGCTCGAAAATTTCAAATGATTACTCGGGACAATATAAAATTTCTGACGAGATAGATATAAAATTCTTGATTAAAGTACCCTTGAGATATGCGCGTCTTATCAGATTCCGTCAAGATTATTTTTTACATATAATGTCTTCGATAAAAGACTTGTTGGAACAAACCGTACATATACTAATCAGAAATAGATTATTAAAACGATAATTCAGCTACGTGAATTATCAAGAAGCAATTAATACATTGATACAAAAGTAAATTAAAAAACTTTTTTAACTAACTATAAATACCTAAGCCTAATGTTATATTCTTCGTACATTTGGATTACATATCATTTTAACAAATACGCACCTAGAACGATAGACAAAGTTATGAAATTTGTAATTGAAAGATTGTATACATAAAAATTATAATTACTATCAGACGAGAGAAATAAATCTGATCTATATTCATAAGATTAAATATACAATATATAAACGTTATATACTATAGTATTACTATAAAATATAATCTTTTCATAACAATCCTGCAGCTTTTTAAATACTTCCAAAACTTCTTCACCGTGTTCAGGTAGTAACTCGACTTTGAATTTATCGCTCACTAATATTATCTGGGTACGTACATATAGTAAGAGAAGAGACGCTCGTAAACGAAGCACGATACAGCCGCTGTTTGCCAAGTGACGATCAGTAAGTAGATAATAGTCGTCTTCGTTGATGGAAGCGTCACGTATGCAGGATAAGTGACATTCAGTCTCGTGTTCGCATCGTTCTCTTATCGCTAGTAAATACTATTTGTGATCTCGATCGATTCCTAAATCTTTCTAAAAAAAATTAATATGGTTTATCTATAGATCGTGTGTGCCACTACTTTAAATCAGTTAATATTATTCGTGATTAACAAAAAAACGTATTATATAAATACCGGTAGAGCAGTTATTTATAAGTGTTGAATATTGACCAGCTACTAATTGTGAGTGTTATCAATGATAAGCGTTTAATAAGAATCTTGGAAAATACAAATTTTCATTAGTGAGATGTTATTACAGTGCTGTTATAGTAAGATAGTTAATGTCCAGAGTTGATTTATAATATCTGGTTATAGATGAATATAAAAATTTATATATAATTACGATCGGATTTGCTATGTGACTATTGTAAGTACTTTATATACTTACTTTTCTATTATTGTACTTCTTTGGAAGCGCTACATTGTTGATATATGAAAACTCCATCTCCAATTAACTCGTAACACGATACTTTTATTTATCGCTAGACTGCGGGTGATTATGCAAAATGTAATTTAATACTTAAGTTCAATTAAAAAAGCGAAACATACATAAACATACAGCACTCTTGAAATAAATAATTACTTTGAATATTTTATACATTTTTAGAACATTATATACTTTCCATATACTTATTTTTGCATATTTAATTTTCTCAGAAATGCACAAATATCTTCAGTCTACTTATCACTGACTTGCCATTTCTTCATGTCCTTCAAGCAGTTTCATTGAGCAGATAATCGCTAAGAAATAAGATTATTACAAAAATGAATAAACTATTAATGATGAAATCAGTAATTGAAGATGTTAAAAATTAACATTTCTTTTCATCTTTTTTCTATATTTTTCTATAAGAATTTTCTATAAGATGCGGTGAAGGATTCTCAATGAAAGAAAAATTATTTTATCCGAACGAAATTTTCGAAATGATCTTTGATCTCGTGACGGTCGAGTAGTAGAATGGTAGTTGTGTAGTATGCTTGCGTGTTAAGGTGATTCATGGCTAATTTACGGTACACAAAGATTAAATAATATTCTGGCTAATTTATGAAACAACGAGTCGGAAATGTGTCGGTGGGTTGACAATCTGCTACCGACGAAGGGCTGTATTATTATGTTGCATAAAATTCCACTTCGCGGCACCATAGAGATCTTCAATTCTGTCGTTTTCTTTTCTAACGCGACGCTTCTATTGCAATACTTTCTCAGAGTTTTGACATAATTAAAATTTCCAATCGCATTTGTTTCTAAAGACAATGGAAAGGTTATTTAAAAAAAAACTCAATTTATGATCGTATTTACAAAAAAAAAAAAAAAAAAAAAAAAAAATAAAATTTAAAAAATAATGTAGGAATAAAAATTGCAAATTATCGTAACAATGTTGATAGGTCACTTTTGATTAAATTTTTTTCTATCGTTAGGTAATTTGCTTTCTTATATACATGTATATAAACAGAATTATCATAAGAAAATATATAATATATGGAATAATCCATGGAAGATAAAGAAATGTGGAAAAATAAATAGAGTATAGGGAAGAGATTGGAATTATTTTAAGATACTACATTAAACAGTTGGAAAACTTTTAACCCAGGGGGAGCATTTATTGTTTTCTTTATCTACAAAGATAACGTGAAAAAGCAAACCGTTCTAACTGAAACTATCTCAAGGAAAGTACATAAGTTTTATCATTTTGCTGAGCAGGAGAAACTTGAGAAAATAGCCGACATTAGTATATTGAGTGCTGCCAATGTTTCGGTATTCCGTAACGCGGTTTCACGCATCGTATAAATTCGTGAAGTGCATTTCCATTCTTTCAAACGTTTCTTAAAAATGAGGAAAAATAAAAAAATTCTTGGAAAATAGTATACACTGACATATAAATAAACAATTTTTCCTGGGACTAATAAATAATTTTAAATTGTTGTTTATAATTTTGAAAAAAAAAAATAAGAGTGGAAATTTTGGCCGTGAAATACATTTTTCATTCATACAAACGCTTGTTAAAAAATGAGAAAGGGTTAAGGTTGATTACTAGAAAATAGTACATATCATAATTTAGATAAGAAATTTTTAGTGGAGCTAATAAACAATTTGGAAATATTTATTACAATTATGAAAAGCAAAGGGTGAAGATTTTGATTGTGGAAAAAATAAGTGATGGAGTCGGAATATTTTGAAACTTCCTGGAAGGGAAAGATACAACAGATTCGAAGACGGCTCCGCGCTTTGGTCAGAAACACTTTAAAGAGATATAGATCAAAGAAGAAGGGCTATACCAGATTCCTTACGGATGAGGAAAAGAGGTGATTCTATTACACGCTTGGCTGCCGATTAAATGGCCTGAAATTAAATTTATCGAGGTTCTTTATTTGATAAAAATAAATTTGAAAATTTGACGGTTACAGATCGACTGAGACTAATGATCCTTTGGTTTTGAAATTGATATTTTAGTATATATATATATTTTTTATAAATATCTTTTATAATCAATATTTTCTATAAACACTTTTCTTAAATATCTTTTTATAACTAATATTTTTTATAAATATCCTTATGGAAAACTTTATCGCAAAAGTGAAACAAGAAATTATATAATATATTAACGAGTCTTTCATATTCTCCTCAAACTTAAGAATTTTTTAACGATTAAAAAAAGGACAATCGGATCGAAGATGATTCAAAGAATGTATAGCTAAATTGGATTAAATCAATTTTTTGAAACGTATTAAAAAATGGCCTATAATTAGAAGAAAACCTAAAAAAGAGAGGTAACTTACATTTTAATAAATCTTTCATTTTAGGTGGCTGGTCACCGCAGAATACGACTTGTCCACCCGGCTTGGAATACCTTATAGTCCTTGATCGCCTGTACATACAGCAACAACTTGAATTATTGGAAGGTTAGCGTTCTATCATTCGAAACACAATGTGCTATATTCGTTCACTGAACAATACAAATGTCCAGTTGCAACAATTGTAATTTGTCAATGAATCAATTAAATAATTACAGTTGTCGTTGGATGGGAGACCGAGAACAAATACCTTGTGACGAATGTTAATGGTCAACCACTGTTTTATATCATGGAAGAATCAAATATATGTGCGCGTGTATGCCTGGGTGCTCTACGCGGTTGTGAATTACACGTGGGCGACACCAATCACAGGGAAGTCCTACGTATGGTTCGACCTTGCAGGTGTTCAGGTTGCTGTTGCTTTTGTTGCATGCAGGTATTTCATCCTTTAATATCAATCCGAGAATACGATCGAATACGTACAATCAGTAATCATACAGATAAATAGAATAGAAAATTTGTACTTGTATACGTATCTATATGGTGATATGATTGGCAGGCAGAAGAGTTATGTCAAATTTTGGTGAAGACAGGATACGCTAATATATTCTACATTTTGCCTTTGGTTCCTAGAACGCAATTCAATTCTATTTCTTTCTCATTCTTTTACTTGAGGTTTTAATACTGTATCTAAAATTTGATACCTAATCTTAATTTACTTTAAATATTACAAATACTTCTCTGCAAAACTAATAATTCTGACTTATACTCTTTGGGCCGCCTACTGGAAATATACAGGATGTCCCAGTTTTTTAAGGCCATACGTTGTCAGTATATTCTAAAGATCAGAATAAGGAAAGAATGTGATACAGCATATGTCGTTGGAAGCATTGTTATGACACAAAAGAGTTTGAGTTATAACACAAAAAGGAATACGATATACGAAATGGGTGGTAACGAATTTCTATTACTATACTTACTATAAAGTATAAATAGACCACAAATATTTACATCTGCATCTACATATTTATCCTAAACTTAGTATTTAAATGTTTAGCAGGAATTCGTGATAAACAATACTATTTTAATGCTGCCATATGCAATGTAGAATATATTCATTCCACATATGATTCTTTGGAATAATGCAGCGTGACGATATATCATACAAGCTTCGTCACATAGTTAACATCAGTTAATGAAGGACACGTCTGGCAACTACGTTACCGTAATTTATGGCGAGCAATAGATACGGTTTGCAAAACGTTCGTCTGAGTTTCTTCTCCAACATGCGGTGCACACAACGCGCAAACTTTCTTTGCACGTGCGCACCATCTGTGACGATTACCTTTGACGAAAAGTTATTCGGCACATTAGAAAAGCCGGTCACGATCGATCCTCTTTGACCAGTACCGCTCGTCGAAGCCGCTTTTGGATACGTTGTTTCGGTCTCTAGTGCAGAACTTCACTCACTCGATCCCTGTACAAGAGCTACTGTAAATAGAACCCTTTAATACAAATACTCTTCGAACGCACAGTCGTTACAGAAGAAACTCGTACGGATAACTTATAATACATAATAACAAATATTTGTACAGGCGTTTAAACATCTGTTACTTCATACATTCTGATTTATAAAGAAAGATTTCTATATTAACACATTGTACTGCTAAACAAATTTTGTATATTTTACCTTGGCAACTACAATAGAGTAAAATATACTAAACCGTAATATTTAATTTTTGCAAAATATTAGTATATTGTATTTGCGCATTTTGTTTCTGGCAATGTTATGTAAGTCATTCACATTGTTGAAAATTTGTTAGTCCATGAAATTTATCTTATTCCAATCATTTAAAAAATCTGGTAACGTGGATCACTGATGACCATGGCTGTCAACGTATTGAAACATATTGAAAATTCTAATTTTGCGATACTTTTATGTTCTCAAAATTACTATTTGTAAATTTGAAAGAACTAATTATCGTGATAACTAAACTAGTTATCGTGAATGTTATTTTGCAGCTTTCATTTATGATTAAAAAGAAACACGTTTGATTTATGCATCGAGCAGGCACGCTATGCCGATTTCTGTGCATCTACCTTGCGCAACCTTGTAAAAGATAGAGATAGTCAACATGCTGACCAAACTTTTTTTCACATTCTTTATACTCATGAATTCTTTGATTCAGATTTATTAGTAGCAACGTATAAATATTTAGCAAAAAGATATTCGACGTATTTAAATATTAAAACTAGAACCAGACTTATTCCCTTCCTTCAATCATTCCTAATAATTATATATTTAAATATAAACTCGAATTTAATTTAATTTAATTTACATTTGAATTTGAATTTATTTTCAGATGTTAGAGGTGTATTCTGGAGACACGCTTCTCGGTTCTGTAACAGAAAACTGCCATATTTTTAGGCCTTCGTTTTCTATTCGCGATGCATCTGGGAAAACAGTTTTAAGGATTAAGGGACCATGCTTTAGATGTTGCGGAAACGTGACATATAAGGTAGAATATTAATTGTAATATATATTAATTGTAATAATAGTTAAAGAACATCTTTTTAAAGATCACTTAACTAGTATTTACATAATTCTTTTCTTCTTTCTCTCAGATAAAGTCTGCCGATGGTGTACATAGAGTTGGAGAAATTAAAAAGAGATGGAGTGGTTTTACTACAGAATTTTTTACGGACGCTGAGAACTTCAGCCTACGTTTTCCTGTGGATTTAGATGTTAAAATTAAAGCTGTTTTACTCGGTGCCTGTATTCTCATCGTAAGTTATCATATAGATAGATTTGTACATATATTAATATCAATAAATTTATCGATTTTACAAATATTTATGTTTTAGGATTTCATGTATTTCGAAAGAAACGCCAAAAGGAGCTCTGTATAGAATTCGTAAAATGATTAAAAGAATCCTATTTACTGATCTGAAATGAATAGTTTATTGTTGTGCTCTATTATAATATAAGGTAAACGGTTTGCAGTGAAGAATCACTGATTTTGAAAGTTTTCAACTCTACCTAAACTTTCTAAATTTAAAATTCGCCATATTTTTTATGTCACACTATTAATGAATACGTATAATATTGTTAACAAATTTGATGTACAAGTGCTATTAAGCTATTAGCACCATTGCTATTTTTGTATTTAATTTTGGAAGGAATTTACCATACTTCTGTATGTGTGTATATATATTGCTCATCTTTCTATAAAAATATGTTCAGGATTTTTCGAATAAATACGTTTTGCGACTTTTGTTACAAGACTTCCGCAATATTTCTAGTGTTATGAACACGAATTATTAGGTCATAAGTTTTTAATTTGCTTTAATGCAAATATATATATATATACGGTATATATATGATCAGGGTGTTTTCGAAATTGTGATATAACTAGAAAGGAGGTGATTTCTCATGTAAAAGTAAGTTGAAAATATAGAATGAAATTTGTTCATATCTGCTTATTTCACCCAATCTGGTTAGCTGCCGTTATTTTTATTCATTTTTATGAATATCAATCAGGATTTAGTATAATTGTAACTAATATAGTTAGTTTTAATGATCTATTTATTTTAATGGTTTATAAATTATTGAAAATGTTTTTGTATCACAGATAGATACTATGTACTTGCTTGGCGAATTAAAAAAGCGTGAACTGATGATGTGTTAATTCCTATATCACACATTTCATATTCTTAGTTGAATAAACCCGTATTAATGAATATTCAAACTCGATTTTCTCGAAGACGGAGCTCTATACGAAACAATGTTATTTATTCATTATCATATTTTCGATTTACTGCTACATAAGGAATCACCTGCTTTCCGTTTATATTACTATTTCAGAAACATTGTATATACATAAGTTTTTGTAATTGCGGGTTATATATACTCTTTTTATATTTTTGTGAATTTGTTGAAGGGCATTAAATATTTGAACTGCCTAAAAATGTATGAGACAATTTTAATTACACATCATAAATAATATTAATTTTTTTGATAAAAGACTTAATTGTGTTGTATGATTAAAAGATCTCCTTATTGCCGTGTAAAGATATCAAAAGGAATGAAATTAAATAAAGAAGCAGAATTATTGTGTATGTTCTTTATTCGTGTTTTAAATTCACATCTTCATACATCTGATAGTGGAGCTGTTACCGCCTTAGCTGCAGCACATAGCATGCTATATTCGTCGCAGATGTTCTTGGTTTTAGTAAAAAATGAGAATGTAAAAACAATATGTGTGTAACATCCTTTCCTACACACGTTAGAAAACGGCCACCGAGATGCTGCAGATATTGCACTCGTTGCGTTTTTTTAACACATCAAGGACCGGATTCACGCGCTAAATTTAGATTTCAAAATGGAGACTTGACACTTTTTTGTCATATCCTCCAGTTTTTTAACGCTCGAAAATCTTCTCTTATTTTCAGCAATTTTTATAAAAAAAAAGATAATAAAATTTGGACAAAGATGAAACAATCTAACTTTTAAAACATGAAAGGTTGTTAAAGTCAATACATTCAGAAGTGTTTTGACGGTTGTCAAAGCGGCGGCAGTTCAGATGTAGAATCATACAATTAAATCCAGATATTGTAATACTCTTGACAAAATGTTCCTTGCCTTTTTTCATCCATACAAATTCGTCTTCTATATCGATATCAAACGACGCGACTTATTTCGTCGAAAATAGGGTAAAAAAGGATCGATTTCTCGTATGGAACACCGTACAAAAATCCGGAGTGTCCTCAACGTGTTAAGCAAAAGGTCTCATGATCCGTTTGTAGGTTTCGATCAATGTAAATGTCATACATAACGATATATTTCGTTCTTGCCCTCGTCATTAGACATTATTATAAATGTTGAATTATTTTCATCGCGAGACAACATGGTGCAGATACAACGACGATACTTCTGGTTCATAGTGATAGAAAGAGAAAAGCAAAAGGTTCGAGGCAAAACAAAGAAAAGAATGATAGAGAAAATGAAAGAATACTGCGTGTATTTTTTCTACATGCTGGATATTACATGTATTTAGAAAAAAAAAAGAAAGAAGAAAACAGGGTGAAATAAAATTAAAATACTGTTAAAGATATAATATAATGCGTATTATATAGAACTTATAATACAAGCTTTTTCTTCTCTTTTCCATTTTCTTTTTGTTCGTACGGATTGATACAAAGGAACTTGAGTCAACGTAAGAGACAATAATAATATTATAATAATAATAATAATAATAATAATAATAATAATATAACGGTAATAATATTAATTAATAATAATAATAGTAATCATATCGCGTGTGTAAAGAGGGAGGTGGAGACCGTAGAGACGTGCAAAAGTTCACCGTTCACGACAATTCTAGATATTTTTCAAAAATTTAGGATACTTAAGATCCGATCTTTAGATTTCGACTAGGCTAGCTAGAGTTTTTTAGAATCAATTTTTATCGCGAGCGGCGTTTACATCGTCTCCGTTTGGAACTCTAAGAACGCGCTTTATAGCTGCGTGAAGAGATCTTAGCACATCGAGGATCAAAACCATATTATACTACCATTATTATACCAGGTGACAAAAAGTGTGGATCAGAAATCCGAGAAATGCCCCAATGTCTTTTAGAAATTGCTACTTTTTTAGGATATCGTTCTTTTATTCTTTAATTTCCTTCCTCACGTTTTGAAACGTGAACAAACTATAATACATTTTCATCACGCTAAAAACTCTTCGAAATTTTGTTTCGAATTCATCTTTGATATACGCGTTTCTTTCAACTTATATGGAAAACAGTATGAAGATTTCTTAAAGATGTTCGAATTTCGTTTCTGTTTTCCGAAGGAAAGCAGATCCTCGATGTATCAAGAACGTCTAAAGGGCGAATAAAAGAGGGAAATGATCGCGTGGTTGCTTTTTCTCTGGCGCGCTGTTTAAAGTTCTTTCTCGAGCTTGATCAGCTCGGCGATTCCATCATGCATCTCCTTCACAGCCTGATACTCGGTCAGACCGAGACGTCGTTTGTTGGAAATGTCGTAGATACCACCCTCGGCCTCAGTGTGCTCTCCGCGAGTACCACGGACCTGGAGATTGAACTTTCCAGCAATTTCTTCCAGCTTCTCCCTGTTAGCGGCCAATTTAGGCAGCTTGATGTGTACAGAGGCACGGACAGTAGTGCCTAAGTTGGTAGGGCAGAAGGTCAAGAAACCAAGACGGTCGTGGTGGGAGAACGGAAGTCGTTTTTCGATCTCGTTCACGGCGCTCACCAGACGACGGTAAACCTTTAAGAAAAAGAATGTTAATTACTTAATTTGAAAGGTTATAGACTTTTTTGTTCCTACGATCATTGATATAGTCATTAGATTGCGGATGCTTGTTTAATCATACTTCATTTAATTATTTTTTGTACCTGTCCAAGGTCACCGCCCATCTGCATGGATATGATACGGAGATGATCTTCCTCGTTGCACCAGACCAAGAAGGTCTTGTCATCGTTGTGGTAGATACCACGGCCAGTGGGCCAGAAGCGGCAAGCATTGGCAGCTTGCAAGAAGCGATCACCCTCCTTGAACAGGAAGTGGTCGTCGATCAGTTTCTGTTGAACATCTTTGCTCATACCAGTCAGAGGATAGAAAGTTCCCTTGAGTTCACCCTCTAAGCCAGACAGAGTGCTAGAGACTTTCTCTTCCATTTCTTTGTACTGAGCTTCAGTCAGGCAGGGGTTGAATGGATAGCCTTCCAGAGAACGGCCGCATCTTACACGGGTGGAGACGATGAACTCACCCTGGAAAGAATAAAGGATTAATCAATATTTTATATTTATTGAATTCTTGAGAGGGAAGGTTATCTTAGAAGTTACCTAGGATATAGATAAATTTTTAAGTTAAGTTATATATAAATTACAATTCTCAATACTAACAGCTGGGTCAAGGTTGCCAAGGCTATCAACGTCTCCAAAGTCTTTTGGTGGATGCTTGTCAGTCTTCTTGAAGCCACCATGGTAGTCTTCAATAATGGGATCGAAAAGGTCAGCAAAAACTGTGTAAGAATCAGCATCAGGTGCGTATATACCGACACCAGAGTCCAGATTCTCTACACCAGACTGGATCACATCAAGGAGGGTGGATCCAAAGGAAGTCTTCTTTGTCTTCAGTTGATCGAAGACCTCCTTGGACAGATATTTCTTCAGCAGAGATTTGCTGTCAGAGCCAGCCACTTTGGAGAAGCCAGCTTCCAGTTTGTCCAAAACTGCCTGGTCAACCATATTGCTATTTTTGTTGCTATAAACAATTAAATCACATTATAAATTAAGTATTCTCCGGAAGAGTACACGACATGGAAAATAATTTTTAAAGCAATTTGAACATTTTTTTTAATGTTCCTGACTACTCTTAAAAATATAGTAGAAGCAATATAGAAATGTGTTTCAAATTAATCAATACAAGAATAAGACGGTAAGACAGTAAAATTATGAATGCAAAATACAAAGTAATGTAATGAATCTACAAACAGATTTTTACACTTATAAGATAACCGTATTTTACATGAAGTAAAAGAATATCAAATAGATTAGTAGAACCAGGAGAGTTAGCTTTTTTGCTATTCGATACATAATGTTTTTCACTTCAATGATAGATTAGAAATCAATTATAGTGTAGGTAGACGAGACTTTTGTAACAAGGTCGTTTAATTTCTTATCAGTGTATCTTATCGTGAAAAATTACGTGTTTATTTGCGCGTATTATTTGTATCAGATCATCTACGATATTCATGATTGTCCGCTAGTACGATGGAATATATTTCGAGATTTTAGAAAATCCATTGTATCGATATGCATATGTAGTATCTGTCTTGCATAAAAATTGGTTTAACAATCGTATTTTTATGTACATATCATAAATTTAGAAGCTTTTTGAAATTGGTGATAAGCGGCAAGATAGCAGTGCAAATATTGAAGTTGTTAATTGCGGTGAAACAGAATCTAACTTCGAATATTTGTGATGCAGTATACACTTCATTTCCCTCTTTTTTATTAAATATATTTTGCTAATTGATATTTAACAAAAATTGTATTGTAATTAATATATCTAAAATATATTAATATAATATATCCAAAAAATTCTATCTATTATCACTAAAAAGTATTTGTATATCATACTATAATGAATGAGTTATAACTATTAACAAATTCTTTGCATTTCATTATTTATATGAGGAGATATAATAATCTCAAGCTAGTTACGACTAATTTTCTCTTCTGGAATTAATTTAATATTTAAACAAACTATTTAATGTAAGAAACGTAACTTATCGAAACACGTTGCTTACAGTAATCATCATTATGAAATTTTTCTTAAATGACTGTGAAATAGGATGAGTATTAGCAGTTAAGAAATTTTGAATAACATAAATAATCATATAATGTTGTACAATAAAAAGTGCGCTAATCAATTATTAACAATTTTTAATACAACCTAATGTTCTATAAAAATTAAATATTATGGTGTACTATTGAAGTATTAACGCGTTAACGCAACGTTTTATTTAATCTTTTGTTCAGTCAATTTACATCATAGAATCCTGTTCTTTTTTAACATTGCGACTACGAAAAAGATTCAATGCATTTTTCGTATCTTAATCAAAAACAACCTTAGATGTTTACGCAACTTTTACGAATATAATTAAACAAATGAAAAGGTGTAAGATGTTAGACGAAGGTGATGTACTTCGGATATTTTGTATATTTTTGCGTATATATATATATATATATATATATATATATATATATATTCTATAAATTTTTGCATATTTAAATTTCCCATAAACACATAAAAATCCATAGTCTACATATTATCCATTCCTAAAACACCCCCACTATTCTCATTATTTTCCTTTGACACAACTTGTAGTATATCGTACATAACCCATATAACTTTTACGTAATATCACCCTCGTAATGCAACTTTTACAACCCTCTTGCAACTCCACGATCACAAAACAATCTCATCGACGATGACGATGCTTCAACAAATTTCCTCATACACGCTCTATATACTAATTATTGCAACCACAATTAATTACAAGTTTTCTAACTATCATGAAACATCTAACGAATAACAATAAGAAAATATAGAAAAATATAAAAGAAACATTTATTAAAAGTCAGTCGAATTCTCAAAACATACTCAAAACTCATCAATGATAACGATGCTTCAACAAAGAATGATGGTCGGAAAGTGACGAAGTACGCCTTCAGGCACATGCAAAATTCTAGTAAGACATCATTCTATAAGTTCTGAACGTATCATAAAAAGTACAATTATTTATAATAAAAAATATGAATCGAAACTTTCTGATTTCAAATGATCGTAACTTCGAAATGTAAAAAAAGAAAATGTGAAAGTTCAAACGCTATTTTGTAAAGGAAAGTTGATATTAATACTGTTACTTAATAACAATAAAACGCGACAAATTAAGGTAAGGCATTACAATATAATTGTTCTATGAAACATGTCCGTTATTATATTATGACTTACTTTTAAAACAAATGGAATGTATTGAATATGAAGAATTATTGTTACGTTTCATGCTTCTCTTCTTCGGATGATAGTTCTTCAATAAAATCATCGTTAACGACAAAGTATGTAATGTGTGATGCCTTGTTAGAATATTAGGTGCCTGAAGGGATACAAATTTGTCACTTTTTGGTCACTTGTCTTCCCCCATATAAACTCTACGTGGTCATTGGATCATGATAAATCACAAATTTTCTAACTACCACGAAACATCTAATAATTAACAATATGCCGATGTACAAACAATAAGGAAACGTACAAAAATATAAAAGAAAAATTTGTTAGATGTCAACAGAATATCCTTGGTGCTACTCACCAAGTTCCAAATAGTTTGATAGTTTGTCGAGAGATGGGATTATCAAAGAGTCGAGCCAATGGTCTTACAAAGGTATCCTTTGATGCGGAGAGGGCTTTAAGGAGTTTAAGCGAGCCTGACATCGAAAATTCCAATAGCAACGGCTGCCTCGTCGGATCTCACGCACTTTTCTATCGCGTTGCCTTGTGAATCGAAAGGACTCATCGTTACTCGCGCTTGTTAGGTTAGGACCAAATGAGGATAGGGCGCGTTCGCGAAACATGGCGTCGATTTTATACATGAATATGGGGACGAATATGTACAAAGCATAGTTCAAGTTGCTATTAATGAAGAGAAACACTATCAGACATTAAGTATCTAATAATTCTTATGAATTAAAATATTGAAAGCGCCCATCGTTTATGAAAAAATTGAGATAATACGATAAATAATGATACATCGTTAAGAGGTAAGATTGACATAAGAGGATATTATATTTCCTTATTAATGCTATGACTGTAGGTGCCAGATATATTGCTCAAAATAGTAAAAAACGTTTAAAATTGCAATAAAGTAACTATTTTAAATTTTACCATTTTTAAAAACATACGATTAGTGAGACGTAGGCGTGACTCGTAGTTTGTGCACATTTTGCAACACATTTTGATACACATAATATTTCGCTCGAACTTTCCTTGATAATAATAGTGCCGGATTATATGGATTAAATACAAAAGTTACGTAATTTTTTATCATCAGATACTGATATAAGGATAATGATACTACTTGAAATAAGAAATTCATTATCAATATACTTAATGGTATTTCAATGTTTATTTATAAGAGTCTATAAATCTCATTCACATTACATGTATGGTGTATCTGTATTTGTAGAATTTTATTTGCAGTAATCGCGATATTCTACATCTCTCAGATAATAATTCCACCCGGATTAATCGCTGTACAATTATACTTAATCTTGAGTGATATCTTTGTACAAAATAAAACAATTCTTTTAACTCAAATTACTCTTCTTCCGTACTTTTATTCCACAAAACGAAGGAATTCTAACCTTGTCCAATTTCCACAATAATTATGAACAACTTCTGCTTTATTTTAAAAAATTAAAAATATCACAATTACAAGCTAAATTTTTCTCCTCTTTCAGATCATTTCCAATTATATTCGCTCATTTAAATTCACTTTCTTATTTCTGCAAAAGATTGCAAAAAAGAAAAGAAGAGAAAATGACAATAAATCTTTCTGCCTTTTTATTCGAGAACTGCGGTACGCTGTGACTTTTTTGTTTTTATTGTAATAGAGCAGATTCCAAGGTAAATTTAAAAAATAGTATTTGCAACACCATCATTTCTCTCTGCTTTACGATTTATGAAACTGATCAATGTAGCTTCTGTCTAATGATAATTGCAGAATTTGTATTGCTTACACAAGGGTTGAAATGTAAAATAGAGAAAGTTCGAGCGAGATTGCAGATATTCGGTGGGACAGATGATGGCTTTTCAGCCGAGTCGAAACACTGCTTGTGCCAACCAGCAATACGTACTCGTCCTCGACGTTCGTTTCATCCGACTCGCATATGCCCAGCGACGTGCATACGCCCATTGTCGACGATTATGCGCCGATTATGCCTCGATTATCGCCCCGAGTTATGCGTCTATTTATAAGCGACACGAACAGTTAACGGTCGATCCTCTCTTTCTCTTATGAAACCGTGTATCCGTCGACGACGACGACGACGACGACGACGAGACGATGAGAAGGAAGAACTCAGCCAGACGCTAATCACAACGATGTCACTCGACGTCGACCAGGATTAGGATGACGCGATCCCATCGCGTCTCCAAAGCTTCGCCTCTCTGTTTTTCCCCCGCTATGTGAAAACAGACTCTCAGACGCGAGATTTTTCTTCTCTTCCGTATTTCTTCTTCAAACGAGATTTTACGACCTCGAGGATTTTATGGCGAATTAATCATTTTAGTGATTGAGAATTGAGTGACGATTTTTGCGCCTGAATCTTGTCATTTCCGTTTGAATTTTTAGCGCGACGCTCCGTGTTCTCTCATATCTTCTTGCGTGATTTCATATTTTCTTGGGCTGATGTTCTTTATTGTTATCGCTGTAATTTCTATATCTGTTTTTTATCTATGCGGCAATATTGATCGATTGAAAAGCATCTGCTGTATGATGTGCGTTTTTGGTAATAAACAATAAGTAATTATTATATTTGGAAGAAGCTATCAAGGTTTCTATAAAAGCGTTTCATCGTTAGGAACAGTATAAAAGTTCGATAAATCGTGAAATATAAATATAATCTTTTATATTTTATATTGAGTGTTTTGTTTAAATATATACGTAGAAGAAGGAGACACTGTCCAATGAAAATTAACGATTATTACCATAGTAATCTAATAAACCTAGATACGGTTTCAATCGATCATTAATCTTCTATCGACTTAATAAAAAAATAACAACAACGAATGATAATGAATGATAAGATAAGGTGCTAAACAACACACATTTTAACTTACGATCTTAATCAACATTTATATATATTTATGGATATTTTACAACATTTATAGATATTTTAGAAAAGTGAAGAAATCTCTTAAATTGTGTTGATCAAAACATTATACACGCAAATTTTATATTATTCCATAAGCGATCTACAATTCTATTCTAAACAAGTAATTTAAAAGATTAAAATATTGCACGTCCATTTTTTAAATACAGCGTGATATTTAAAAAAAGGTAGAATTGAGAATATAAAATTGAAAATTAATTTCGGTCACTAACATGAGAAATAATTATACGTTAGTAGTTAATTTATTAAATCTTTATAAATACACAAAAGTAATTTTACTCTTATATTCTGAGGTAGTTAACGGGCAGATCTACGTTGATTAAGCCTGCTCAATTAATTATAATTAATAATTACATTCTTGAAACACCTTTTTTAATAGTCTGTACACATATTTATTTATACTCTCATATATGCCAGTGGAAATGACTTGCACTCTTATGCTGTCAGATAACATCTTTACCCATAAGTTCAATCAATTGTTGTCTTAAGTTTCCTTGTGATATTTTACAAATACGACGGACAACAGCAAACGATAAGAATCAAATAATGATCTGACAGTATTTTTTAATTTATCTCATCACGATATCTTTGTTGAAATAGATTCAAATACTTATTATACCAATTAAATTTAGATTTAATTATTACTAATTTCAACCAAAGTTTCTTATATTTATCATGTGACTAATTAACAGAAAGAAGTGTTTCCTTGCTCTAAAAAAATTCTTGTCCTCAAAAAATAAATAGAATTTATAACAAAATTTAGTATGATTCTAATATTCTAAATATTTTTATTATTAACCTATTGTTTCAAAATTTAGAAGTAATATTTTCGTTAGAGCATAATTCAGTCAAAAAATTATCTAAATATTACAAACGAACACTATCAAAGAACTCTTTAAATTTTTCTGACAATTAAACAATAAAAGATAAAATAAAAATTAAAAAGTGGGGAAAAAATGTTTTAAACGTTTCCCAAAGAGTACATTCTCTTTCTCATTGTAAATAAATGGAAAATTCACTAGAGCACAATTCGCAGAAAATAATACTCTAAACTCTAAACATTAGGATATTAACAATTTCTAAAGAAATATTTTCATTAGATAAAACAGTATTCTACAAATTGCAATAAAATATTCCACAAAGCTCTTTAGTTATTCCTCGTAAATCGCAAAAAGAGAGAGTATTAAAAATTGCAAAAAAAAAGGTCTTTGAAACATTTTCCAGCGAGCATATTTCATTCCAAAAGTGTAACAATGGTAACAAGGCAGGCGAAGTGAACATAGAGCAATATATCGTGCGAAATGCAAATAAAATTTTTCAGTCGACCTGTTTCTCGTCCACGCCCCTGCGTAAGGGCAGAGGGTTAACCCTTTTGTGTGAACCAACAGGGGTAGTCCCTACCTCACTATAAACGTCGGCTGCACACTCGACCAAGCTCCTTTATAAGGAACTTAAGAGAACGTTCAAACAACACATTTAATTCTAAACCAATAAAATGAGATAAAGAAGGTAGAAAAAGAAGTTCCAATTTAATACTTCGCTAAGAAACAGCTCAACACTATCAACAGTATCAAGAACATTAATAACTATACACTAATTATAAATATAGATAAATGGAAAAGCGGTTTCTAATTAATTTGTCACCGACGAATGAAACTGCTCCCTAACTCTTAGAGTCTAAGATAATAGACACTAAAACTTTCAGTCGAGAGGGATCTTTGGCCTGTACTGGCAAACTTCGGAGGACATAAACTCTGTTGATACTTGGTTCGATACTCAAAGTGTGGGAAACACGAAGGATAATGAAGTCCTGAGTAACTTGTAAGCAAGGTTTAACGATCGAGCGATGGGAACTTCGATGGTTCGCTGACGAATAGCTCGAATTAAATCTGTTTTTTTCATAATACAGATACTACGAGTTTTATACGTAAAGTTTGTGTTTTTACATGACAAGCAATATTTTAGTGCTATATCTCGCACCAATATTTTTTGCAGATCTTTTAAAATAATTTTGACTTTGTTTTATGTTATTATTAAATAGGGAGAATGTATTTTATTTGAGAAATCTTTCCGGAATTCATTATTTAACATTAAACAAAATAAACGATATTTTATATTCATACTGATTACCAATTTGTTTTTAGAGATTTTTTAAACTAACCCTGGTTCCTTTTTATCCTGCTACTGAATAGAGAGATTGTATTCTGTTTTACATATTCTTTTTAGAGATGTTTCTATTTCTGCCTCTACTTGGTGTATTCATACTACAGAATAGATGCGGTATGCTTTATTTTACCAATATTTGTAGAAATCTTTTGAAAAGACCCTGGTTATGCTTTACAACGCTATTCAATAGATAGGATGCATTTTACTTTAACGATTCTTTCTAAAATATTTGTAACCCATTCAGTACCAAATTTCTTTTTATACTCCGAGAAAAATTTATTCTAACTAATTATTAATAATAAAATCGTATTCTTTTTATGTCTTAAGATTGACATAATGTATTAAAACCTTATTGAAATACCATTCCTTGTAGTAACAAAATTAAAAAATTAGAATAATAGAAATATCTCTCCCCAATAAGATCACAATTTTCCTACACATAATAACTACACACTTCTAGATGACTCACTCGAGTCCCCGATGCATCTATTACGAATTCCATGAATGTCTGATCTGACGTCCTGCTACGTCACTAGGCGGGCACCGAGCCAAGTGACGTCACCGACGAACCCCTAAACCGACTCACACATATAATGTAGCATTTTCCGAAAAAACCTAAAAACCTCAAATAATCTGTCTTAAAATTCTTTGTCCAACAACGATAAATACGTAACGGACCTATAAAAATACTCATACAAATGTACACACAATCCACCATAATATACCATTCTCACGAAAAATAAAAGAAATCCTAAAAGAAATCGTCCTTAAAAATTGTTCGCCATAAATATCCAAGGAATACGTACTCGTCGTTCGACGTGGTATCCTTAGAGGTACATCCGCCCATGACGACGACGACGACGACAACGATGACGACGCCCCGGCGAGAGAGACAGCGAGTGAGAAACTGACAGAGAGCAGTGAACCTCGTGTGTTCACCTCTCGATAATCGAACTTCACCTCTTCACCACGTTTCTCCTTCCCTAACGTCCTGTAGGAGGATCTTCGAGACCGGAAGTTCACGGGGGGGAACAAGAGAGGGTGTGGGTGGCGGCACACTTCCTCGACGAGGCAAGATGGACGGAAAACGAACGCGTGTTATACACGGGACACGCTATACTTGTGTATGTAGCGTGTACTTCGAAGCACTTCCGGTTGTCCTTGGCGTTGACGGGGGGTAGTCACCCCTGGCAGAGAGTCAAAGGTCGTGTGTCTTCCCGATCGTTGTCTCCTTTCACAGGATTATCCGTCGAAATATTCTTCTTCTCGCGAATGAACTTTCTAATGATGGTTTAAAAAAGCCGAGAAGTCGATCGTCGGTCTCTTCCCCTCTTTCTTTTCAATTTTTATTTTCGTTAACATCACCGGGCAATTTAGTTAGAGAATTATAAATTGTAACTAATAGTAAATGATACACTGGAGTACTGTTATATATTATGTAAATAATATTGTTGTATATATAATTATTTATATATAAATATTACTCTTTAAATGATAGGTTATTTTGATACTTCCGTCGATTTAGATTAGTGAACACATAAATTCTCTAACTGTTCTTGAACGGTGCAGTTCCGGTCACACTGGCTGACTAGCGTAGTACGGAAGGCGCTGACAGAATCGTACACCGGCTACGGTCGATTGGAAAATTGATTATTCGCGCTGGTACGCGATCCTCGATCGCAAAGAATTCGTATTACGGTTAGAATCGATCGTGGGAGATAAGAAACGTTTGAAAAGCAGTAAGAAGGAAAAATCGGCGAATGGGTCTGTTACTGGTAGCAATCGTGATCAATGCGTCTACACTCTATTATTATGTCTTTCCTGGTCGCGGGCGAAAATGAAAGCGGATTGCGTGTGTCCCGGGGAACCCTGACGGCCATCAATCGATATCGAGTACGCAAACGTGAAGAAATTGTCGCGACTTCCGGTTGTAAAACTTCGCGATCCTTTTTAGGACTTATATCGTTCATATAACGCGCCAAAAGATACTACAGTATAAAAATGTAATAAATAGATGATAAAATAATAATTTACTATTGTGTAAGGAGATATTGAAAAGGATTAGCCAGTGCAATCGATGTATGGTCTCTTACTCACCGTCTCGAAAGAAGGAAAGAGAACGATCAGAGAGCGCGGTTGGGCGAGAAAAATCCTCGCAAAAAGAACGCCTTCTAAAAGTTGGTCACAGTCGTTACGAATGTACGTGTACGGTCGTTATTCCTTCAAAGGTAGATACTATTTTTTTTACACGAGAGAAGTATTCTTTTCGCTGGTACTTAATCTCTCTGTTCGTGTGTCCTTCGAACGGTCTGTCTCCTGCGTTGTCCTGTGCGTACGTGTTATATATGTGTGCGTTTTGTCGAGATGGTCGCGCGCTCGCGCCCTTCTATATAATATGTATATACACGTTAGGTGTGTGCGTTTTGTAATGTAACCAATTATCGTGTCGCGGAATGGAACGGTAATAATTTTGGGCGCGCGTCGAACTTGCGAAAAATTCTCGGCGTGTCGCGTGTGATGTGAACACTACAGTCTCTACGCTATCACTAAGCAGGAGGCATTTCTGCGTGCCGTGATCTCTCTCTGTCTCGCTCCCTCGCTATCTGTCTCGCTCACCACCTCCCTCTCCCTCGCTAGCTATGTCCTTGTCTTTTCAGACTACTATTCTCTCTCTTTCTCTCTCCGCGGCTCTCCGTCCCTTTCTTCCTTTCGTCCACACGAATCTCCGTTTGCCCTCTCTTTTTACTCCTGTCACTCTGTCATTACTTCGCTCCTTCTCTCCCCTTAAACGACTTTCCCCCATTTCGCCAATTCACTCTCCTCCTCTCTCTCTTTTTCCCGCTTTTTCCCATCGGATCCGCTCGGTTCCACTTTTATTTTCCTCTTCTAAAGCCATCTCTGTTTTTTCTCCGGTTCCGCGGTGTCCGTCTGTCCCTTTTGTTCTCGCTCGCTGCATCTCTCGCTTCTCTTCTCGCTCGCGATCGTCTGTCCTTTTTGAACCTACTACTCGCGGCGCTAGTTGTCTTCGTCTTACTCGCGACTATAGCGCTCTCTCTTGCACACTACTCACTTCAGGGTGGGGCACACCGGCGTCCAGCACAGAAGGATACCCGGTCGATAGCACGCACCTACACCTACACCAGCCAGCAGTCTCCCGTGTTACGTATGCGTGGAAAATCACGCATACGCGTCTAACTCATTCGTACAGACGAAAAACTATATGTGTAGACATAGAATATGTCAGGATGTTTGAATCGTTGCAGTTTTCGGCCCTGCTTGAAAATGTATGACGTTCAATGTAACACCGCAATGCGTTTTATCTTAAGTATGTAGGTATTAATTTATATGTATACAAACGTATTTTTAATATCGTCCTTTTTTCTTTCTTTGGAATCTAAGTTGAGCGTGTTAATTAAATTTTTTATTACCGTTAAACTACTTCTTATACAAAGCAATTTTTCCAAAAAGAATGTGAACAGTAAAATAG
Organism: Bombus confusus; assembly: GCA_014737475.1. Lineage (NCBI taxonomy): Eukaryota > Metazoa > Arthropoda > Insecta > Hymenoptera > Apidae > Bombus > Bombus confusus. Next base: position 72,085 of record JACXIV010000173.1, read on the forward strand.
AAATCGATATTTAAAATTAGGTAGCTTGCAATATTCCTTTTGAAAGAGTAGTAGACATGTCCCGGTTAACCCTTTTATAGGCAATGGGATTTATGTACTTTTGCCACCAACTAAAATCAAACGTGTAGGCAATATGTAAATGTATTTCTGTTATGAAAGTGTGTTAACATTGAGAACTGAAGCTGTATAAATAACCATAGAGAAAATAAGATCAAGTTTTTTATTTATGTTAAATAAATGTTGATTTAATAAAATGTATCCAATATAGTCGATGGGAATCACACTGCCCACTAATTCTCCTATGTGCAAAGCGCGATACAAAACAAAAATGAATATTTTATATTTTATAAAAATGAATATTATTGTTTTACTAATATAAATATGTATTCGTTAAAATATGCTCTGTATCAAAATTTTTACTTTTTGAAAAAAATTTAAGTTGTATCCACGACAGAATTACGTAAATATGATTACACAAACAATGAATCTAGTCGATAATGTCAATCCCATTGATCTTTTTTCTTTTTCTTCGCGAGTTCGAGACGCGTTTCCATGATCTGTCTATAGTAAGCGCAACTTTCTACATTTTTCGCGGAGATCGGGAAACGACAGAGAACCGGTGTATCGAGAAATTCTGGATCGAGCTGAGCCAGTCGAATTCAGCGAAACTTCACACGAGAACAAAAAAAGAGGAACGACACTCGGTCACGTTTACTCGACCAATTTGCTCTCTGCATATTAATCTGTCGTAACACTTTGATTTTCGCATAAGCACCACGTAATCGAAATTAAAGATTAACATATTGGAAAGTTACATTAATCTTAACGATAATTATCAGCCTGACAAAATGACGAATTCTACATTTTTATTTTTAAAGCTATTAAAATCATGTTAGGTATTTTTGACAAAATTAATACTGTCCTTTAACGAGCTATAAATATCTGCTTATTTTTATCATACTTCTTTAATTATGATATAGTTACAATAATCTATAATCTTTCTTTATTACTCCTAAATATATTAATATATTATTTCAAATGATTTCAAATATTCTCAGTAGAAAATGAAACTTAAATATATATCTGCTATTTTAGTAAAATAAATTAAAACATCAAAGTACAATTAGATTAGACAGGTAATTATTATAATTTATAAAAAGCAATAGTACTGTTCTATACAGGCTCCTAAATGCATCATATAAAATGAACAGCGAAGAATCTCCATGCATATTTTAAAAAGCAGACGAGACTCTATTCTCTGGAATTTAATATTCGTCTCTCGTTACATATATGAGACTCAAATTACTTTAGGCAAGTACATTATGAATGTGTGCACGCATCGCAATGAACGGAGCAACGAGAACCGATAATACAGGAGAACCTAATAAATGGTTCGACGTTTACTCGAAGCAACTTAGCAGAAGCTGATGGCAGATTATGTATGCGTGAAAACTCATAAATGCGTATTATACCGTGTTTCGTGAAATTGCTTTCGTGAAGTCATATATACCAAGGAAGGTATAACTAGTTCAATTATTGACATAATCTTGATATAAAGACGTCTTCTAATTATTATATAATTTTCAAATTATCATTATAGTAAAAGTCAATTTAAACTTATTGTATGAATCTAATAGTACTTTCCAAATTTTCTACTAGACATATGTATTTTCTGTAATATTATGGTAATATACTAATTTCTACCAAATATATTTTCCAACATTCTTACAAAAAAAAACTTTCAAAATTTCGAAGAACCTTTCTCTAAATTCACATTTATACTTTAATAGATCAGCAAAATTCTATAATTTTATCTCGATCTACTTCCCACGATCTCTATACCTATTTCCAATTAAATAATAACTCTCAAACATATCCGAATCCCCTAACACACCATCGTTCCCATTGCAGAGGCTCTTTAATCGTGATCGAAGCTGACTAACAGTGAATAAAATACCGCAACGAGGGGTCGTCCGCTAAGAGTGGAGAATCGAGTCAAGGTGCATCATCTCCCATTGCGTGCCATGTCTCTGTGCGAATACGCAATTTCACAGGGCGGAGAGGGATGCGAATTATCCACTAGTAAGTGCATGATTATCCTACGAGAGGAACACGACCTCGTGCAATAATGGAGGTGTGAACGATCGTAAGATGTCATTTTCTTCATTCACTTGTGTAATATTATGCATGCACTGCTACCTATACGTCACAAGTGCGCGCACACATTCCACGGTGACGAGCTTGTGAATGAAAGCAGGTTAAAAAGCGCATTCACTATGAACGTGTACTAAATATGTACCATGAGCTTCTCTAGTGCGTATCGTGGTTACGCTGTATTGTTCGCGATTCTTGTAGTTGTGTAAAGTAGATCAGTTGGTTGTTTAAAGAGAGCTAATTTTTGAAGACAGATGACGTCTTGTTTGTTAAAATAAGTTATTTGGTAATGTCAATCGTTGGGTAATATAAATTATATTGTTCAATGTTTTATTGGTATTATTTAGTTATAAGTAGACTGCAGACTCTCTGCTTAGTTTGAGTTTGATTAATTCTTTGATGATTCTTTTACCATGTTTTTATTTGGTAGTGTCAAATTGGGTAATACAAATTATGTTGTTTATAGCTTAATTACATTTGGTTATAAGTAGATTGCAGACTTTCTCTTTACTCTGACTTTGATTAATTCTCTGATGATTCTTTCACGATTCTAAGACAAACCTATTCTCAGAGTTTCACACCTGTCACACGCACATTCTTGCCACGTGCAGTCAAATTTCCACATGCATTCCCGGAACTGTTCCTTATTCGTACGTGACAATCGACCGTAAACAGCCGCTTGATTACTCATTGTCTATTCTATCGTTCTAACAACAGGTAAATAATAATGGTGTTGAATCTATTTTAAATATTTGAAACTAGATGATAACATAGAAAGTCAACACAGTCGTATTAAATGACTTACAATGAGAATACTTTTGTCTAGTTTTTGAAAATTTAGAGGAAAATGAATTTTACTTCAGAGGGAAAGCTTCATTAAGAAATCTTGAATATCGTGCCCCTGAATTCCTATTTTTATGGAGAAAAGTTTGAGACATTTAACGTAACGAATAAATGTATAATCTAATACAGACAGCGATAAAAATCTGAAAATATTTTCAAACTTTTTGAAAGCCTAGAGCAGTAAAGAAGTTAGGCCTGGAACTAAAGAACCTAATTTGCCTAAAGTTTGGGTCGATACAGAAGAATATCAAATATTTGAGAATTAATATAGAAAAGTTTTTATAAAGAGTTTATAAATACGTCCAAAGATGAGCCTTAACGTAACAAATTAATATTGATATAAAGCACCTAGCACAGAAAAATGTATATAAAATTTGTCTATTTTTCTCGTTTTTCCTCTTGAATACGCTACAAAAGACATTTTACCTCAAACATGTTAAAAGTCTTCAATCAATTTTCAATACTTACATCCCTCAATACTGTGACATACAAATTTCATCTCCTAAAACCTAGAACCACTGATGCAATTTAAAATACAAGCTCGAATCAAACGCGATGAAAGCAAAGAGTAACGACTCGTCTTTTGGTTGGCCTTTCGAAGTTTTTTGCGCTAGCCTGAAAAGCCTGAACGAAGATGAAAGAACGACGGAGGGTGCGAACAGAAGCGCAACATGCAACCCAGAGTAAACGTGATACTTTGTTTTCATTGTTTCGACTTGTTGGCCGACTTGCGGCCACTTATATCCTCGCCGTAGGCCCTGTGTAATTTTGTTTTCTTTTCTTTTTTGCTTCTCCACCGAGAGAACCCGTAATTATCTCAACGGATCTTTTTGATTAATTTATTGTCAAGAGCATCAATTAAACGTCGAGCAACCCTTCTGCGTCGGTCACTGAATTTTCTATTCTTTCGAGGCATTTCAAGTCAAATCGGGCAACTGGACAATTATTGCGGATAAGATGCATATGAATAGTAAATTTAATTAATGCGGAGGTAACGTAGATTTTGAGATTTTAGTCGAAAAATTAAATTAAGTAATGAATTATGCGAGGGAAAAATAAAAATATTTTTATTAGCGGATTCATTATCTTTTAAGTGCTTGAGTAATCGAGGTACTTAGTTGAATTACTCAAAAATTTGTTTAATATTACTGTAAAAGAATTTATTGGAAACTGAACGAATTTATCCAGAAGTGTTATAAAAGGGTATTATGAGAAAAAGCTTAAAAATATAAAAAAAAAAGTCTCATAGAAAGTATAAGATAATAAAACTAATAATAAAAATTTACTCTGCGTATCTCAAATTTTAGAAATACTGTTATCTGTTATTCGATAATTTTCGAAAACGATCGTCAATTTGTTGGTTACATAATGGAGTTCACAGAGAAATTTCGAGACATTCTATCAGGTGTAACGCGACACAGTTCGAGGATATTTGCGGAGTACAAGTGAATCAGAAGGGACAACGATACGAAATGCGATTACGATTTGTATCGAGTTTCGAGAACGTCTCACCGTCTTAGCCGATAACAGAATCGTAATACACTGTATTTCGTTATCTTATTATAACAGTCAGATAAGATGGACTTCGCAACACATGATTTTATTATTCGTTTCCCTTTCTCCGCGTTAGAAAATTATAACCGAGGCGATAATAATCGACGGCCTTCGTGAGATAATAGGGTCTTTGGTATTTTTCCTTTGATTGATCCTACTTTTTTTGAAAAACCAAGCTCACTAAATTATTGTCATGATTACGAAATTCAAATTAAATATTTCTCTTTGATGACGATTCAATAATTTATTTATATCAGTTTGACTCCAAAAAATATCAGAGTGACTGATGTAAATTTTTGTAGTTGAAGAAAGTATTTTTCTGTTTCTTAAGAAATATATTAGAAATTCTAGAAGAATATTTTGTGACTGTACAAATGAATACAAAAAATACAAAACTTGCAAATTTACTATCTTGCACAGGTAAGCAAGATAAAATTCAAAGATCGATATCATGTAACCGATAAGAAATGATAGTTGATAAAAACATGTTCTTGTAAGGGATCTGATAAGAAATTAATTCCTCGTAATCATGATCCCTGTACAAAAATTTATTCGAAAGGTTGATTATAGGAAAGCTAATTAAACCGTCCGATTAATATTTATAGAGGAATTATAATTTAATGTAACCTACTTCTCTTTCAGAAAATGTAATTCAGCCGTTCTTTTCATTAAAGGTTTCAATTATTCTCAAAGAAGCGTAATTAAATTTAACGCGAGGAATTTTATCAAAAGTAAGAGACTACGTACACACACACACACAAAATCTATTCGATTTCATCCGAGTTTCGTTTCATTTTATACACCTGTAATCGTTGATTATGTAGTTTTTGTCACTAATGACTTTATGATATATAATGGGACCACCTTAAAATAAAGTAAATAAATAAAGAAATAAAATTGAATTTTTCAATCGATACCGATGAGAGGAAAAAAAAAGTTGTGCAGCGTGAATCATGAAAATCACGCGCGGTAAACATGACGATACTCGAGAACGTCGCTGCAACATCCTGTTACGTCATTGTCGCATTATTTGTGCTTTGAATCCGTTCAGAATATAAATTCTACCGAAGTGAATCCAGACGATCGAGATCTATGGAATGGTCGAATTGCAAAATCGCCACCGACCTTCGATAGGTGCGAAACAAAAGTAAAGCAAACGGAATTCTACGAAACTAAGCTTGTTAACATCTTAAAATCAAAGATGGAAGAATCTTCTAGTGGTAGACGCTTGTAAATGGAATGTATTACGTTGAATATCGAATCTTGGAAATTATATAAATCGGATATTTCGAATAAGCGTTATGTTAACTTATTAATAGTATTTAAAAATGAGTCGTTTGAAACGAGAAAGCGTATTTATAAATCGTAGCTTACAAGCTTTAAGACTATTCATAAATATATATATTATAACATATAAAAGAATTTTTAATTGAACGTTTTAAATATCCTATTCTTTGTGCGATTTAGTTGATTTACAATTCTTGAGCGATTTGTACATCTCTGGAACTGTTTCATAAATTGCTAATTACAAAAATTATGAAAAGTAATGTTAACACTATTCAATTACTATAAATTGGAATGTATTAGTTTACAACTTGTAACGTTTTAATATAATGTCTAAACGAGAATTAAGATTTAATAATATGAGAACTAAGAGTTGTATAATAGAAATTCAATTAGTATGGATCCTACGAAAATTTTGGAAATTAGTTTCTGCGTGTGTTAAAGATTAATATGTGATAAATACACACATGAATTGGATAAATATTAAATTTTAGAGGTCAAGAAGTTGAGAACCACTGTCAGCCTGTACCGACAGCTAACGCCACTTTCTCCAGGCCTCGTTTAATACGCTTTGTTGATTTACGAACTAGGAGAATTCCATGTGAGTGGAATGATACCGTTTCACCGTTCGTATTCTATTCAATTTGCGAGACCTCAAAGCAAATAAGTCAGTCAGTGAAGATGACGATGAATTTAAACGATTATTCTGAACAATTAAGCTCGCAGAAATAATCGCGCGGAATTAAAAGAGCAAGGAGAATCACGATCAAGATTCCGAACTTGTTTGCACTTCTCGTTTTGTTATCAACTGGCAAATTCTCATGTTTAGAATGAAACACGCAATGGCAATATGCATATGACTAATTTTCATTTTCTGCGACTTTAAATAACCTCGAGAATCATTCGAGTAAATGAAAGAAATAATTGTCTTAAAATAAACGTAATTAATAGTCTGGAGCAAATTATTTGCAAATTGCTCAATGCCCATGAATTGTGCTAATTGACATATATGCTATATGCGTTGTTGCAATATTATCTGGTCTTTTTTTTTTGTTGTAATTATTGTTATTAGTACCGGTTGTTTAAAATATATTGAGTAGATTTTTACTGTACGAAAGTAACACAATGCTTTATCTTTGTTTTTTGCTACTAGAATGTTGAGAGATAACCTGAAAGTTAATTAAATCTTAATGATATAAATGAGAAACCGCTAGCAGGTATTCAGAGATATTAATTTTCTGATTTATAAAATCTCTATTTAAAAAATTTACCTTCTGGAGCGTAAACAAATAATTTCTTAAAAATTTGTTATTTTAATAATAAAAATATTTGTTTCCTATTATTAAGTATACAGGGCATAAATAATTTTTAAATTTTTTATAAGATGCTCTATAATTCATTTTCTAGTAAATATATTTTAAATATTAAAAAAAAAAAAAAATTAAAGCGAACCGAAATTAAGCAAACTTTACTTTAAACAAGCCAGATAAAGTTATACTGAACGTATTTAATAAGAACAAATAATACAAAAAACCGGATGAAAAATTTATAAGATGTTAGAAATGATCAGCTTACGTTTCCCTTCTTTCGGTTAATTACAAGTGGCTGTGAATGAAAATAGAAATAATTATTCCGTGAAAAGTGAATCGACGCGGTTTCCAGAAACGTTCATCGTCACGGTTATAAAGTCTGACAATGAGTAATTGCACACTGGAGATGAGAATTGTGCGACAGACTTGTAGCAGAAAGTAAATATCAAGTCCATTTAAAAGGAACACGGTTTTATAAATAATATTATCGTCAAACGAGTTACGACACGGTTTTACTACGATCAAATATTTGTCCAAGATATTTTATCTGCAAATATCGCACGATTTCAATTATCTGCCATTTGAATTTTTCCAGTGACGCTATGTCATATAACTTTTCGCTTAATTCGCGTTCAATCGATTTAGAATGATGATTTGATACACGATTAATTATAAAATAAAGAAAAAAAAAGATTTGTAGAAAGTTTTAAAACTAGTGTCAAATAATTGAAAAAGATTAATATTACTTTGGAAAATTGTTATACAAAATGCAAAGATGTGGTTCAATGATATACATAAATTAAATATGAATATATAGTTGACATGTGAAAAGTTATATGTCTGTATTATTTTTCAAAAATTTTCTTCTTTACTTGTCCTTGAAAATAAAATATTCAAAAAGTTCTAAAAATGTTAAAATTACCAAAACTATCCATCACCTGATTCTAAAAAATTCTAACTTCTATTGTAGCTGTATGAACTGTGGAATCTAAGGCACTTTTTAAGTGCCTAATTTCTATGCAGGCACGGAGAAGAGTTCAAGTAAAATGAGAGAACCGATTAAGAAGATATATGCCATAATAAGTGGCTAGAAAATGGACAAGTCATACATACAATTAGCCGGATGCCAGTCGTTCTGGTCGACTGCGTTAATTCTGGTACGGAATCGCGTAGAATTCTGCGAATTCGTCGAATATTTATCACTTTTATGATAATTGACTTTGTATCCGCAATATTATTACGTATCTTACATTTTAGATGCACAAAATTGCACACCTTAAGTTAATTTAAGCTTACTTCAATTTTAAGAGTATTTTATATAAAATAATGATGTGGAAATTTCTAATTCATAATTTTCTTTCTATGATATTTTTATATAATTTCTTTTATAAATTATGTATTTTTAAGATAAAAATGTATATAATAATTGAAAAAATGTATGAAATAATTGAAAAATGTACGATATTTTATGGTATTCAGTTCTTCGAATGGAATGCATGTCAATATCATCAAAATGGCGACTTAAGCGCCACCCTCGCAAATTTCTACCGGCTCGTTCCTGTGATTAGACAGTGTCCGGTTTCATGTTATATGAAGATAAATTGCCTACGACGTGTATCATGTGAGAACGAGAACAGTATGTGCAATAAGTTAATTATTAAGATGCAATTCAGTTTCTTCAATTGTAATGTTCAAAAATGTCATAATTAGAAATATTTGTTTAAATAAAAAAATATCAATAATGTTTTCTTTTTTTTATACATATTCTTGTCTCTTTTCTATTTAATCATCTTTACCGATGTATCGATGGTAATTATTCGACCTGCATCGATTAGTGTCGCAACCTGTCGGCGATAGTTCGAAGCTACTTTCCCGCAAAGTCTGCGCGCGCGGTAATTCAAACTACATTAGTCGATAATCTTAAAAATATATTTTTACCACATTTTCCACATACATATCTATTTAGACATATCTTTTTATATCTACATAATATAACAAAATATTTAAATTCATACATTTATATAAAAAAAGAAGTAGAATTAATTTAGTTATTCTTAAAATGTAAGATACCTATTTCCCTTGAGGATTTCATTAATGATCTCTCTCTTTTTTTTTTGTATCTATAATAAAATTTAAAATTTCAACACGAATCAGGCTCTATTAGTTCCAACATTGATACGGGCATTTGATATGTCAAGTACTCTCGCGAACTAAATATCTAAAAGGAGACGACAAGCAAACCATTCGCTGGTCACAACAAGAGTTAGCCAATTTGTATTTTTAAACTCCATATAACTTCATCGCTGGCCTCAATTATTAGACTCGAGATTTTAACTTCTAGAAGCACGCTCATTGTCACTTCAACAGCAATTGCGCTTTAACTCTACGAGTTTTAGTTTGAATCAATCTTAACCAAGTTACTATTCATAGTTTAGAAACAAATTTGTAAAATAGGAAATTATCCTAATATAAAAGTAATTAAAAAATATGAAATATTTGACCACAATAAAGTATTACAAAATTAAACTTTATCTAAAGCTATATTTGCGAGAAATTTTATTTAAAATTATACTTTGTATTTGAAAAAGTTATGCCAATTGCAAGCGTTAGATAACGTTCGCGTGAATCTTTTTTTAATGACGCTATCAGAAGGAAGAAAATGTATGTACCTACACTTCACTGTAAGGCGAGTGTCGAGTGTCGCTTCTTCCCGCGAATCTTTTTAATCATTAATTCCAACGTAAGTTCCAGACAGTTCTAAGCGACTTGCACGTGCGTGCACGGTTAATGTCAAGGAGAAACTGAAATCTAAAGAGCCTACATGAATTATTAGGACGCGCTATAGTCAGCGATGCAAGAACCTTCGAGATCATAATTACCACGTGTCTTTAGAGCAGTGCACATAAATTTTTGTGCAACAGACACAGCGGAAATGTCTGAAATATTTACTCCGACCAAGGTTAATCGATAATACCGCATATGTATTCTTATTTCCGTGTGATAAAAATCTACTTTTAATAATTGTGAACCACGTTTAATTTTTAATTTATTTATTTAAAATCTGTTTTGAATTAAAATAAAAATTGAAATAATAGAAATATATTATTTGAAGATGGAAATAGACAAATAAAAATAAAAAAAAAAAAATGAACAAAGAAGAAGAAGGCACAGCTCTTTATAACGAGATAGAAAGTAAAATGATTTAGTAGAATGTAAAGTAGAATGATTTAAAATATGAATATACAAGACTGGAACGTCAAGATCGACTAGAGAAGATCCGGAAGCGTCTCCTCGAGGGTTCAAAGACCTTTTGAACAGAAATAATTGCACTCTAAATGAGCGTCGGAAAGCAGTCCAAGACGCGTTTATTGTGATTAATAGTGGACACTGGTTAAGCACTACACTGTATTTAGTACTCATGTGAACAGAGTGCCTTACTGAAGTCAATATGTACAACGTCAAAGAAACTCACTATAATGATATAATAATAGTAAAATAATATTCTTTGAAATAGGAAGATATATAGAAAATCATTATATCTATTATAGTTGAAGGAAACGTGGTTAATTTTATCGAATCAACGTCATTCGACTAAATCTAAATTTATCTTCAACAATTTCATTGATATTTTCTTATGCAAGTATAATAAGTCGTGAAAGGTTTCCTTTATCAGATTATACGAGGCAAAGCGTGATTTTCATTCACCGTGAAATGGCCGAGTAAAAGAGTTAAATATCACAAGAGCGCTACATGAGAAAGGAAGATAACTCAAATCGATAGCGGCAATCTCTACCGTAGAGTTGATCGTGATCAACTGTGTCTATACGATGTTAATAGCGTCGTCATTCGTCCAAACAAACCGCATCTGGTGTTAAAGAAACGAGGAACATATTACTCGACATCTAGAATTAAACTTAGCTTGGTATCACTGAATTGAACAAAAGATGGAACAGGTTACAACAAAATCTGAATTTTTATCATTCATAACGTAATAAGAAAAGAAGATTAGAAGATGAAGTTCTAGATCCTTTACAGAATATCGTTAAGAATTAACCGTTATACAGGTCTCTCACTGCGATTTTATTAAGTTGGCGCTTATAAAATGTTTCTGCAAAATTTGAATTTGGCGAACCAATCATATCCACTAAATAAAACAATAGTATGAAAACTAATTAGTCATTGAAAAAGTATATTAATTATGTAGAAATCACTGTAATTAAAAGAAACTATATGCGTTTACTGTTCTACATACGTGTCTGAAAAACAACATTTCATACATATTTATATACCAATCTAATAAAAGAGAAACATTAAAAGAGTTCATTGTAATATGTACTTAAATTTACATTCACACATGCAAAAACTGCTAGCATTAATAATTATTACAGTAATTATGCTAATCGCGTTAATTATAGCATCTGCGGAGTTATTTAAAAACTCAACACGCGATCGAGCAAGAGATACAGGGCTGTACGTGTGTGTCGCGAGGAATCGATCAAAGAGAAACATCGCCGGCAGACAAGCGTGCATTCCGGTTCTCTAACTGTATGTACACGTTCGTATATGCACGCAAACGAACGTTAGCGACGCGTTCCTTGCACGCAGAGCTCCGATCGGGAGACCGCCAACTATCAATTTCCGTTTTGAATTACCAAACGCCATAACGCATGCACGCGCCGCTCAAACGAATCTCCGGTCTTCTCTGGCATAACGAGCCTCCTACTAAGAAACGCATCGATGCACTTTCCTTTGCTAATAAGACGCCTCCTTCTTCCTTCTGTACAACACGTTTTTCGACTGACGATAAACCAGTTTCACACGCTGCGAAATCGCAACGAAAATTTTTACCGTTCGCCCCACCTCTTATTATCCCCTTAAATTCTTAAAGCAGGTAGGCTGGATTATACTGAACTATAGTGTTTTAATGTAATGACGATTAAACATAAACGTTGCAGAAGATTTTCAGTTAAGTTTTAAAGTTTTGAAGTTTTTAAAGTTTGATTGATATTAATTGATGGTTATAAACGAACCTGTTCTTAAAAGTTTAGTAAGTTTAAGGTTATGTATAGTTTTATACTTTCGCTATTTAAGGATACATCCCGAATACTTTAACTACTTTAGTTTACATGAAAAAGAATATGTTCGTCTACTTAGATGTTTCTGCTTTGTTTTTTTACAAAAGCTTTTAAGGTTATCTTATACACGAAATAAAAAAATAAATATACATAATTTTAATCATGGTGTGTTACTAGATACATATATTGAACTGTTACTAAATCAATGATAAAGTAATGAAGTATTTTTATAAAATGAAGTCTTTAAGTGGTTAGTAATGGAAACAACAATACATATGTATTACGTTCATGTCTCATTGATGAATTCGTTGAAAACAACACGTCATCGGATGACTGCGATGATCAAATAAAAACACTATTCATTGCCAAGAAAACATGATGTTTATTTTAACCAACCCACATGAAATTAAAAATAAAACATATTCAAATACTAATAGTTTTATACTATCACTTAAGGCATTTAATGTACCGAGTGTTAATTATATCTTTGTGCATGAAACAACGCTACCTTGATATTTTAAATAAAAAGTCGAGAATTAAAAAGAAGTTCGTTAAAAGGAGGAAATTGAGAATCACTGTGCATCCCTGGCCTTACGTAATCATGCTGCACCCACTCGTTTTACTGTACTGTGGTCTGACCGTAATCTGTCAATTTACTTTTGACAGTATCCCTGCAACGGAAATCCGATGCAACGCACCTTGTGATTTGCATATTCGATACATTTTCAAATCATCAAATTCGATGCCGTTCATCAAGGTTATAGGGTTGGAAAATTGCGTAACGATTTAGTATTAACCGGAAACGAGACCACGGCGCGCTCTCGAATCTTTCCTGAAAACGTTCACCGGAAATTGGGCCGATCGATTCACATTTGTGCAATAATTGCTGCGAAATATTATGCTAATGAATCGATTCAATGAATATATTTCATTATTACTTATAAAATAAACTAAAATTGTATAAAAAAATATTTTATAATATTTTCTGATAAATTTTCATTTACAGATATACAATGAAAGATATGTACATATTTGGTAGGAAATTTTTTTCTCCCTTGGTATTTTATATACAAATATACGATTGATAATATTACATGACCGATACTCCTCAAAAATCTACAGACATTAATCTTTTTCTGCCAAGAATGAAAGCCAATATCTCGAAAAATGGGAGTTTCGTATCAGAAGAAGAACCACGAAGATATAATATAGTATTATCGAAGCCGGAGAAATAAGATCGATAGTAATGCAGGTATGTACGTACGTATGTACGTATGTATGTATATATATATACAAACATAGTAAACACTATTGTTGAAGAACAGCCTCGAATTTAATACTGTTGAATCTTTGGAATTTCTTAATTCCAAATAAGTTAAATGCTTAAATATTAATTGATATACAATGAATGAATACAATTTTAAATATAGATTTTAAACTGCAGATTTTTATCTTTCATAATGCAAAATAATACAAACTGCGAATTACTATTTTTCGTAGTGTAAAATAATACATAACCTTGAAATACGAGAAGGAAAGCCTCATGTTTTTTAGCGAGTCTCAATTTTCACTGTCAGTTTTGAATTCTGCGATGCCTCTCATAAAACGGAGGTTAGTAATTTCATTGAAATGTACGGTCACACGCCACAGAAGCAATTATCTTTATGTCATACTAACATATATATCATATATTCATTCATAGAAACGATATATATAGATCTTCATGAAATTTTTGAAAATGACACTAGAATTAATTATTATATAATCATTTCAGTGGATTAAACTTGGTTAAGGCTACCTTCGTTGTAAGGTGAAAGGAATAATCATCCGCCATTTGAATGAAAGTACCATCATACAACTGAATACGTACTTAAATTATTCCTATTTCAAATATTTGCATTTTAATGTATCGAAAACTCAATTATTATTAAATGTTAGAAATAGCATTAATTATATTCTACAAGATTATTCCCAACTTAAAATTATAAGTAATTTGTTATAAGAGAATATATTTGATATACTTGGTCGATCTTCGCCTAACCTAAAAACCGGTATCTGTTCGATGTAACAAAACGTAACAACGCATATTGCTCTCGAGATAATCGATGATCACCTGTAATGGCAAATCATTTCCCAAATATGCGCTACATTACGCAAAAATTTCTATCCTCCTTAAATCTCAACAATCGTACCGTGAGAACAAGTGCCGATCTCCAACGGTCGCGACAATTAATCCTTCGACTGTTTACTGGTAATCGAATCTCCCTAAAATATTTCTCACGCGATATACTAATATTTCCTTCATAATTATTCTCAGCATTTAACTATGACGTAATTAAATAATATTCAAATAGTCACAGAAAATAATATCGTGTATGACCGACGAGAATATATTTTTATTTCTTATCCTAATCGGTATAAGTTTCACAGCGTGCTTTGAGAACAACGTTCTATAGAAGTGTAAGTACACATATTCATGTGAAAATACGAAGATATGGTAATACATATTGCTTACCTTTAGCAGACAAAAGAAAATCGAAGGATCTGTTCTGAGAGTTAGTCCTCGGAGCACGTCGTACGCGTACACGAGTCGGAAACGAAGTGGCGCGGAATCAACTCGCCTCGCGACAGCCGAGAACCTCTCCTCTCTGCTTCGGCCAATCACATCCCTCCTTTGTACATATCCCCTCCCCACCTCTCGATCCTCTCTTAGGGACGGTCCGCGGTCCAGCTACGTTCCTTCGTTCCGCTGTTTCTACGAGGACTCCGGTTGCTACCTCGACTTTTTTCGTCCTAATTATTATCCTCCGCCACATTCTTGCGGAAACAAACGAAGAAGTTATTACATACAATCGATTATATGGCGAGTTTCAAGGTCGTAATTATTGAGCCTTAATCAAGTTTTTATAGTACATGGACTTATACGATATTCAAAGTTTGCAATAATTGTGGACCAGTAACTATGAAGTTACAAAATATATGATGATTTTATGGGAATAGTTACAGTGGTTACAAAAAGTATTTGTACGCCATTGTATTTATTATAGTACTTATTTACTAATCAACTAAGTTCAAATATATTAAGTTTCTTATCATTTGGTAGTACTTTCATGTAACTACTAAAACTTAATACTATAAAAATGAAATGTGGGATCTAATAAAAAAATGCTTCATTGGAAAATACAGGTACGTAAAAATATCTTTCGCAGTTACTGTAGATGTAATTTTTGGCAGGCGATTGAGAATGAGTATCTTGAGTACCTATAAGATATTCTTTAGTGGTTATAAGATGATTTCGAGAGAATAACTGTCGGTGATTAATATCGATACCCGAATCGATGAGATCGGATGTGGCTCGAGCCAAATTCAGTTGATTCGCCTTTGAGCAAAGCACTACGCGAAGAGTTGAATGTTTATGAGTGTTTGGAAAAAATATAAAGTATGTGTAAGAATGTCTTATGAGAAATGTTTTATGAAGATTAATGGAACGATAGAACTTTAAACAACTATCGATAAATATGTATTCTATATGTATTTTTCTAATCTTTCTTATTGGTGAAATTCTTATTGAAAATATTTCTTGTCGAATGAATATTAATGTTTCTAAATGTTACTCCTCGTTTATTCTTTTTCCATGATGTCAACGTAAAGCAAAATATTTGCAATATTTTTCAATAGACGATGCAGCACAATGTGCACAATCGATAATCGATCTCGTTTAATTATACGATCGGCATATCGAAGTCAATGGCCTCAAAACAAAGAACCGACATAAAAGGAAGATAACTATCCGATTGTTATCCACTTCGAAAGATACAATAGAAATTTCTTTGATGCTTGTTTTAATTCTATCATAGTTTACTTCATATAATAAAAATAAGAAAAAAATAAATATTAAAATAATTAACATTAGTAGAGTATCTTATTACAGATAAAAATTATTTTCCAATTTAATCATAATTTAATTCAGATCAGGAATCAATGAAAATTTATTTGAAAATTTATATCTGGCAATCAAAAGGGAAAAAGAGGTAAAGAATGATTAATCTCTAACCATTTATAAACCATAAGAGGTTCAGCAAAGTAACGCAAGATCCTTCTACAGAGGACAAGGTCTGCTCTCGATCTTATGAATCATAGCATTGGTAAAGCGTATTCAGACCGTTCGTTCTTTTACCGTTCGTGCAAAAACGAGCAATGAAGTTCAGTGATCTGAAAAATAATTTCGACCAACTTTCGTGGAATTTCGAAATGACCGAGCTATAATCAGAAGCACGTTTATACATTATATCTATGTGTGCTTTCTATGCTTATTTGATATTTTAACCAGACCCCTGTACAAGTGTAAATGTAACGATCTATAAATAACGGATGCCATATTCTCACCTGAGCTTCTTCAGCCGATTATGACGTCGTGTTTGTCGTCCGTGACACAACACGTGTATAAAAACACGTAATCTACTTGTAACGTCTGCGTTCATTTAATTCTGCTATCTCCCTGCACTTTCTGAGACCATAAAAATGACGTCACCTGTCAACATTGTTCTCAATCCCCTTACCTAATCCTTCAAAGGGTTTTTATGGCGCATCCCTATTTAAAAAGATCAGATGTTTTTTGAACGAAAGTTAAATATTTTTAAGATGATTGATTTCTTAATTTGAATTTTAAATTAAATTTTAATTACAGGTTGAAGATCACAGAATTTTTATTAATACATTTTGCATCATCATAATTCGGTGTTAGCTTTATAGGATTGCTGTTTCTCTGTAGTTAAGTACTCTACTGTAATTTGTTCACTTGGAGTGCACTGGAGTCGTTCCAAGATATTTATCCCTTTCATATTTTAAATTCTAAATTAGCCTAAATTACTGCCATTGAAATATAACAATTATGTTAATTATATTCCAAATTATATTTTAATAATATACTAATACAACATTTCCTCGTAATTTCTAATTTCTATCAAAATATTCAATCTGTTTGGGATTAAACCTCATCGAGTTCTATTCCATGTAAATTAAACCTGATTAAATTGAATAGACTGGATAATTATAATAATTCCTAAATATAAAACATATGTCAATTTTGATTCAGAGGAATATTCTTAATTTTTAGGTTTGTTTGCTGAACTTTTGCTATACTTTGCTGGTGGACGGTCCGTTTCCGCGTTGTTCCTTGGATTCCCCAGAATATATAGATCATGAAGCGTTTCCGGAGAACGGTGGAACTCCGGGAGTGTCGCCTGGCCGTTACGAAATCAGCTGTGCGCCTGTCGGTGCTTGTTGTAGGTCGCGTTCAGGACTCCCCTCGGCCTCCCTTCTGCTCTGTTCCTCTCATTCCATCTAACAAGAGAGTTAGAGGAGAGGGGATATTAAAGGTCGCCTCAACGTGGAGATCAATACGAAACCTACATACCTACCTTCCCTATCGGACCAATGGGAATGCCCAAAATGATCCTTTACGTATCTATTAATCATCTTTTTATGTTCAAGATAGACAGTTTGATATAATTGCCCAATTTGCTTACTTTCTTAAACCTAAACAAATAATTATTCTCCTACAGTCTTATCAATTGAATCCTTCCTCTCAAATTGGACGATTTATTACAGTTATATGTGTCCAATACACAATTATATGCAGTACTTCATTAGATTCTAGATATTTCTAATAATAGTAAATAATGATAAAACTTTTGATTTTTGATATAGGGAAATCATTGGAGAGGTATTCATTCAAATATATTCATTTATTAAGTACTCAACATGATAATCAGGCTTTGAGGGATTTAGTGTGATATACAAACTCAAACACCTTGTTTTTCTCTGATAAAGCTATAGAAAGAATATTCCAAGACTTTTAATTTTTTTCTTTCAATTAATGAACATATTTTTTCCAGATTGACTCATCCTTTTGTCAAATCCTATTGGAAGGTTTAAATACCTAACAAGATCAAATCTATAATAGAGTTCATAGTTTTTGATTGGGAGTGTGTAATATACTCGAAAAGGTAACAATTGTTTTCATTTTCTATCTAAATGTTAATTGCAGTTAATATGTATATCAATCATCTAGTATGGACTTCTTAAAGAATGGAATTGAATAACAGTTGATGGTTATAACTAGATAATACATATGTATGTGCTTTTTTTAAATGAGTTTCACTTCTTCGACTTCACTTTCCATCCAGTTCACGTCGTCAATGTCAGTTAGTGGTGGACAGCACGGAAACGTATAACCTGTAATCGATATGGCTGAAAATCGATCGGTTTCAAGGAACGATTATTGTATTCGGGGAAGAGGTACGTACGCGTATAATTATCAGCGACGCGACAATATGAACGAGAAAGTTACCGATTGAAATCGAGTCTCGAAATAAAGACAACTTTGCTCGGTATTATTATTAAAAACATTCTAAAAATTCTGTCCCTCTATAACGTGTTACCGTCATTAGAAGAATTATGTAACGCTTTGAGCTGGCCAGTCTGGTTGAGTTGACGAGAAAGATTACGTCAATGGCCGGGGGGAAATTACTTTTCCTCGCTTGCCCGTTATTTTTATCCAAGGAACTGTTTCATGCCGTTTCCACCGTTATGGTTTAACGAGAACCAGGCTCTTCCATTCAGTTTTCTAGCAAACATTCCTTTGCTTGTTTTGTAAACTTCAGAATGCCTAATTGCATATTAAATATTAAATATCAGGTTCATACTGCTGATTCTAAAAAGATTGTTATGAAATAATCGAAAAGCATGAAGTAGTTGATACTACAATAAAATATACTCGGTAGATTGATATGATAACTGGAATGGAATATAAATATAACATCGCCTTGTTCATACGAAATCAGTATTCCTCTTCTCGTATTTATCTATTCACTACTCACCTTCGACAAGTGTCGCCACAATAATCGTAACATGATATTGTAAAAAAAAAATGCTTCGGAATTATCTTCATGGACTTTTCCTATATATTTCATTAAAGTATTATATTATATAAAGGCATTAATATATTATTACAATAAAAATGACAAAAATATTCTATCAATACTTAATTAAATTTTATATCCACTTTTTTTTCCTTCGTAATGAAATGCTTAAGTGAAAAAGTAAATAAATTATTCGTACATCTCTATTACAGATTCAAGGATTTCCGGACCAAGTAAAAAAGAAACTATAAAGCTAACTTTGCTTTATATTAAAAAATAATCAAAATAGAATTGAAAACAAATTAGATAGAAAGGACAAGTTATGGAACTAAAAATTATCAAAAGAAAATCTGGAAGTATAAATAGAACAACTGTAAGATAATTGCTATTGACCTTAAATCGCAAATAGTGACCTTGAAAAAGAGCTCCTTGAACCAAATACTATTTCTGTATTCTAGCACAATCGTCTTATTGCATTACACGAGTTATAACTGTAAATACTATACTACTAGTCTCAATTACATAAGTTATTAATATCCATATTAAATACTTATTAAACCATTTTTTTTTCACTATACATAGGAATTTGATATTCTGGTTTTGTTCGCCATATGTTCAAGGATATAAATATAATACATATACATGTGTCCGAAAGAACGACGAATACAAGAAGACGTGTAATTCATTTTTGAGGAAAGTCAGCTATATCGTAGGCCAAGCAACGAAAAAATTGTCATTTGAATTGCATACGTAAGAACGCCGTGCTGTTTTAGATACGATACGATTATAACGACATTAAGTCGCCGATTTAACCGTCTCAAGAGGCAAGCGACTTTATCGCGTGACTGGCACCGAGTACGGCAAATATTTGTCGTCCAGTTCTTTCAGTCAGCGTCACACCTATCAGAAAGATGGCTATTTTTACGAAGAACAGCAAACGGGCAACAAAATTGTAAATTCGTAATTATGTGGAAAATGGTGTATGATGTTCGACCGTTGACTAAGGGCAGTTCTCAAAGTCAATGTCTCAGCAACGATCGAGCACCACTGACTGTTCCGTAATTTCGACACGTTCGCCGGGAGCAAATCACCGGTGACCACCGTTGATGGCCACCTTGCTTGTTTGTTGCATAATATTGGCCGACAATTCTGCTACGTCAGATATACATACATACTTGCTTTCCGTGGAAACGTTAGCTCGCGCCAAGATTATCTGCTGGCACCTCGAGCGTGGAAAACATCCCTGCCAGACCGCTTCCTTATCGATCTCTTACCGCGCTTTTATCGTTTTCGCTGAATTAATGCTATTCGATGGCTTACGTAGTTCCTCATTACGAAAATAGTAAAACTGTCGTATTTAGTGTACGACGAGGATCTTATTGGTGATTTTATTCTTCGTTTGATCTATCTCTTTGGTTTTAATCTTCATCGGTAAGTGGAGGAGGTTTTAGTAAAGTGACACTGATGTGCTAACGATGAGAAAACAAATAATTTTAGATTTTACTTACTTCTTTACACGTAGATCTTTTGTATATTTTGTATGTTTCGAAGACCTCGTGTATTTTCTTTTTTTTATCTGAATATCTGATATTTACACAACTTATCGATGAAGCAATTGAACTTGAAACAAAATTTTAACGAAGCAAAGTCTTATAAGTGAACGTGACGATCGGCACGTAAAATCTTTTACGCCACTAAAACAATAAAGTAATTATGTATGATAAATATGAGTAATAAATTCTGTTAATGCAGTTTTACCAGTTATGTAATTTAACAGACATAATTTAAATTGAAATCATTAATTTTACTTACATTGGAAAAATTACAAAGATTATTTAAAGAACTCTTAGAATATATAAACTATCGAGGTCGATAAGCTATTTCTAAAATTTTAAAAAATTTTCATGTGTTTATATATTTCTTTATTCTTCTTTTTTCTTAGATAGCTTTCCTTGATTGTTGAGAAAGTCTAATAAGATTCTTTACTATGAAATCTGTCTGTGGCAACCCGGTGAACTCATTCAGATCAATTGATGAGACCGAGTTGATATGCTGCCAATGAAATTAGCCAGGAGGGCAATTAAGCGCATCGTTGAACAAATCTTAGACAAACTTATCGCCGTTGATGGGCACAAACTGTTGCCTATAACTAAAGGAAATTCTACTTGACTCTATATCTTTCATCGGCTTTCTTCTACATTAAGCAATATGTTAACAACATAATGATTTAAATTCTACTGTTGCAATACAATTATTGGAGAATTATTGAACATAATATCTTGATTGAATTTTTATGAGAATAGAGATCCATATTAAAGAAGAAATACGAATCATTAAAGTTAAAATTATTGAAGAAAAATTCATAAAAAAAAAAAATATCCGTGTTTCAACTCAAGTCCACCACAACATCAATAGAAGACCGATGTTGAAGAGGATGATACAATCTTATGCTCGAATTAACTACAGATTGTCATCTACACCCTGTTGTTCAACACTGCAATGATATTATCATCAAAGGCTCAATTGAATCGTTAAAAGGAACGCCTTACTAATAATATCCTGATAAACAACTGCGAGTAATCAGCTGCATACGATTCATTATTTTAAGAAGCTGCTATCTCTTCTATCTATCAAACTATCTATCAAACTGCAATTATCTAGTGGTTCAGCAAAGCTTAAATTTAGCGAGGAATTTCGCTAAGTCGGCGAGACGTAAAGGCTGGAGGGCCCTGCCGGTGCTGGGACCGAAATACACGACGATTATACCGGCGACTCCTCGAATTGTTTCTCTGCATGTGGCTTTTTTCCCCTCACCGTTACAGATACGCCTCTGCAAATGTAAATCTTCGTGGCCGTGGTACAGTCAGGCATACAATTCCATCGTAAAGATTCTCTGCAATCTTAACGACGTCATCTTCCGAGGGCAGTTTTCTGGTTGTGGTTTCCTCTGTGTATTACGTTAAATTAACAGAAGAATCACCTGTAACACGGATACATATATCATGGATAAATAATTATGAATAATATGGGTAATTTTGATTAATTTTAATTAATATGAAAATTCTATTCATAGCATAAATAATATAAAAAGTAGAATAGTTATTATTAAAGTGACTTTAGTTGAGTTATTTTAATTTATTTTATTAAGAAATTCTTTCTTAGATTATATACATATAATAAATGGAATTAATTAGTGAAAATATAAGTACATTAAGTACATTGCTACTCAACTTAAATAATTTTGATATTATGTATGTCATAAGTAATTCACAAATATTTCTTTAGAAACACAGGGCTTTAGAAACACAGAATCTAATTCTGATTGATTTATTATATGCTTCCTTAGAATCTGTGAAATTTCAAGCATGGTAAGCAAACAATAGAGTGAAATCCAGTGGATCAATAATTATTTCAAAATCAATATATTATTACAATAAAGCATAAATAACATGTAAATTTTTTATCTAAGAGTTGTAGGCAAGAAGTATAAGCAAATGATGGATAACACTAATTAAGCTATTTACGTATGAATGGAACCATCCACAGATATAATCTTCAACATTTTATACATTTTTCAATTACGTTATCGAGATGTATAATGAGTGTTCAACTTCTCAAAAAACAAGTTGCTTTCATAAATCCATTAATGACAAGAAGATGGTATAAATGATTATAAATTTCAAGGTAAATTTTGAAAAATAGCATTCTCAGCATCAAAATTTCTCTGTATATTTTAATTTATAGAGTTGATTAGTATGACTTTTGAATTCCTATATTGAAGAATCGAAATTATCAAAAAGCCCCATAAATGATGTAAGAGAAACGAACGATGGAACGGACGGTCACTGTATTTTTGTAGTCAGCTGGCTGCAATAGTTTAAGGCTTAAGGCAAGTCATTTATGTCGCAAGGGATCTCACGTCTTAAGACATCGCTCCCTCGCTGTATAGTGACACGAGTGGCCGTGAAATCGGCTACGTCGGCCATTCTAAAATCGTGCCAGAATTTCTTGCCAAATTTAATTGGAGCTCCGTCCTGTTTACCTGTGCGAACCCACGATCTTGAGCGTTTGTCCATCTTTCCTTCTCTCTCTTTCTTTTCTTTTCATGCCTTTGCTGGCAAATTTTCGATACGAAACAATCAGACGAAACAATGACTCCTTGATAACATGCCAAGGAACCTGATATTGCAAGGCTTAGCTCAGTTATTTAGTTATTTCTGCGATTAACATTTTGTTGCACAATTGCAACACCCTCGAGGATCGTAAAATTAATCGTTTTATTGTTTTGTTTGAAGATCGACAAATCACGACGAATCGCTGAAGAGGAACAACGGAAAATTTTGATTTATCTGACAAAACGTGACAGGCATGATTTGGAGCCGTTTTATATCTACCTTTTCGGATTGTTAACGCTTTAGATTGTAAGGGACGTGCGTATCTTTGTCGGTCCCGGATCGATGCTTGTTAATTTTCACAGATGTAGCCCACACCTGTGAACTTTGGTCGCTTATCGCTCCATTTTTTATCGCATGATAAGCTTCAAATTTAGGCAAATGTTTCCTGTTTCATGATAAATGTTCGAGTGTTTTCTGTTTTTCTTTTTCATCGCGTTATTTTGGAACTGTTGAGAAAATTTGTGAAAGTATGGAACGAGGTGTTTTTGGATGAAGATGTTTTAATGACACAAACGAAATTTCTGAGAATGAAAATAATTGTATATGAATAAATATTCATTTGCCAAATTATTTTTTTGAGTAGTACTGGTAATACCACTTTTCTCATTTTGTTATAAAACTCGACAACTACTTTTAAATATTTTATGGAAAGAAGTGGACATTCCTAGCTTTATTTTCAATTTTGTTCTATGAGAGATTAAACAAAGAGAAACAAGAAAATTAACACTCATTGATATTTGTATTAAAACACAGATAATTCTAAATTCTTTGTAACAAAGTGAGTTTCCTTAGGTTTTGTCTTTCACGTTAGATTCTAATAACAATTTCAAAATGAAAAAGACTTTTGTAAACCGAAGATTATCGAAACTATACTATTTTTGTGCTGGTTAGAGAGCTTATAACAAGTTGAAGCGACTTCGAAAAATCGTTAAATCGTACACGTGCACCTACTTGTATTACGTCAGTAGTTCACGTAATAACTGCTAAACGATAATGATTTGTTAGCTTACAAGCTGATTGCAGCTTCTGTTACCAGGCGAATTACAGGCAAAATGATGATTTAATAACATCCAAATGTAAATTGAACTTTTTTCAAACAAACATTTTATATAAAATAATATAAAATGTTTAAGATGTGGACGAACTTTTTTGTTTATAGATATATTGCAATTATGATATTTAATACAAAGTTCATCATCGTTTAAAATGCTATTCTTACTTTATATAAAATATATCCTAAAGAAAACTTTTTAAAGTCTCTAAAAAGTACGCAATAAAGTATATCACTAATTCGCAAGATAGGAGCTTCAAACTATATCTCTAAATCAAAAAGATACAAGATAAGTGGCATTAAAAATCCGGAAGCTTATTTTTCAAAGCTTTCGAACGCTTTGAAGGTTTACGTTACGCAATCGTACATCGCTCAAAATAATCAGAAACTACGACTTAAAATTTTATTACACGTTAAAACATTCGTGGTGCTTGAGAATCTTGTATGGATTATCACTCCAAACAGCCGTAGACCGCATTATTTGTCCGTAAAAAAAATTAATTTTGCAAAATTAACAACTTGAATCTTTTACGGTATTTTTTATGAATAATTATTAAATTAAAACCTTCAATTTAACCCAGTTTCCACCCAGCTATAATAGCTTGATACTCTATTAAAAATTTCTTTTAACTTTTACAGAACTAAAACAAAATTAATCTCCTCAAATACATTAACAAACATTTTGACTAAGATACTTCTCTTATTCTGTTAAGATATTTGTTTTACTATTGCAAAAGTCTTGTAAATACTCATATCATATTCAGAAAAAATATTTAAACTTGATTAAACTAAATTATATTCATAAACACAATTAATTTATCTTAACTCAGTTACTTCCTCAAACATAACAAATAACTACATTTCTAATAATTTTAAATAACACGTATAACAGTACTTAATCAAAGAAAGTGAATGTTCTTATATTTATCAAAAAGCAATTTTAATCCATCTATTTCAAATAATCCATGAAATTCAATTACTTAGCAAAAATTGTTTTAAGTTATATTTAAATTAAATCTATACGAAGCCAAAATTCTCGTAATATTCCCCAGTTTGTATCTCTCGTATTTATGATTCGCATCATAAACGCAGACTTTATCGTGGCCTTGCATGTTGCTCTTTCGGTGAAGCGCGCCAAATAATGTTGTCATGTGCGACCAGGGTTTTGCGGAATCTCTGGTGTTTATAAACGTTTAATTATCCGTGGCCAAGACTTTTCGGCGAGCAGCGGGCTCGCCTATTACGATACACGTCGTTTGAAGTGCCGGGAAAGCTATGCGATCTATTTTCGAGCTTGAGGATTCGCTGTTGTCGGGCGGACACGCTCCGTCACTCGATCTTCCTCTTTCGATTCGAAGAAAGCTCGTCTTTCGCCGACTGCCTTCCTTTGCCACCCGCGAAAATCTTCTGGTCTATCTTTAGCAGTGTCTTCAAGGTTCTGGGAGGAGAATGATAAAAAGATAAATTAGTTCTTTGCATGTAGTGGCTAAAATTAATAATTGAAGCGATTAAAGATCATTTTAATAGTAAATCAGATAAGGATTGATGATTTGAATTGTAGTCTATCCGAATATATTATAGTCGACAGAATTATGTCTCTGACTTTTTCAAATAAAAAATATTTATATTATCCTTGTTAGAAATGCTTCTTACTTGTATGTGTTTGTACAACATAATTAAAATGATTATATATATGTATCTTAATTTTCTTCCTATTTTATACAACAGTAATATTCCAATGTTTTTTAGCTTTTTCAAAATATGATTATGCGTATGGTTTCCTTCATCTCGTTTTAAATAATTCATTATTTTACATTCCTCCTATTTCCTAAAAGCATGAGGTAAAGGTAACATTTCTTTCTGAAAGGAGGTTAGTTTCTATCGTTTATGAACAGTCTATCATATTATCAAATATTCGTGCTACGAAATATTTTCGTAATTATGCTTTTAAATTTGCATTCGTGGTTTCTTTGACTCGAAGTAGAATATATTTTTCCTCTAGAGACGAGAGTTAAAGAAGATAATTTTGTGGTGGCCTGTAGGTCGAGTCAGACTTTCATCAGCAAAGGATGCACCGTGCTCCTTTTATTCTGTTATGCCACATTCACTAGCTGCATTCTATTTCTCCCTCTTCAGCTAATTTCACGAGAGCTCGGTGGACTGACCTCACGAATGTTTGTCGACGATTGGCTGTGGTATTTTAAGCGATAGCTATGTTTCTGCTACACTGTACTTCATATGTACTTTAAAATTTATGACACTTTATGAATTGTGTGCCAATTTATTATACAGCGTTTTACACAATTAAAACTTTGTGTTGATTGAAATTACAGGCAATAAATTGTATAGATCGCTGCAATTATACATTTAAAATTCCATTTTTCGAGCAAAGAATTACATTTTGTTCATCCTCAATTAGTATTTTTATACTGATTAATCAAGTATTATAATGTGGTATAATGTATGGTGTATAATTTTATATAGGTTATTAAAGCTTTTTTGTTTCATAAATTGTAGCAAAATTTCAACAATTATTTCGAACTGTGATTGAATGAAAGCTTTGATTGTAATTATATGCGCTGTTTCCAATATTTCATATAAGCAAAGAATTAATTGAGACTGTAGTGCAATTGAATGCGCTGATACAATTTTGAAAATGAGTTCCGTACAATTTTTGTGCACCTTGAGAGTCTGTGATTACGATACTTTCGACAGAATCGGTAGATGTCTCCACCGAGTATTTTATTGCATTAAGCTGGTAATATAGATTTCTTCACGCACTAAATTCGAACTGATTATGAGAAATCTCATAATAAAATTGAAAAATATGCCTTTAAAATAATTTAAATCGGCAAACAATCCACGAAGATATTAGTAATTAATTATTTCACTATTTCTTCCTATAAATTCACCAATGGCACTGTATCAATTACCTTATAACGGATTTAAAAAGTAGAAGTATAAAGATTTAATAAATTCATAAAATTTTACTATCTAATTTATTGAACTATATATACATAAAGATTTATCTATTTATTCAAAGATGCTTTGAAGAGTTTAGTACAGTGAAGATGTTGGCTCATATTGAAAATACAATGAATTTATACTTATGTATTATTGAGCTATACTTATTTTAATTTTGTTATTTTTCTTTGTAATTACTATGTATTTTTACATTAATTTACATCCTAGGTAGTGTCAATAGAATTCCCAACAGACTTTAGACAATAAAAATTCCTTTCAATACCATTCATATTTTATAGCATTATAAAAGGGCCATTAATTTCATGGTGCTCTCATTGTGAAAAAATCTGAAGAGAGAATCCCGAAGCGGAGAATTCCACGGATATCGTTCCCTCACCGAAATCGAATTGACAATTAAGTATTTAGGGTGGCTGCGGGTCGCGTGTCAGGAAGAGTCATCTTCGCCAGCATGAACATACGTAAAAACATATGGTTCCTACATGGGGCCCAGAGTGCGGAGTCCCTGAAGATACTCGACGAAACAATTTTGTACCGAATCCTCGACTGTCGCTGCTTTCGTTCATTTTATAAATATTTCAATAGAAATTCATATTACATTTAACAAATGTAAACGTTGATAATTTCTTACAGTTTTCGATAACAAGAAATTAAAAAAAAAAACGCGCGAGCATCTTATAAAATAAAATTACTATAAAAATCGTATTTGTATGTAATTGAAATTCAAGTAATTCCATTCATTTCTCTATTATATTCTTCAAATAGGCGAATTAAATTATTGCCAAATAAATTCTCAATTCGTAGATCTACGTTTTAGTCTACACTACTTCACGTTGTAGCTTAATTTTGTCTCGCGTTGCGCTTCTAATTAAAGTAACATGTAGAACAAGATCGTTATACTTATCCAGAATTCTTACATTAAAGAAATTCTTTCTCATGATTGTGCGATGCTTAATACACGCAGTAAGTAGAATTAATCAACAAAGATATCAGTACAATAATTGCCACTCTTCCTGTTAAATTCTTCAAATACGCGAATTGGACCATCACAAAATAAGTTCTCGATTCCGAGATCCACGTTTTTATTCGAACAAAAATGTCGATTTCAAAAGCGATCTCGGAGGGAGATTAGCCTTGACACCGGCACTTTTATGCGACATTTCTGGATATGGGCACAGTTTTCCATCGGTACTCTGAGCACCCAGAATTTCCTGTAATCAGATCTAAAGACGTCCTCGTAAATTCCCACCCGCAGTCCTGTTATATTATTGTACATAGATGATCTTATGCGGGATGATATAAACCTCGTAGCATGTATCAGAGTCCGAATTTCTCGTTCTCACGAAATATGAGGGCATAGGTCCTCGACTAATTGCTCGTCAATGTGCACTGTACCTTTTGATCGCTAAGAATTCACAACCAATGTGTTCACCCTCGTTCTGCGTGAGAATCTATAACTACGTACTTTGATATTTCATCTGTTCTTTTATCTGCCCAGAGCTGCTTCGTAGAGCTTGGTACAGCGATGTTGGCTCATATTGAGAATTTGCATGAATTTCATAAATGAATTTGCACTTTATTGTTCAGCTAAACCTATTTTAAATTTGTTATCTTAGTTTAGTAATCATGTTAATCTAATCCATTTTCAAGATAGTGTGAGGAGTTTAATATATCGAATTAGTATGTTACTGTATAAGCGGTGTATTTTTGAGAAATTTGAATAAAATAACATTCTTTTGAATAAAAGTATATGCCAATTTTTGGATAGCAATATTTATCTATATACAATAAGAGGAACATTCAAAGATAATTTGATTTTCACAGAATTTCGCACGCAATCTTTCATTTATTTTATAAAAAGATATAGGAGGTGTTATAATATAATTATATATACTATAAATCATTTATGTACAAGTATATCACGGTGAATTGGAAAATGTATGAAATTAAAAAAGAATACGATTTCTAGCGTAAATTTGAAGAATATGATTTGTATTGGAGAATTTTAAATTGAAGTACGTAACTCTATAGACTGGTTTCAATATGTAAATCAAAGTATCATTACGAGAAACACCCTGCACGTGAATACAGAACGGGACAGCGACGGATGTGACTACGTCGGGTTAATAAGGATGCGACGTCATCGGGCTGCGACGTTATATTTTCTCCTTTGAATCACTATCTCCGAATCTAAAAGTGCAATTAAATATCAGCTTAATTATCATTACAATTAAACGGGACAATTTGTGAAAAATCTCAACCCCAAAATTGTAACAAATAAGATTATCAACAAGTTAATTTAGTACATTCTATAACATTCTACAATATACACTCTATAGCATACATTCCATAGTATATATTCTACGCCCCCTCAACCTTCATATCTCATAATTAATAATCTAATCAATCTCATTCTACAGTATACATTTCACTCCCCTTAACTCTCAAATTCGACCCTTATAAATATCTTCAATTCGTTCATCGATAATTTAATTTAGCTCATTCTACACCCTTCAATTCTCAAATCCTACTCTCTTCAATTTCTCGAAATCCTAATTCAACTGTATTTTATATTCTTCACGCTTTACACTACTTCATTGACTCCACATCTCTGATTGATCTAAATTTCATTGCCTCGACACGTGGTTACTGCTGCACTTCTCGAAGAAGCGAATTACGTTTGCCTCTAGTATAAGCTTATCTGTATTGCAAGAAAATGATATAAATAAGCGTAAGTTCTGAGGAAATTTCATAAAAATTATAACATCCAACACACGTCCTCTTTTCCTTTTAATTTATAGAGTTGTATAACTTCTGGACAGTATAATTACTGAAAGCTAAAGACTTAATCTACTCAACAGGTAGTCTCATACGAGCGAAATACACCTGTTGCATGCACTCAATCAACGTGGTTTCACCCAGCATATTTCAAGCCAGGAATTCATCCGCTGTATGAATCGAATCTCAGGTAGAACCGCACCAAACATTGAATAGACAGTGTGCGTATATCAAAAATATCCAAGCTCTTTGTGTCCGATCGAGGGTGCGGATCGGCCACCAGTATTTCTCTTCAAAACACATATAGCAGTAAAATTCTTCGTCGTTGGCCATCTCTCTATGCTTTGACCCGTGAAATATACCAGCATGATATAAAGTGACTAATATCAATGACTGTTGCTTGTTCGCCAACGTTCCATGGGGGTGAAAGAAGGGAAAAAAGCGAGAAAGGAACGTTTATTGTGGTCTCGATCAGGAATCTCGCGACGCTCATGTGGGCACGTTAATTCGTGGGTCACGGCTGTCATAATTGCCTCCTCTGATGGCCATTATCCTGGTACCGGTGATGTTGTAATTTGTTTTGCTTGGGGGAAGCTTAGAGAACATAAAGAGGGTTTTTTTTTGACCGATATATGGGTGGCTTTTTCTATTTTTCATTAATTTTGATAGAAGCGATGAAATGATTTGTCAAGTGGTAAATTTTTTGTGATTCTGTTGTTTTCTTAGGAAAATACCTCTATTGCTTTGTATGTTTGATTTGTTACTTGATAATATAATAGATATTGTATCCATACATAACATAATCGCATTAATATTGTGCCAGAGAATTATCTACTATAATTATGAAAATAAATAAAAGTGAAGTTTAAATACTTCAACATAACAACCACGTTAAGCAGCGTCAAAGCTATTTTATCTTTGATATTAAACTTTATCTGAGATCATTTAGTGAGAAATTAAACAACTAAATCTACAAAAATACAATTTAACGGCTCTAGAGAAACATAGTAAATTTAGATAAAATAGGGTTTTACCAAAAATAGTCACAAAACTATCTCCCAAAGAAACTCCATGCCCAAATATTATCCCTATATATAACCAGTGTTTTAAACAATCTATGTATCAGTTTTGTACAACATTCTCCGATTATATCAAACTTATGTTTGGACTGTACTCTGAAGGAAGTCCTGAGAATACGGCGATGTCAGCGCGAAAAGAGAAACGCGAGCATGGCTGGCGAACAGAGAGCGGAGGTTCCCCGTCGCCTTCGCGCAATTACATCCAATTGAACTAATTCAGCTCAATTGACGTTAACAGGCTCAATTGGTCGGCCCTGCCAGCCCGGCCACACGGCAATACTATCCGGTCGGCATACCTACGACGTAAAAAAGAGCGGCTCGCGTGCAAAAAGTCGCTTCCAAACCCTCCTCTTCATCTCGTTTCCCTGTGTCGTTCGATCTAAATATACTTCTCAACAAGAGAGACTCTTTCCCTTTGTCTGCTTGTTATCAGCTTGCTGCGTTCTTCATATATGTAAAAGCTTGTGTACATTATACATGTATATACGTGGATTATATTAGTCTGTTATGATCTAAAAAATAAATATGAAAATAAAATATCGCGTGAAAAATATAATATAAGAATAAAATATAGTGTAGAAACAAAGTTAGAAAGACGTGAATATTGAAAAGCGAAGAGGTTTCTAATTTGAAATAAGAATTCTAAGATTCTAAGATTCTAATTTCAATAAAATTTCGATTATACTATAAGGAAAAATATTTTGGAAAAATTGCTCTATTGCGTTCATTAATCAATATCGAAAAGTAATAGTATTGTGTGTTTGAATCGTAAAGTAATTTTAGCAATTATAAATCAGTTTTGTAAAAATTTTAAGATTACAGAAGATTATTGGCAAATTGCTTTCTGGGTGTATGAGAGATGTAAACAGAAGTCTTATGGGGTTGAAGAGCGAGTACCTAAGTACAGTAAGTCAGAGTCAAATCATCCTCCACCGTTGAAGGAGGGTATTATCGGAAGGGGAAGAGGTGGAGCCGAGAAACTCCTTCTATTCTGCTGGTAGAAATGGTGGGAGCGGAACGTATCGTATCCATTTCATTCTTATCTTTCCTCCAGGTCTATTCCCCTCTCTTGTCGCTTCGAAGTGGTTGGTGGGAGATAATTGTTCTGTCTTCTCTTTCTTTAACCGCTGATATCCCCCACTTCGATATCGTTTCTTTCTCAGTTTGCTCAGTATTATGTTTTGTGTTACAAAATATACCTTAATATTTGTTAACGAAAATTCAGTGGTATAATAAAAATATTCAAATTTAATATCGTAACAAATAATAATAGTAAAAGTTTGGTAGAAGATTTTTGACTAACTTGTGAATATTGAATATTAAATACAATTTCATATAAAAAGTTTTTTATTATATATATTTACGAAGATTTTAAATAGCGTACATAAAATCTTCATAAAATTAACATTTACGGAATTTATACATGCAAAATATTGTTAATGAATCATATACAAGAAATCTCGACAAGATAAAAGAATCAGAACTTCGTAGCTGAGATTGAATCGTGTCACTTGAATTCAAGGTACAAGTATGCTTTGTCATAAAAAGATAGTTCAATATGTAACTTACAACGAACCATATCAGTTTCGAGTTAAAATATGTACTTATTTTTACCATACGCAACTTCCAACAAAGAAATCTTCAACAATCACTACACACTTATAAGAACACGTTACTCACACAAACAACGCGATTCTTCGATCTCCGTTTCAAATTTGGCGCGCTCCGAGCTGTCACTTTCACCGGGCGCACGTGTTTCCTGTTGCACAGCCAGGGTAGCGTCACGGCCTCGGCCAGAATCGGGCAACATCGTCCGCCAGACCTCGTGTACATCGAGAATCGTCCGTTTCTTCCGAGAGACTTCACCTTCCACGAAGTTTCACAAAACTAACCTAAAAAACGATTCCGTAAACAATGACAAACGTAAGAATTACGCAGTATGAACGCGTTTCCATGATTTAGGTACGGATAGATGATACAGGGCACGAAATTCTTGATAGTGTAAACGAGAAAAAGGGGTCGAAAAGAAAGTCGTGCAGAGGGTCAGTGCAGGAGGCGACCCGTTACTGCAGCCCGGCACCACCGGACCTTCACTTATATCGTCTCTCGGCTAATAACGCTAGTAATGTGATATGATTAGCTTAGTTGAGTTCAGTTTAGTTCGTATTCGTTCAATTTAGTGGTTCGCCAGCAAAATCACATCGAGTTAAACCCATTTAGGCCAGTTAAGTTACCGACTTCTCGCTCTTGCGCGCTTGCCGTCATCCTCCCGGTCAGCCGCCTCCTGCATCCGCGGATATCCTGCAAGCACGAGTGCGCGCATGCTCGATCACCCGCATTCAATCACCTTCAACTTTATTGAAGTTTGATCCAGTCGGTTCATTCCGGATATAGAGGAAATTGAAGATTCTCGAAGCTTCTGCCGCTTGGTTCATGAATTCTGTTTGGAGGTAGTTTAAGGTTAGATGAATCTTGGAAACCCTGTGAGAGAGAGTGTTGGTCAGTGGAAGAGATTTTGTGGGAGATGGTATGAGTATGAAGATTTGGGGATGTGTATTATTGAGTGGTAATTATTTTGCTAAGGATTGTACTCTAGAATGATAAGACTGGTTGGTTGAAGTAACATTTAAGAAATACGGTAACGTACATGTATAACGTAATAGATATTTATTGTAGTATATCAAGAAGTGTCGCCAGTGTGCATTTATTTGTTAGAATAAAGAGAAACTGTCAGGATATGAACTGGTAGGTAAGTAGGTAGGTAGGAAATTGTTACCATATAGTGTGATCATAAAATAATAGATTACTACTATACTGTTATATTTTATTAATGTATCATTAACCATTTTTTTATATGGATAGGTTTCATATTACGTTAGAAAACTCTGATCAATTATAACTATCTTTTCTCACGATCAAACAAAATTTAGGTTATAGATTATTAAACAATGATACAATCGTGTGACCAAATGGCGAAATTTATTTATGAAAACTTTATTCAACAAACTCAAACAAAAAAACGAGATCTATATCGATTTCTATATTGATCCACTTCGTGAAAAACCATCCCTAACCTCCAAAATCGCTCAAAAATCGTCTTTACTCGTTTAATCAAATACCGTTCCACTGTCCAATCTTGTCGTTTCTAAATAACATCTACTCACAAAGGTAGTCACGAGATCCATCGATCTGGAGTAAACAAGCTCATTGACGAAAACGAGGAGACCAGGCGTCTGGAACGATGGCGCGATCGGTTCCGCGCGGCGCAACGGAAAAGATGCACCGCAAGGATGGTAGGGGAGGAAGTAAAGAGTGTCCGCGAGAGTGCAATTAAATCAGCGCGTGACAGGCGCGCGCTCGCGCGCGCTAATTACCGCCGATGAAATTAGCAGTTAATATACGCGTGTACACACGGAATGGGGGTAGTTTGATTGGGCCAATTCGAGGCAATTCCTGGCGATTGCTGGTTTCATTGAGCCTGCGCTTAAGAGCTCAGTGCCACGCTGCCGGTCAACGGACATGGATCTCTTGGAAAGTATAGGTACTCTTACCTTTCTCGTCCTTCCAATCGATCATCTTCTCATGAATCGATCGATAGATATCGATCCATTTCTAACCTCTCAATTCAAGTGTATACCGGGTACGACTGATACGACGACGAGTCGAAACGGTGTGGATGTAAAATTGCGGGACAATTCGAATCGTTGATAGTGCATGGGACGCGAATCGATGGGAGGATCGTGCATTCGGTAGACAGAGGATCGGTGACGCGATGTACGCAAGTCGATCGTCGCCGAGAGCGCTCTGTGATCTCTCAAATCGTTTGATCGAAGTTCAAGGTTCCGGTTCAAGGACTTCTACGAACACAGACACGAGATGGATAGCTGATACGTTCGATGTGACTGAAGTTAGGATAGAAATCAAGTGGAATTTACGGAAGTTGGGTTAGGTGGTACTTACTTGAAGATGTGTGATGTTCAAGAAGTTGAATTTCATAGAAGATACAGCGATTTTGAGAAATGGAAATACGTGGACTTAAACATTCAGGTAGTGTGTTAATTATATTTTCGTTTGTGAACATTTTATTTGATTGTTTTAAGATTCGACTCGTGTTAAATTATATGAGATTGTCTAGTTCTTTTTCTGGATACCTTTGCTGTTCACTGGTAATGTGAGCGATCGAAACCTTTGTAATTTATAAAAGTAGTAATTCTTCGAATTATGTCTCGATCTCTATTTTTATTTTTCACCCGCTTGTCTGTAAATCATAAAACAAGCGTGATTATAAGTAAAAAAATTATAAGGAAGAAGTACATATTTGAAACGTGAACGATGAATAACTTAAACCTTATGACTTGGGTAATTCCATGCAGTTCTGTTATAAGTAACGTCATCGTCGGAGTATGTTGCGTAAGCTGCTCCAACTTTCTGCATAAAACTATACAATGACTCGTATTGTCTTAAACGCAAATCTATTATATTTTTCATATCTTTTTATGCTGTTTAATTAACAAAAATTTAGATTTTTATAAAAATTATTCTTTTTTAAGGTTTATTTAATTTTCTATACGACGTTCAATTTGATACCTGCAAAATCTATTTCTTGAAGTTATAAAACCCTAAAAGGGACTCTAGATAAGTTCTTTGGCCAATATTTTCAAATTTCTTTTGAAAAGAAGTAGAATCTAAGCTTATTCGTCTTACTGCATATCATTCCAGTACCGCATGCATCATTTTTCCTAAATCTAAGCTCGAACGGTGCCAACCAACCAAACCAGAAGAACCCTTATTTCCAGTATTCTACGCTTCATCTTCATCCACACAGTCCAAAAATGCGAGGTATTCGTGAATTTTTCCTGAACTTGGAACTATACCAAAGAAATTTAGATCGCCAATTAAACAAGAATGTATTCCACAATGCTGTAACAAAGAAACAGAAAGTAGACAAATTAGATCATTGTTAGATTTACTTGAAAGGTAAATGTTTCCTAAAACCACCTTATTTCCTCTAAACAGCGCGCATCCAGCATTCTGTCCGCCATCATCTCCGTTCCAAGAAACATCGAGGTCGCAATGGGTCAAGCGCAGGTCGTCCATATCCGAAGTGGAGTCGTGATGTACACAATTTTCCCATCGCGGTGGACCGTGCACAAGCCAACCCGCTCCGATTCCCACATACCCCTCCAAACTCCTCCGCAACATCACCTAGCACACATCGTAATATCGAGGCGGCGTTCTCCAACTTCTCTGCCGGGGGGCGGTCGCAATGGTGTGGCAGTGGCCACGAGACCAAAGAGAGCCTCCCGAGGCCTAACTTCAGACAGAGGAAACATCAACGACAAAGATGCAATGCACATATACCTCTATATACGTTCAGCCAATACCATGAAGAACCATTTCATTTGGAGTGGTGGAGTGGTAGCTGGCCAGAGAAAAGGCAAGAAAGCAAAAAAAGAAAAGGAAAGAATCAAAGAGATGAAAGAGCACACAGAGAGAGAGAGAGAGAGAGAGAGGGGGGGGGTTGGGAGAGGGAGGTGACTCTCTTCTGTGCAAGGGGGATTAAAAAGAGAGACAGACGGACGACTGTGGCGTAGAATGGAAAGGGAGAAAAAGAGAAAGAAAGAGGAAGAAATACAGGAGAACAGTATATACCGCGCCCGCATAAAACGGCCGTCCTCTCGTGGAGCACGTAACGCGTAGTAGGTGCTACAGGATTGGTTGGTTTCTATGTGTGGGGGCGGCCTGGCCAGCAACCCGTTGAAAATATAAGCGTGTGTGAGTGTCGGTTGATTAGCCAGAGTCAGAACGGATCGTCGCTTAGTGCGACAGTGTCCGGTTAGTTAGGCGGCTCTTGTTGTTTCGCGCGATCAACTCAGCCGGTTGTCGATATATAGAAAATTCAGCAAAAATCCGTTCAGTCGCAAGAGAAACAATATACGTAAACATTTAGCAAATCATTCGTCCTCTCTTGTTTTCTTGTTTTCTTTCTTGTTGTATTGCTGCTTTTATTTCGAAAATGTTTTCAAATTAACGTTTGAGTATAGTTGCTCCGGTTCTCGAAAGTATAATTCGGATCGACTGGTTCAATCTGTTCGTGTGCCGACGACACGATGCTTGGCTCTCGCTTCGTTAGCTTGTACTAATCAAAATTAATCATAACCCGGGCAACAATTGATCGCAATTGGCTCGGATTCCATTACGGAGAACGCGCGAACGCCGCGACCGCCATCCTGCGCACCGCGCGCGCCTTTTTGCATAATTGGCCAACCGGAGGTCTTCACGAAGAACCCGAGGAATCGGCGGTAATAAAGGGAGCAGGAAGTGAATGGGACACAGTTGTCTAGGGTATTTTAAACCCTGACTGGATCATCGATCGACGAATTTTCATTTGTTACCACTGAGAAGAGAAGATAAAGAACAAGGTTGAAGAAACATCGAGCAGGAGGAAACTCTCGTATACTTTGTATGGAAAATCCAAGCGAGGAGTTCAGTATTTATTTACTAATAGAAAGAAATGGTTCCTGTCGAGTTGCTCTAATTTTCATCCTACGAGGATTGAAGAGGAAAGATAATTGAAATTAAAGAACTGTTGAAGAAGAAGTGTATAGAATTAAGAGGCAGAGAAATAGTTTTCAGCGCACGGCGATCGAAGGACAGAAAACACAATTGCAGTTTGTGAAACTTTTAAGGAAAAAGAGATATCTTTAATATCTTTTAAGGAAAGAGAGAATTTATATTAAAGATTGAATGAATTTGATATTTGTGATATATTTATTAAGAAGAAGAGAAGTTCCTATCTGATTTTGATAACGAAACCACGTGTTTTTTAAAACGTCAAGAGTTATTAAAGAAATACTGTGCCAATAATTACATTTCAATTTTATTTAACCATAGAAAAGTAATCTGGCATTGTTATTCATTCATTACTTGAAGAATCAAAAGGAGAGAATAATTGAAATTCTTCGATCCTAAAAAAATTTATAAAAGATGGACGGAGGGCCCTTCGATGACCCGCTCTTCCCTGAATACAATAATCGAAATTCCGGAGTCCACACTATTCAAGTGATGCTTGGCCTTCATGGTGGACACCATGGTGGTGATTTAATGCCCACTGGAGGTCATCTCCACAAGTTAGACCCTTCCAACAGTCCACCGCTACATCATCAAACGTCTCACCATCATCTGCAACAACAACAACAACAACAACAACAGAAAGAGCTGAAGGAATTGGAATTAGCTGGAATGTACGTACCACTTTCTCAAACGCAGGATGTCACCACGTCGACGTCCACTGCTGCGACACCGACTTCGACGACGTTGCAGCAGGGTCTGCAGCTTGGAAATCCTTTGAAAAGGAAGCCAGAAGATCCGATGAACACTCTTGCTCCAGGTTAGTATTGCGCTTTCGGAGAATGTTTAAGTATTTCAAGTATTTGATGTTGACAATTTTACAGGAAAATTTGGTTTGATAATTCGATATTTGCGGTGATTAATTGGGAATGAGAGTACTTCTATTAATTTGTAAAAGTACTCGTGAAATTTATATTGATATGTATATAAAGCGAAGAAATCGTTAAAAAAGTTAGCTTAAAAAAGTGTTGTGAAATTTTGGACTGACGAGTAAATGGGTTTAAGGAGAGAATCATTATAGAATTGAATTAAACAGAATTATTAATTGTGATATTTTTCTTTAAATGAAATGATACTTGTAGGAGGAATAATTGTTGAAATTTCACGTTGTATTCATTTATATTTATAGTCAGTAGTGAGGCTCAGCCAGCTAAGAAAGATTCCAAGAAGAAGACCGACAACAATGGAATCAAGAAGAAAAAAACCAGGTATATATTTCCTTCGAATTACTTAAAATTAAATCAATCGTTTATTACTACCTGATGTTTTCTCCTAACTTCAATTTTGATCATATCTTTCTAACGCTAAACCTACCGGGCGCGGTTAAAATGACCGCTGATTTAAAAAGTAATAGATTTTATAATTTAACTTAGATAATGGTCCATTTATAACTGAATGCATATAAAATGATGACCCGCCAGGAAATTTCGTCCAAATTTACTTTTATTTAATTTTAATTATAGACTTAAATAAAATTACACTTTCATTTGTATAGAGTTATCTTGTTCAACTTCGCTGCATTTTTTACAAATTATCTTATTATCGAATGTATATTTTCTGCATACATATTTCCCGCATGTTGAACAGATTTTCGTAGTTTTGCAACCTTTACAATATCTTATTTGACAAGTTTTTCGTGGTTATGTATCTGAACTTGTTGATAGTTTTAATAGCATGGTTTTCTTCCCGCGATTCTGTATACTCGAGGGCGAGCTCCGTACCTAATTGGAATAAAAATTCCTGTCTTGAAATATTTTCATCCGTTGTTTCTTTATACAAAATCCAGGCATTTATTCCAGCTAGGTCCAAAATGTTGAAAAATATCTGGAGGGGCCACCTACAAGGTTTTGACTTCACGCTGTATTTCCTTGACATCTGGTCCACTACATCTATTCCAAATTTTGTATCATTATAAAATCTAATCGTTTCCGGTATACGCTTATTGTTTTCTTCAATTTCTATCGCTTTATTCGTGGAACTTAGCACAAACGCATTTTTTGTTGGTTTGCATTTATACACTGTAAAAGAAATTTAATTTGAAATATAAAATTTGCTTGAAAACAGACTCATTTTGTCCTTTTGGCTATCTTTGGCAATTCCCGTTTATTTTCACGGATTGTTCCAACGATTGTAGTTTTTCTTTTGAGAGTAGCTTTGTGGCCAGCGATACACTCGTAAAAAAATTATCTGTTGTTAGGTTCCTCCCACATCCTGTGAATGGTTCCATCAGCTTCAGAACAACGAATTCTCCAAGTGAAATTGAATTTTCTCTTCTCTCATCCTTTCCCAAATAGGGAAATCCATTTATTGTATACTTGCTATTGACGCTCATTGATAATATTCTCCTC
This sequence comes from Bombus confusus, assembly GCA_014737475.1. Classification (NCBI taxonomy): domain Eukaryota; kingdom Metazoa; phylum Arthropoda; class Insecta; order Hymenoptera; family Apidae; genus Bombus; species Bombus confusus. The sequence goes on from JACXIV010000173.1 coordinate 112,271, forward strand.
TTCATTATTGCTGTCTAACTCTGATTCGATTGTAAATAGCTTTTCATGTGTTTCCATGCTGTTTTCAGTTGCTGAAGTTTCTTGTTCATCGCACGCTGAACAGTCTTCTGCTATGTCCGTTATTTTTTTTAATAATTCTTTTTTGCCAAGTCTTGACATTTTTAGGGTAAATATTTATCACATAATAACACTATGTACGGAATACAAAATTATTGTCGAATTCTATATGCTTTACTCTTTCTTTTATAACCACTTTACGCAAAACGCTCCGAGATACTTTCTGTCTGAGTTGATAACAAGTTTAGATTTCGACTGTTTCACTAACAAACTGAGATGTATTCTGGTCGGAAGGAAAATAACAAATAAGAATATAGTCTCTGACATTTATACAATATTTATACAAAATATTGATGGGTGCTGGCCACCATGGGGGTTCTCCACCAACGGTGTCCGAGGGTGGAATTGACCGTTGAACGTAGGAAATACCCGCTTTTCCCGTGTTTTATCGGAATGAGCAATAACCATAAGAAACTTGGCAACTTTTAAAATATTTGTAACAATTGATCCTAAAAAATGCTACATTTTATGGCGGTTCCTTAGGGTCATCATTGCCATCTTGATCGAGGGTTGGATTATGGTTTATGACAAGATTACGTGTGTAATGATTGTTATTATTTGTTATTACTGATTTTGTTTGTCGTCTGACCTTGACATAGCCTTTTCTTTGCACTGATCGTATTTATTTTAAGAGTAAATAGAATATTTTATCGAGCGGTCAATAGGCATGGCAAAGTAGAAATTTTTCTTGGAAAAGAAAAAAGCAAACTAGAAATAAATACCGAAAAATATATTGTATGCATGTTTTAGGAAAAGTCACAAGATATGAAGCGATATTATGATAACGTTTAAATATGGTTAAATTTGAGTAGAAATTTGAAAGCGGTCAAAATGACCGCCGTGGTAGGTTTAGTGTAAAATATTAACAACAGGAGACTTTATAAAAGCCTAGTTTAAAATTAAAAATGCTATAATATCTTCAACGTTGGTCACGTTCCGCTGAAAAAGAAAATTACATAGTCTGAAGCTTCAACTGTTATTACTATTCGATGATTATTTTAATTTTATTGTACAAATTAATTATTGCAGAACGACATTTACTGCTTATCAATTGGAAGAATTGGAAAGAGCGTTTGAACGTGCACCGTATCCTGATGTCTTCGCGCGAGAAGAACTAGCTCTAAAACTCGCTTTGTCGGAGTCAAGGGTTCAAGTTTGGTTCCAGAATCGGCGTGCAAAATGGCGGAAAAGAGAACCTCCACGTAAAACCGCCGGTTACATGGCTGCTGGTTCAGTAAGTCCCGGTTTATCAGGTAATCACAACAAAAATGATAACTGTCTTCTACTTAGATCGTTTGTTATAGATAATATCTATTCCTCGGTTTTACTAAAAATCATTATATTATTAAACTATTAAACTTTAAATTATTATACTAATAAAATAGTACTCGTAGTACTTTATTATTTTTTCAACAAAACATGTAAATATAGCAGACAATAATTTGCAACAGATAAGAGAAATTATTAATATATTACTCAGGGGAAATTATTTGTTCTTTTGAAAATTTTATTTATTATTGATTGAGCGTAGTTATTTAGCAAAGTTTAAAATAAGGAAAGAAAAGACAAAAAAATTTAGAATTATTTTTCACTGTTAATCTTCCATTTTAAAATCATAGTTAATTCATCGATTTCCCATTCACATACATATATACATACATACAGAGTTATAAACAACATCAACGCTTTCTGCAGAAATAAGCCAATTGCATCGTATTACAAAAATCTATAAGATAATCCTATATATTTGCAATTAATACTAGTTTAAAATCCACATAGATTATTATAGTACTATTAAAGGTACTTATAAAATTATACTTACGCTTGATACATTAATACAAGTAATGTTCTTGTTTATAAAAATGATAAGAAATATCAAATTTTATCTTAACAGTAATTATCACACTAAATTTAAAAATTTGTTTAAATTATCAGAATTATTTTTATACTTAAAAAAATTAATACAAGCAATTCTCTTCCCACCAGGATCATTTACCTCTCTGAATAATACTCTCAACCCCTTCGCCTCTCCAACGACAGCGACAGCACCGCCGGATGCTTGGGCGTATTCTCCAGCGTACGATCTGGCGCCACATCTGAATCTACTTAGCCCATCTAATTCCCCTTATTCCAGCTCTTTCGGTGGACCGAGCAACAACGGGTCGGCATACTCGTACGCGACAATGCTTCCGCAACATGATGCCTCGTTATTTTCTACACCATCAGGGAACACGATGCGCGTACATCAGGACTACATGAACGCCAGTAACAGTCCACCACCTCCTCTAACCCGCAACGATTATCAGACTATGGTAACCACGCACTCGCCACCCACTCACTTAGCTAACTCCATGTCAGAGGAAGAACATCAGCAGAATAAGCAATTGGATTATGTCAGTGGTCTGAGTCCAGCGGATAAGTATCAGCACGAACAATCTGATTACACACAGCAGCAGCAACAACAACAACAACAGGATCAGAAACAAGAATACGGGATGCACTCACCCCAAGGACGCCAAGGAATGAAGGAACAGGTAATGGTGAAGAGCGAGCCAACCACCCAGCAGAGCTATGTACAGTTGCCTCCTTTTCTGAACTGACTCGAAACCTCCGGTCTAGATTTACTCTAGAACAACTGGCGGTTCCAGTTTGGAATGGATCTTTCTTGCCAAAGGAATTTCAGGGCTGAACATAAAGTCTTGATGAGTTGTGCTTAGGAAGATTTATTAGCATTTGGGTTAAGTTAAGAATGATAATGCAAGGTTTTGAGTTAATTAGAGTTATTCTAATTTATTATTTTAAAGGCAGAAAGACGTTTGGGAATGGAAGTTTTCAATAGAGCCCTTTGAGAAATCTTCAAAGTTTCTTTTATTTATGGTTTATCCTGTTCTGAATGTAATTCCATGTTGTACTATATAGCTTTAAAAGATTCATGAAATTCATTGGAATTACATTTGTAAAAGAAAGTTTAACGCTAAGAATATGATAATCGTTGATTCTTCTTAGTAAGAGAGTAGCCCTGAAAAAAATATGTTTTTTTTTATAATAAACGTATACGTGTAAGAAATAAAGTATTTTAAGGGAAGCAATTAATTGAATGAGAGCATTCTAGTGCCTTAAAGGTGTAAGTTTGTACGAGGTGTGAGTACTTTTTTATTATTTGTCCCTTGTTCGCAATTATTAAGAAAACCCGAATGGAAATGAATGTGTTGTGTTGTATTTTATTCAAATACTCTGTAGTGTATACTAAATCATGTACATATATATAGAGAGTATAAAACATCACCTGAACTTGTAAAGTCTTTTACAGAGATATTTCGTGTGTATTTTGTACTCTGCTCATCTTTTTATGATGTTTGTAATTACTCGCATCTAAATACACTTAAAAATGAAAACATGTAATCAATTATTTGACGATAACGTGCCTTAAATAATTAACTCCTTTTGAAATATCTAAAAAATTCGACACAACTTATTATAATCTTGTATGTTAATATTGAATTTGTATGCGAAAGTAATTTTTAATAAATATTCAAAATATATCACGAGAGGAATCTTGTTTCGATATATAATCCATACTATTAACAAAAAATTTATTGTAACCAATACATATATAAATCACACAAAGTGTGACAATTGAAAATATGTATAACTAAACTGCAAAGATTAATAGGCAAAGACAAAATATTTTAAAGAGACAAATCTTTAAATCAGTTTGTTTTAGAATATGGATTATGATTCAATTAAAATGTATTTTAGATCAAAAAATATATACTATGTTGTATAAACAACGTCAGTAATCTTATAAAATCCTTATGATACTGTTGCATATAAAATTGTTGTGTCAAAGAATTAGTTTTTAACTTTTGCCTATTAACAGATTTTACATTACTCATATTTCTAAAAATATTTAATTGTTATGCTCTATGAAGCTCTTTATATATCTTTCTGTACACGCACTTAGTATTATTGTAGTAAATGTTCAAGCCATGTTGCTCCACTTAAATTGATCACTTCGTTGTCATCATCATTTATACAATCAACAAGATTATCAAGCTCATGTATATCCTCCAAAAAATTTGGTTTGAAAACCGACATTTCGGTTTGCCACACTCCGTCCCCGCTAAAGTGATGTTTTTGTTCTAACTTGTACAAACATAATGCCAAATATTGTGCAGGACTATAATTATGTTTACCTTGTGAGGAATATTCTTTGTACAGCAAATTTAATGTATTATCAATTGCCGACCTATATTAATATAATATGTATTTTAATATTTATATATAATATATTTCAATATTTTTAAATAATGTAAACATTTTCTCACCTTGGATAAAGTATAATGTGAATATTTTTACATATATCATCTATCGAAAAATGTTCCTTCAAATATTGTATCGTTTTATCGATGCGCACCAGTGGAACATATTTCCAATAAGGATGTTTTCGAATAGAAGATAGAATATGAACTTTGTCTTGCCCTAGTTCTTTCTTTATAATATATGTTAAATATTTTCCTGCTGCTGTGAAAGAAATATCTCCTTCTACAAATCTAAAATTATGAATTATTGTTAAAGAGTTTAAATATACAACATTCTACAATTATTAATAACATTTATATTCTATTTGATCAAAATGGTTACCTCAAAAAAAATTTCTTAGTTGATAAATATGTGTGAATATTTGCATTGTTTATACAGCTTAAATGTCTCATATATGTTAAACGATTTATGACTAATTTGTAGAAATAAACCATAAACAAAATTCGTGGATGCTTCAACCATATAGCTAACTCTAAGTTATTTTCAATATCCATATACCGCTCTAAGAATGTGTCTTTATTCATTTTCAAACCTTTTACTGTAGAAAGTAGAGAATTATTTGGTATTTCTAAGTTATTGTAAATTTGTAATAATTCTTTTGCTTCACTTGTATCACGAAATAGGAGTCGGGGATATCTTCTTATTACTTCAATTATATGTTTATCATTTATTCTTGTGTATTTAAATTCTTTTAAAAATTCTTCAACGTTGTCAGTATCCGCATTTAGAAGATAAGGGTGTTGTTTTAACTGTAAAAAATATTGTATTAGATCAGGCCATTTATAAATTGATGTATTTTCTTCTGCAAATAATTATACTTACAAATTCATCATCAAACTGACATTTATATTTCAGCACATCTATCAATCTGGACATTTCTGTAAGACTTAAATATTTCATTTTCTTCTTTTTATAAAATATTTTATCATGCAATTTCATATGATATGTTTTATGGTATACCATACACAATTGATAATAATTACCAATTCGCATATGAATCTCATTTTTTACCATTTCTTGATCACATATTTCAACTTTTATGCCTATATTAGAAAATACAGTTTTCATAATACTTCGATCAGATGAAATGCCATGTATCTTTTTGAACTGGCTCACACTTTTTCGCATTAATATTGCAAACCTAAAATAAAGAAATAATTGTATATTATAAGTTAAAATTTATAATTGCAAGATACTATATTTGAGCTTTTAAGTGAATTAAAGTATGACTTTATTTACCTAAAAAGAATTGACATACCGTCTAATATGAGACAAATCTATAGAGTCTATACCGATTTCTTTAAGCACAAAAATTCTATTCTTCATGACTTTAGGATGAAGCATTAAGCATTCTAACAAGTGCTCGTTCTTCTCTAATCTTACATTCAAATTCTAGTAAAACAGGTTGAAATTAACGAATTATTAATAATATACAGAATGTGTAACATTCAATAATATTATGAATAAATCATACTTACCTGCAATGTTATACAATTCCGAACAAGTCTATTTTCCGATATTTTCATAATGTTATTCATCTTTTCGTCTTCATAAAGTCTTTTAATAGTATTATCATCCAGTTTTAAATGTGTAGCTAATATGTTATTAATTTTTATTTCATTTGAAAAAGGGCAAATTAATTTTCCGAATTTTTTTATGACGTATTTTGTTGCAAATCTTTGCCTAAGCATTTTGGTTTACATTTATTTACAAACATTTACAAACATTTAAAACAATTAAAATATTTGAAGGTTAACCTACAAAACAAATAAAAATATTATTTTTATTCATTTAAATTATAACGTTCAGCTGGATTAAACACATATATGAATAATTCAGCGTCATTTTAGATGTCACTGATTTATGCAATTATAAAAAGTAATAATTACAATTTATGATAAAATGTTTTCTTCTGTATTATCATTGACATTCCTAAAACCATCATGAGACAATATGGATCTGAATCTTATCCCTAAAGCAATACCATAAAATTACGTACAAGTCCATAAAATTAATAAATTGTAAATGAACTTAAAACTTTAAAATATTATACCCTTCTGATTTGTACTCTAGTTTATGAAGTAATAAAAAAAAAAGATTTGATGTACATTTTTATTAATTATAATTTTTATGATTGCCAATGAACACAATAAAACTATTTTAATTATTTGAAAAAAATAATTGTTTAAAATTTATGTGAATAGTAATTTTATAAATATAAAGATATCACAAAATTACAATTTTTTCATGTAGAGATGTCTTTTTCTTTCAATAAATTTAGTAGGATGTTGTTAAGTTTAGTAGGATGTTCCAATTATCTCTTACAATGCTCTATTCTAATAGCACAGAAATATACTAATAAAATATAATTATACAATTAAGGTTTCAGAAATTTATTTGAAGGTATACAACATAACATACAATAATAGTATGTAAAATAATTCCTTTAAAGGCATGAGTAAAAAAGCAGGTCACAGTGTATATTCCCTGTTCTTGAAGTGTTACAATTTTGAAAATTCAGCTAAAAACAAATTTATATACATGGGTATAGAGAACATGGTAATTACACGTTTTATATTGATATTTGAACGCTATGTGAAATAATCGAGGCATAATAAAATTTATATCTCTGATGGCTTAATACGTAAAATCACAGGAACACTAGTGCATGGTAGAATGGCTAATTCTGTAACAACAGCTGTTACTAAATTAGCTGGTGTAACATCGTACATAATATTTAAAAGATTCAACGACTTTCTTGTTCTCCAGTTCGTTAATAATGATTTTTGCGCACCATTTCCATAATTTTGTGCTAGCTCATCTGCATTTCCTATGAATGAATCAGCGATAGAAAAAAAATAGAAATATATAGATACATTACATTAAATTGGTGATATAAAAATAAGCATAAAGTCCTCTGCTTACCTAATTCATTATAGACAATAGAATCTGTCTGTACGCGTTCGCAAGACTTATGAGTTTCGCAAGCTACTAACACTGGAATATTAAAGGCTCTGGCCATTAAGGCAACTTGAGCGGTACCAACCCTCGACATTACCGCACCATTCGCTAATATTGCATGAGCACCAAGAAACACTTTGCTCACCTATTCAGTAGTCTTATTATTGTCAATAATCTTAAAAAGTATTTAAGTAATATAAAAATCATCTTTTAGTTCTGCTTACTTCAGGCATCACATAACTTAAAGCGTTAATTAAAATGTAAGAGCATTCAATCTCATGTTTTGCTAAACGCCTAAGCTGTTCTTTCCCTTCTAGCCATGGTCTTCCATCCACGACAATAACACGAAATTCTTTACCCGCAGTGTGCGCGTCTAACAATATTTTATGTATCAAAGATGAACTGTAAACAATATAAATTTTATTGCAAATGTTGAAAATATACAGAGGCTTTCTAAGATGTTTTTAAAATAAGAACTCACTAGCCATAAGTTAAGATAACATCTCCATTGGATATTTTAGTTTGTATAGTTATCGATATTGCCTTATCGGCAAGCTCTATTTGCTCCCGTATATAAGTATCTATTGCATTACTTAATTTATTTTTTGCCTAAAACATATAATATTTTTATTTCATTTCAAAAATATCATCAAACGTATATCAAACAAAAATGTATATAAAATTACTCACATCCTCATCAGACAATGAAGAGGGAAACTGTGTCATTTGCCATTTTAAGTGCCTCAATGCATTCTGCATTGAAACAGCCAATGGCCTACAATGATGCAAGTAGGCTACAGATTCTTGCAAATTTGCTTCGAAACCTCGGATAAAGTCAGCCTGTGGCGGTCTTTCAAAATCCTGAATAAGTTGCTTAACAGCAGCTAAAAGAGCAACACATCTTGCGTTGCTGCCTACAATTATTTTGCTTGCATATCGTATACCTAATCTAATTATTGCCGGGTGTATATTCGAATTGACTAAGGGTACATTAGCAATAGCGTGTTCTCTTTCGTGATATAAATGTTTGAACAGATTTATTTCATGAGTATTAATGTTTTGAATGATTTTTTTTGGTGTTGATACTTTTTTCACTATATCTGTCACACTTTCATCTGATAAACCTGTCACTTGTGTTACAGGTTTATTACTACTAGTATTATTATCTTCTTTCTTACTTCTAACTTCATTTTTTTCTGATAAAACTTGTTGTTTGGCTGCTCTTTGTGCTTCTTGTTTTGCTCTTCTTTCAGCTCGTAATACCGCTTTGCTCTTCCCTTCACTATCAGCTTCTGGTACTATTTTCTCATTTTTTTCACATGTATTTGGAGTCTTACTGATTACTGGTACTGGTATTGGTACTGGTACCGGTGCTAGTACTTCATTAGGAGATTCAATATTTTTGTTACTTACAGTTTCTGGTGTGCCATTGCTTTTTTTAATCTTAATATTATCGGAAGAGATAGATTTATTATTATCCAAAGGGTCTTTGTTTGATTTTTTAGCGGATTTAGCCTTTGCCTTAGCACTAGCTTTAGCAGCTTTCTTTGCTTCACGTTCTGCTTTTATTTCCTCCCTTGATTTTTCTGAGGCAGTTCCTTTTTTGTTGTTCATTTTGATTGGTGCAATTGCTGATCTCTTAAATTCGGTACCTTCTGCAAACAAATTTCATCAATTTTATGGATTTGAATTAATAATCTTGTCCATTGCATAAGAAAATAATCATACAATATGAAAAGAAGGGAATTAAAAATTCTTGTACTAAGTTGAAATGTATAAATATTTACGTATATGTTCCTCTTGATCCATCATCATTGTATCAGTTCTCAGTAAGACATGAGGAGTATACAGCTGTAAACAATAATTCAACTTTAAAAAACCACAAACTATTGATTAAAATACCATTTTTCCTTGGAAATATTTATTCATTTATTAAGATAATTATCGTTCATATAATACAAAATATTAAACATATATATCTCTTATATTACTTTTTAAATATAAACCATTCGTTATACAATTTACATTACTTAAAATGTATTACGAAATAATATTTATTATTGAATAAGCCTATTTGTTAGAATATATAAATTGCTTCATACAGATGTAGCATACATAAAATTTTGTAAAAAAGTTATTTATTTTAGCAAACGATATTTTAATATCTTTTTATTTCAAGATTTTATTATTTCGTACGTCTTAATTTCATGTTCCTAACCTATTGCTATTGCTTTTATTTTTAATGGACATCAGAATAAAATAATTCTTCATTTGAATATCCCATATTTGACATAAGTACCTTTTATCTTGTAATATATATTTCTTAAAAGCGTACGTCGTTGAAAGACTAGTGTTCCTTCACTTTTAGTCAATTTTTTGTTATATACTTGATATCTTTGCTATACCGTATGGCTTTAGGAAATAGCAGTGCTTCCATCTGCAGACACAATTATATATTAGTTTTAAAAATAAATCTTTAGTTTATGTTATAATTTTTGCGGAAATTAAATTTATAGAAGTATTAAATAAATATTCAAATTTCTATATATAAATTTGAACTACATACATAATTTATAGTTTCTTTTATAAATATATTAACAGTAAATAAAAATTTATTTGAAGGAAATGTATGTTTTTTACGTAAAAAATTTCATTAAAAACTTGACTAATAGCCTACTTTAGGTTATTATGATGGACAATTGAAATAATTAAAATAAATAATAATAATATTAATAATTACTTAAAAAATCGTTCTACTATTATTAAATAGAATGTTGTTATATAAACTTATTTTTATGCAAGTATTATATGTGCAAATTATACATGTATCTTATATCCTTACAAAGAATAAAGATGGTAATCAGCAATTAGATTAAAAGAAGTAAATGTTTTTTTTAGATTTTATTTATACAACAATTTGTAAAATTGTTAGATCACTTTTTTTGCGCTGCTGCGGCTTCATCTTCACGCTGGTATGACTGTAGTAATTCTTGTTTCTTTGTAGCAATACGCTCTGCTCTGCGTTTACGCGCTTCCCTAACTTTAGTACGACGCGCCTCTGCTTGATCCGAAAGCATCTCTGCTCTAGCTTTCTCAGCCTTCTTTTTATGGATGAATTCCATTAAAACTCTCTTATTCTTGAACACGTTACCTTTAGCCTTCATATACAAGGAATGATAGAGATGTCTATCGATCTTTTTTGTTTCACGATATTTCTTCAGGAGTCTACGAAGAACTCTCATTCTTTGGATCCAAAGATCCTGCAAAGAAATAATTTATTTTTGTACACTATTATAATTTATGTATGCAACGAAGAAATGATTCTCCATAGGATAATTATGAAAATTTATATTTACCTTTTGAGGTGTGCGAGCATTTGCTGTACCTTTCCTTTTACCAAAACCACAATGGCGCCCTTTCCGTCTAGCTTCTGTATTTTTGCGAACTCGAGCTCTCGAATGAACAGCAACAGGTTTCTTAATAATAAGACCGTCCTTAATCAGCTTTCTAATGCTTTGCCCTTAAAAAGAAGAATAAGTAAATAAAAACTTATATATGTCAATAAAAGACAGAACTTAATTTTCACAGAAGAACGTACGAGAATTTGTGTTTGCAATTTCATTGATTTCATTGGGGTCTAACCAGACCTTTTTTTTACCACATCGCATAACAGAGGCTGCAAGCCTCTTCTGCAATTTTAATGAACTGAAACATCAAAAAGTGAGGTTATGTTGTGATAACCAATTATTAACGTCAAACAGTTTTCATCGCTTTAAAACGTTATTCTGATATGACTTATATACACAACAATTACTACAATTTAATCGTAATTTTTTAAACATGAAATTATACACTTAAAATACATAAATCTCAATCATGAAACCATGTGGTCAGTCGTCAACAAATTATTCAATATAAAATGTGTAAAATATAATAATTTCAACTAAACACTAGTTAATACAAATCTTTTTATTGATGTTGTAAATAACGCGAATTAAATTTGAGTGAATATTGTTAAAATGTAGTTAAAAATTTCTGGACGGTCCGTACCTCATAACGAAGTCTATAAGTTCCCTTAAGTAAAGAATTGCAAGATGGCGGAATCAGCGTTTCCTACGTATCGATATTAAACGGAAGTAACAGAAAAAGACAATATTATTTTAAATAATTTTACAAATTCAGTACTATTGTATAGGTGATTATAAAAATAGTTCAAATTAAAAAGGCATAATTTATTTTTTTATTTCTCATAATTTATTTCTTTTATTTTATGCTAACTAAGATAATAAGCTGATTTGTAATTTGTGATGTGTATCAAAGATGAAATTGATGAGGCCCCGAAAGATGAATTGGAATATTCTAGCTTCAAATGATCATAATTTCGAAATGAATACATGAAATGCAAAAATTCAAACACTATTTTATAGAGGAATGTCTACATTTATATCGCTCAAATTATTAAATAATAATAATAAAATGCGACAAATTAAGTTAAGGTATTATGCATATTATTATATATTATATATATTAACTTACTTCTAAAACACGTTGGAATATATTGAATATGAAGAATTGTTGTTATATTTTTGCCTTCTCTTTCTCAGTCTGATAACTTGTAATTTCTTACTTGAGAAAGTTTCAGTAATAATATCAGTCCAATTGTGCAAAGGGGTCCTGACATATGTCCTGATATATGATTGAGACATATTCCAAATTATAATTTCCCGCCAAAAAGAGGACTGGTCAATTAACAAAGATGTGTTATAGAATGAGTTATATCCTTTTTATTGTTATGTCAAATGTGGATACCGTTTTCGTATCGATAAGATTGAAGTACAGCGCAAATGCAGTAATAAGTTCGAATATTAATCATACTTCATTTTTAAGACAGAGAAATTGGTAGGAACAGATAGAAATAAGAGTACATAAGGACTTAGTACTTTGGCCAGGACCGTACAAAAAAAATGTGAATTACAAAATCAAGGTACTGTGTATATGTATAAAATATTTTATACATAATTTCTCAAAATAATGATATGAAGTTTTTCTAGTTGTAAATAAAAGACTGTTAGTTAGAAGTTATTACAAGTAATTATCACAAGTATGTAGATCTTAAAGTAATACAAGTTGTTACATAAGGACGGTTAGTCTTAAAATGTCAGACGGTACTGTAACTTGATTATTTATTTTAGCCCGTATTATAGGGAAATATGGTGAATCGGTTATAAAGATTCCAAGCTGTCACATACACATACAATATACAATTGTAGTAGAAATTTTAAAAGAAATATGTACCATTAATGACAACATGGCATTGAGTTAATAACTGTGACGTATAACTATACATTAAATTGTGGAAGTAGTAGATAATATTAAGATATATAAGTGCGTTGATAGACCAGACATTCACTTTTACTTTTGTAAACGGTATAAAGTAATCTGTATAACATGAAGCAGCAGAAAATGACCACGAACAAGGATCTACAATATGAACGAAGTAGATGTACGTTTGACCCTGTGGAAGTTACATATCTTTTCGATGGCAGTCCAGAAAAGACGAAACGACGCCGTGATCAAGGTATACGTAGTTTAAATTATTTATCTTCTTAGTTTAACACCAATTATCAAACATGTCAAAGTGATGGATTTCAGTTTCTTCCTTTTTCGCAATTATTAAGAACTAAATAATTTTAATAAAATTAATATTTGCTTTTAACGAGATCGAAACATAATTGTATATTACTATTTTATTTGTAAAAATATAGAATTTTAATTGTGATTATCGTGTTTAGGTACGCATTAGAATCGTTATACTTGTATTATATTTACTATATTTACATATATTTACTATAAGTTTTCCACCAAATAGTAATTAAAATAAACGGAAAGAATGTTATTAGTCAATGAAGTCGGTAATTAAGTTAACAAAGTTCGTTTCAGATTAGAGATATAAATCGATTCCTATAATCTATAATCACCTATATCTCGCGACAGCGAGATAGCACATTGCATAAATACTTTTACAATTTGTGCATATGTACTAAATGTATCATTTCCGCTCAAAGATTTTTATTGTACTTATAAATTATACAAAAAAGTTTTTATATATGTTCGAAGATCAAAAGTAATTAAATACATATATATATTATGTAGAAATTGTGAAAATATTAAATTTCTGAGAATTTATTAAATTTCTATGCTATTATTTCGTCATGGAACGTAAATTGTAACTATAATCAGAGATAAAATTTTCTGACATTATTACTAATAAATTTATTGATATCTTTATCAAATTTATGTAATATCAGGTAGTATATAAAATCTACATTGGTTTTTGCGAGAAAACTGAACAGCTTCGTTGATAGAATGAGAAGAGAATTCTTAATAGAAAAATCCCTAGATGATCTTCTAGAGATAATAACTGATCTATTCTGTTTTTTAACATAATTGATCTATCAGGTTGATTCATGTTAAACAGATGTATTATTTATATTGTTTACTATTAATCAGGATTCAGATCTATTAATCACCAGAATCAACGGCACCTAATTCGTAATGAAAATTCTTCACACAAATGATCTTTATATTATGCGTTTTAATGCTTTTCATAATATCGATATAGCATTGTAATAATACATTTACAATGTTTTCAGTACGAATTTCTAATTTACAGCTTGAAATTGTTTTACAATAATAAAGATGAAAAAAATATTAAATAATCGGACCTAAATGTTTCTTTCGGCTTTGAGAAAAATTAGTTTCTATTAATTGTATTAGTAATAAAATTACGCTTTGTTTGGTAGCAATTCTAATATATTATGTAAATTCTTACAACCGTATGGTCAACGGTATAGTTAAATTTCAGATCAATCCGCATATTGTAAATTAAAAATATTTTTATCATAATTATTTATGTATATACTTGTATTTATTTATGTATATGATATTATAAACCAAAATTATTGTAAGCGACTAATGAACAATAAATTATTAAACGAATAAATAATTGAGCAGTAAATTGTTGCTATGTATTATTTATTAATTATCTATAAATTGATTGACATTATTCTTTTCATTATTTCCTATTACGTTTAATATTTTTTTACTTTGTTACCGTATCACTGACACAATAACATTTTTTAAAATATGTTTATTATGCAATAAAAGTAGAAATCAGTTCTGTTTTAAAATAATTTATATAGTCCTTATATTTCTACTAAGAATACTATTAAATTTGCTAGGACATAAACATTGACTTTAACTTTGAATTTAACTTCATCTACATTGAAACATATCCATACATATTAAACATTACACAAAGCTGATTTTTTCTATATTTGCAAGTACAAGTAGATATGCCTTTACAAGTTACAACATATTCATTATGCAATATGTACTACATTATGTTTCATATGTATTTTAAACATGAATACATATTTATTATATTCCTTCTATTTAATTGTGCAAATTAATAGTTGATGAATAATAATAATTGGTGTAAGTTTTATACATTTATAACGTTTCCTAATAAAAATTGCACACGTGTTTAATTGTTGTATTTTATTCTTTTAGTGTTTCCATTTTTTCTATTTTTTTTTATTATTTTATATGTACTCATATACGATAATTTTTATTTTCAGAACAATATTTTTTGGACCATCTGGCGTTAAAAGAAAATGTAGCAACAAGATATAAGAGTCATAAAGAAATATATGAAGATTCTTTAGGAATTGCCTGCAATGTTCTTCACAAAGTTAGAGAATTGCAAAGCTCAGGAAAAGAAGATATTGATCTTCTTTTGTAAGCATTTTAAAGTTCACCAGAAGGAAACTGTTATATAAGCAAGTTTCAATGTTTCTTTTTATGTGAAAAAAGAAACATTCCTATTTTTTTTTGATAAAAAGAAATATGCAAATATTTCCACCTGCTCTCTCTAACAATTAAATTAGCTTCTTTTTATATTATTTAGATATTTTTTTCCAGTGCTAATGAATAATAGAACTTCCTTGGTTATACAATAGCGAAAAAAAAACATCCTCAATGTAATCTCTTTGCAGAAATATCTTTGGAGCAAGACTTGGGTCTGCACTGTTCGAAGGTGGAAATCCATTGGTCCTGCATTATGCTATGTTTCTACCCTCTATTTTGGGACAAGCAAATTCTGAACAGCAAGCATATTGGATAAACAGAGCTTGGTCTGGCGATGTTATAGGAACATATGCTCAGGTAATACATAAGGGCGAACATTCTTTTTAAACAAGATCTTAACAGATTATGAAAGATTCTCAAGTAAATTTAATCTTGCACTTCTGCTGTAGACCGAACTAGGCCATGGAACGTTTCTCAGGGGTTTGGAAACTACGGCAACGTACGATCCACAAACGAAAGAG
>JACXIV010000174.1:0-136519 GCA_014737475.1 Bombus confusus
AAAAGAAAAATTTTTTTTTATTATCTATCTTCAAATAAAATTATAAAGAAGAAAAATTATTATATATTATATAAAACTTCATATTGTGAAAATATATAATATTCACATATATTAGCGCATTAATCATTCTTAATTATGAATGATAAAAATAAGAACCTTTTGGTTAAATAAATAGACTTAAAAATGATTAAAATATAGGAAATAAGAAAAATCGCTGTACCCATCGAAATAAGGTCGCATAATAAGCGAAAGCCGATAAGAAATTATTATTATTATTATTACTGTTATTGTTAATTCTTAATTTTATGTTATTTCTATACATTAAATGTGTCATATGTAATAAAATACATTTTATCTTTACATATTTTAAATTACAGTTATTGTTTACAGTATATCATATTAATCGACATTTCTTAAATTCACAAAATATATATCGTTAATATAGCTTTTGGAAAATATTGAAAAACTTATAAAATTATTGATATTAATCTTTTTCGTGTTGCACGTATGTTTTGATTAACTATCGAAATTAACCAAGCGATCAATTTGACAGCTTCCCTTGATCTTTTCACATCAATGAAATTGTTGACGTTTGTTGCTAGAACGATGCCAATGTATTATCAGTTGCTTTTAATAAAATAAATAAATACAAAATGGGTGACTTCTTGGCATCTAATAATATTTGTGGGCAAAATTTATTACGATTAGTATCTCGTGGAAATGCTATTATAGCAGAATTAATGAGATTAAAGGACTATGTGCCACCTGTATTTAGGTTATTTATATTCTATTGAATATTTTATATAAATGATTTTTTATTAATTTAAACACGATTATTAGCAGAATTATTATATTTTAATAATTCTTAAATGTTACTTATAATGTATAAATTGTATTATAAATATATTATACAAGTACGTTAATTTTCTCTTACTTTACAGCTTAGACTCAAAACAAATTGTACAAAAGTATGGATCTATTATAATTGATTTTGTATATTTTAAATCTGCTAGTACTTATGAACAAAAAATAGAAAGTGACCCAGTAAGTACATAGGAAGTGACAAAAATAATGTAAATGAACCCAAATAGTTTTTAACATTTATTTTAAATTTATAATAAAATTTAATATTTTATTAGATTTCTAAAATTACTTTAGTTGTTTTAACAGCTATTCTCTTTAGGTACTTCAAGAGACAGATGAAGAATTACGAAGCAATTTTTCTGATATAATTTCAAGATTTTATTTAGCCTTTGAAAGCATGCACAAATATGTAACAGATCTAAATCTCTATGTAGATGAATTAGGAGATGGAATGTATATTCATCAGTCTATAGATACTATTATGCTCAACGAAGAAGGAAGACAATTATTGGTATTTCTATAATTTATAGATATTTGCTTTGTAATTAAAGATATCCTAAATTATATTATTTCTTGATATTCATTAAGTTTAAATTAAATGATTAAATTTTAAAGTTATTTTTATTCTTGTTGCAATTGTGATATTAAATTGTATTTTAAATTATACCTCAAAAATATATTGTTTTGTTCTATATTAAATATTAAATTTCTTTTATTAGCTTTTAATTTTTATAAAATTTCATAAAACATTACAAATTTTTGTTTTTACTATTTTTAGTAATATGGTTGTACTATTTTTATAATAAAACTTTTGATGTATTGCATTTGCCCAATGAAAACATAATAATCATATTTATGTTAATAGTGTGAAGCAGTATATTTGTATGGTGTTATGTTGCTTTTGGTGGATTATCATTTTGAAGGATGTATAAGAGAAAGATTACTTGTTTCTTATTATCGATATAATGCTCAACGTTCATCCTCTACAAGAGTAGATGATATATGTATGTTATTACGATCAACAGGATTTTCTAAAATTTCTAATAAACGACCTGCAAATTATCCTGAAGAATATTTTAAGTAAGTTCTTACAATTTTTTCATTTTATAATGAATCTATAGAATACATCTATATTTGTTTTAAAAAAAATTGATTTTGCAGAAGAGTGCCACTAAATGATTCCTTAATTGAACATATTATTGGACGCTTGCGTTCTGATGAGATATATAATCAAAGTCTTGCTTTTCCACATCCAGAACACCGTAGTACTGCTCTCTCTAATCAAGCATCAATGTTAGTTATAATTTTATCATTTAAACCATCCATATTGCATACTCATACAGCTATAATGAGAGAAACAGTAGATAGATTTTTCCCTGATAACTGGGTGATCAGTATTTATATGGGAATAGTAATAAATTTATGTGATTGGTGGTTACCGTACAAAGCAGCAAGAACAGCACTTAATAATACTTTGGAATCATCAAATGTAAAAGTAATTGCACAAAATTATGGTCAAAAAATGAAGGTAACTATATTTTTTATTTTTAACTGTAAAGTGTTTCCTAAATACTTGATTTTAAAATAATAAATTAACATATTTTATCTTATTTTATTCTTGTTTTAATATTATAAAATGTATATATACATACATTATTCATTATGATAAAAATTTATTTTAGAAATTAATATGTGAAACAGAGGAAGTGCAATTAGCAGTGACTTTAGACGAAAGTGCAATAGGTTCTCTAGTAAAATTAGTAAGGGAGTGTAATGTGGTATTACATTGGATACTTTTACATACTGCAACGTCAACTATATCATTAGAAGATTCAAAACGTTCGCGTATGCTTAGACAATTGATAGTGACTGAAAGCAAATATACTACATCTGATTGTCTTCAATTGTTATTAAGTACTGCTCAAATTGAGCAAGGTGTTAAACAATTATATAAAGATGTATGACTGACATTTCTTACATTGTATGATTATATGGAAAATTTAGGAAAAGTTTCATTAGCCTTCTTTTCAATTTTTAGTTGTTATTTGGTAAAGAAACTAAATGGATTAGGGATAAAGAAACATGTGTTGAACGTATAACAGATCTTGCTCAAATATTTGGTGGTAATAAATCACTTGATGGTATTGAAAGAAATCAAAATTTGCATACTTGGTTTATGGAGATAAGTAAACATATTGATTCATTGCAACAAGAGGATGGAAGAAAAATAGTGCAATTATTACAGGCATTAGAAGAAGTGCAAGGTAAATATAATAGAAGAAATTATAATTAGTTTAACTCTTTATTATGATATTAATTCATAATAAAATGTTAATTTTAATTTCAATAATAATTTCAGAATTTCATCAATTGGAAAACAATTTACATATATCACAGTATTTAGCTGATACACGAGAAATATTGCATAATATGTTGCGCACAGGAAGCATAACAGAAGATACTATGATAAGTTTAAATATAGTGACAGATTGTTGTTATGCATGGAATATAATGGAATCATTTATTGATACAATGCAAGCTAGTATAAAAGAAAGTCCTCCTACTGTAATAAAATTAAAAGCGCTTTTTTTGAAAGTAAGCTTTATTTATGATTCAAAAAATTAACTTTTATTTATAATAAGCAACATTTCTTCTACTGTTGCTAATTTATTTGCAGATGGCTTCAGCTTTAGAAACTCCTTTATTAAGAGTAAATCAAGCACACAGTGCAGATTTATCATCAGTATCACAGTACTACAGCAGAGAACTAGAAAAATATGCAAGGCGTGTCCTGCAAATAATACCTGAAACTGTATTTGGTTTACTTGCTGAAATAGTACATCTTGAAACCAATGCCTTTAAAGAAATTCCTACTAAGCTGCCAAAAGACAAATTGAAAGATTATGCACAATTAGATGATAGATTAAAGGTATGTATACATTTTTAACTTCTTTGTTTTATCAGTCAAAACTTTGAATAAACTCATATTTTTAAGTCATTATATAATAATAACAAATTATTTTAGATGGCTAAATTAACATATGCTGTATCAGTATTTACAAAGGGGGTGTTGTCTTTAAGAAGTGTTCCATTAGGTGTATTAAGAGTTGATTCACATCGCCTTTTAGAAGATGGTATACGACAAGAACTTGTAAAAAAAGTAACTCTAGCTTTAGATAATGGTCTTATTTTTGAACCAAAATCAAAAGTAAGTTTTTATTGCAATATGTTTATTATGAAGATATTTTATTAAAAACTGTTATTAATGACGTGTCATTCCAGATATCATTGTTACAAAAACTTCATAATTTAACAGCAATAATAGATGGCTACCGTAAATCGTTTCAGTATATTCAAGATTACATAAATATTAATAGCTTAAAAATATGGCATGAAGAAGTATGTAAATTCATAAATATTTGATGTGTATACATTTATTTATATTAATATAAATTTATACATGACTTTTTATGATTCACAGATAACATATATTATAAATAATGCAGTAGAAGAAGAATGTACAGGTTCTTCCTGGACTTCGGGAAGATCATGGAGGTACTTCCAAGACGAAAGACACGTTTCCATTTCAGACAATAATTCTGCAACTTTTATTGGTAGACTTGCTCGTGAATTACTTCGAATTACAGATCCCAGGTAAATATTTCTTTAATAGGTAAATTTATTTTTTGTACTACTTTACTATATGTTTTCTATTATTTTGTACCGTTTACATTTTCATATTAATTGCTTTTCTAAACTTAATACATAGATATAACATAATTAATATATTATAGTGTTCTATATATTCTATTGTATTGTCATTAATAAATAATTTTTGCATTCATATTTTTAGAACAACTGTATATATTGAACATTCTCTTGCCTGGTATGACCTCAAAACACAAACAGAAGTATTAAATTATAAAATTTTTTCAAGAACATTAGAAGCAATTGGCACACCTGGTTTAACTGGTCTTGATAAACTTATTTCCTTTTACATTATTACTGAATTAAACAGTATGATACACTATATAGAAAAAAACATCCGCAATAAAATGTGGTCATCTACAATTGATTATTTTGATGCGATATTGAATTCTGTGGATGGCCCTAAAGGTAATGTTATTGAATAATGATTGTTATTTATATATCTATAGTAATTTGTGAACATTTATTTTATCGAATATGTGTATTTAGGTAATATGTCAAAATTTCACAGTTCTGTTACTACTCAAACAAGTAAATTTTGTCCTCAATTACTTGACTGTGTATTGAAAGTCGGACATTATCAACTTCTTAAGAAAAAAATAGCGTATGAATTAAACACAGCTTGTAAATTTGAAGCAAAGCATATGGAAGCAGCATTGCAAACATTAAACACGTATGTATAAATATTAAAAAAATAATTCCTGTTCATATTAATTTCCTTATTTCTTATATTTTTATGGTTTTCAGGGCTATATTATTTGAGATTGATAAACAAAATAGCAATGAACAAACTGAAACTGAGAAGAATGAATTACTACGCGAGCTTAGTATTAGATTAGATTGGGCTGGTATAAGCAATCCCCATAATAATATTTATATTAAATCTCCAAATATAAATAATATTGCACTTATTATGTTTTTACTTACTGTATTACAATTATCTAAATTGCAATATTGTAAAAATACAGGTAATTTAAATATAAGTATATATATACATTTTAAAAAATAATTATATATACATATAAATAATTATAATATATATTTGCAGGAAGTCTTTTGAGTAAAAGACCTCAAGATCCTCTTGATGCTGTAGTTTTTGTTATTGGAGTACAAACTATTTTACGTCAATGTACCTATTCTGCAATGACACGCTATGTTAAATATCTTTGTACATATGTTCTTTCTTGTGTTGCATCAGATAGGTATACCAATTTTCTACAATATACTTAATAAAAAAAATATTCATCATTATGTATATTAAAAACATTTTGTTCTTTGTAGTATAAAAGCAGGAAGTGATGGAGAATCAGAAGGATATAACACTTTACATATTCTAGAATTATTTACGAGATATTCTGGTATATCACGGTCACTTATACTCAAAGAAATTCCTATGATCATTATGGATCATTTCCAAGCAAAGACTGCTAAATAAATAATATAATTTTGTGACTAAAAAAGTAATTCGCATTACATTGAAATATGAAAAGTATAAATATCGTTTATTTTGTACATATATTTAAATATGGATTTGTATTTTGTACGTACATGTATTTTAATATATGTATAATTGTATCAGTTCTTGTTAAATGAAAAATAATAAAATTCTATTACTATTACAAAAATATGTAGTTATTTTTCTAATAAATACATATTTATTTACATATATTTAATTATTTACAATATTCGTTAAGTACTGTTATTTCCTAGAGAGCTGATTGTTGTATTCAAAATCGATACCTTTTGATATTCGTTAGTGAAATTTGAGAATATTTTTTATATTATATACTAAATAGGTAATAAAGCAATAGTACTCAATAAGTCGTTTAACACATTCTGCCAAAAAGATACAGCTGTGCTGCATAAAAAATTATACATATTTTCATCAAAAATATCTTTATTTTAAATAATGGGTATTTAATTTTTCATCGAAATGCATAAAAGCACATCGATTGCGTCAGCAGCATTAGAAATTTTAAATGACGCAACGTTATGTTGCTAATAGTAAAAATGTTAAATGTTACAATAAATTATATCACAAAACATAAAATATGAAAATAGGGAAATATGCAAGATTCTTGATAACAATATTTATCAAAATTTAATCAACAAATTCAAATAAGTTAAATTTTTATATTAAATTTCCATGTAACGAATACATATGTGAAACTATAGTTGATCGTCATCTCTATCTGCAGTAGAAATTTACATACGCATTGGCGGCTAAACACGCTATTCGGTGCGAGCGGCGGCAATGCGGCGCTTCTCAAACAATTTTTGCGATATCCTCGTTTCAAATTACATTAAAATAATATTTTTAAACCCAGTTCAAACATTATCACGAATATGTAATTATATAGTCAATTTTAAATTGTATTATATTTTATATTTTGTTAAAAATGACAAAATGAATGACGTAGAAATTTTTGCCGGCAGAAACGGCCGTTATCAGAGCGTGAAGACGCCGACCGCCGCTTCGCTTCCTCATAGACTACGAGAAAATAATACTGTAAATATTTAATAGAATAATATAATACTCATTAAAATGCTTATAAAATAAAATTATTTTTCTTTTATTATATTTTATATTGTTTCAAATTATATACACAACATTTTAAATAAACAAATGAAATAAAATAATATCATTGATAGGATATATGGGCGGCTAGGACGTCGTTGACGCCGTCAGCGGTAACTGCAACGGCGATGCTGACGGCCTGCTACAAAAGAGACTGCGATAAACTCTGAGCGCAGTCTTTCTTGCTTATACGTGCGGTTACAACACGGTCTATTTATACTTAGAATTTAAGTTGCAATTTCTTGAGATTTCAGATATCGTACTGATGCAAAAATGTGTAGCAAAAGTGTTTATTATATTTTTATTATCATTAGAAACAATATTATATATTTACACTACATTTTTTATGCTTAAAATTTAAGTTTGCAATTTTTAAAAATTTTGTATAATATCGTGCTGATTTAAAAATACGAAACAATAGTGTTTATTATGTTTTTATTATGATTAAAAGTAATATTTTATGTTTATACTACACCTTTTATTAATCATTGATTTGTATAATCCATATATTTTATTTCATTATCTTTAAATATTTAGTATTTAGTAGATTTCCATTTCGCTTACAAGATATATATATATGTACACAGGTATTTCAAATTATATTATGTATTATATACTTATTATAAGAAAGCAAGAAATGGAGTATGTAAGTATCATAATTTCTCAATTATATTTATATTCCAATTTTTATGTTGCATTTGTGATTAATGGTAATGATATGATCTCGTGGTATGTATCAACCTGAATTTAAGAAGTTCATCACTCTCGTAATACTATAATTTGTGTAACAAGTATTGCAGAATGAAGACAAAATCATATTGATATCAAATTTTTATTCTTCTTTAATATTATTAAAAATTTTATATATCAAACTAAATTAAAATTTGTACTATTATTTGTTACTATTGTACTATTTCCTACAATTTACCAATATGAAGTTGTCTAATATAAAATACGAAAAAGAAGGGAAAGAAACATATGAATGACACTTATAGTTATTAAGCCAACATTAACATTTTTCTTTCAAAGTTTATACTCTTCTTACACATTGTTTTCTCTTCATATATGTATATAAATCTATTTATTTATTTTATATAAGAATATACTATAAATAAGAATTAATTAAAAAATTTTATTATATAATTTTTATAAATGTACAAGTATAATTAACAAAGCTTTTTTTAATACTAGAAAACCATGCGAGCAAGTGTCATTATTGTATTGGCTTTCGCCATTGGGATTGTTATAGCCACATCTAGAAATCATAATTATTCTCATTTCGTAAAACATCATGCAAGACCACGAGTAATTCGAGGCTTTAAACCTGAATATATGTCTACGGCATATGGTTTCGGGAAAAGACAAAGTACTATTGATGTTCCAAAACTCAATAAACAAGAACGAATTTTATCAACACTTTTACGCTATTTCCCACAAGGGTACATACATGTTTTAATAATTTAATTCTGTTAAATTATTGCCGTATATCAACAATTAATAAGAGAGATGCAAGTGTAATTTAATAAAATAATGAGCAATAAAATTTTTCGATGTAATTAATATAAAATACTTTAATTTCAGAATTCCCGTAGACTGGTTACTTCAACAATTGAAAACGAATCCAACTTTTGCTACGAAATTAACACAAGCGTTAATAGATGAACGTACTGATTTTACGTCAATGATAGATCGCTCTAATCCAGAAAGAATAACTTGGCTATATTAAATCATTTATGTATGATCAAGTGATATATACAATTTCTAGCTATACCTTCTAGTTTAATAAATCTGCGATATTTAAGAAACTCTTTTTTTGTTATTAACACATTAGTTTCCTAAAATAATACACATAATAAAAGTAATTATTATTAAATAATGTACCTTTAATATATGTACTATACTATTTTTAAATATCAATATACGATATTCCCTTCTAAAGAATTTAACAGATGCAATTTAAAAACTAAAATGTGATTGATTAAGTTCTGACAACCTATCATTTTATACGTTAATAAGCGGTGAAATTCTTTAAAGCAAATAGAATTTCAAACTGTAATATTATATTAATATATAATTTGTAGTCATTAAAACCATCGAAAAGGTAGATTGTAATCATAAACCTAACGTATTGTTAAATCGTTGCTGCCAACTGTAAATTCTTAAAAATAAGCAGAGGAACAAAAGATATACATACACACATATATATATATGTAGTTTTCAGGGTGTGACTATCTATCTTAAGAATAATCAATGGTTTACAGCCCAGAAGGGCTTTCGGTTTCTACGTTTCACGGGCTTTTTCGTTTGTGTATTCTCCTATTGTAGATCTTGCGATAGCAAAATTGGTTTGAGACGCAGATACATTTAATTTTAAAAATAAAAAGAATAAAACGGAAGCAGAAGCGAAATCTTAAATACGCAATATCTAAGTGACGCCGGCCAGCTTAAGCCTTGGTGTCTTAAAATCTCCAAAGGCCCACAGGCATACGCGAGACTAAGGTAAGAGTCCCACGAGACATTCTTAACAATAATATATATATATATATATTTTTTTTTATAAATGATACATGAAATTCTGTGACATTTTTTGTTCGAAGTTCTACAGATTGGTACGCAGTAATATTTAATAATATTACAATGATAACCTCAAATATTCATAAAAATCTTTCAATGAACTAAGAGTCAATTATAGTCAGTCAATAACTAATAACGTATCACGAAAGAATTGTGAAATTTAAACCCTTTTTAATGTGATTGAAAATTTTTGTTTTAATGCACATTAATCTTAATTCTCTGCATTATTTTGTACATGATAATAATTCACAAAATATTCAAAAGTATATGTTTTATATACAGTGTATATATAGTTCTACATCAATGTGTAGTTTTATTGCATTGATGTAGTACTAAATTTCAAATATTATTTTATTTATAATTTACAAATTACAAATATATTTATATTACTGACATATATATATGTGTGTGTATATATTTTATGTTATATATTCATAATTGCTACCTATTAAATTTAATACCAAAATCTATAATAGAGTCGTGCAAAATTTTCCTTTTATTGTTTTTTAATATGGTATTGAATTTTAGTTGTTTAAATAAATTTGAAAAATGATTTCCCATTTATTAAGTTTTAAAAATAAATATATTGGTTCAAATATGAATTAATACTGATTTAAATTCTGATTGAAATTAATAATGATTCAGCTTTTAAATATTATTACTTCAATCTGTAAATACATTAGTGATATACTATTGAATTTTGGTATATGTTTGTAAATATTAAATATTTTTATTTTATAGTATTCGTAGACAATTACTTTCTAGTAGAGATTAAAGAATTTATGTATGTAAACATGTGATTTCATTTTTAATTAATTTCTTGCTCTCTTATTTGTAACATCTTTATTATTATCATCAAATCTATAAATTATATTACTAATGATAGTCTGTTATACATTTATATTACATTTATATTATTTTGTATATAAACTATAAATGACACGATAAAAAGTTAAATGATTTTCGTTTTATATAGTTTCACTTACATCATATGATGATAAATGTACAAATACTTTAGTTTCTCTTTCCCTAAATTTTTCCTCTTTCCTTTGTTCTTTCTTTCTCCATGCCCAAAAGACATTCTTACAGGTTGAAAGTCCGTTCGTTATAGTTTCTAGTGCAGTACAAAACGGTTTGCGGTTTACCGGTATTTCTTAGTTTGTGTTGTGTTCGAGTTGAAAGTTTAAAACGTAAAATAAAAAGTTCGGGCAAGAAATCCTGAAAATTAACAGTATGTATTGTAAATGTGAAAAAGTTCAGTTTATGTATAAAGTACAAAAGTTGTTAGTAAAAAAAAGTTATCAACGTGATATAAAAAGTATGTTCGACACGGTATGGATTGCTCGCGTTGTGCCTTCAAGAGCAAGTACTGCACAGGCTCTTATTGATACAGGTAAGCCCTGTGATGCTACTGATGCAGATTTTTCAGTGCTACATTTGGTCGGTTCGGCTAAAAAATTCACTTCTCAAGTAAGGGGAATTAACAATTTGTTTAAGCAGTGGTCCCATTTTTTGTCAAATCATTATTGTATATGTTATAAAAAAGAATAACTTTTTTACAGGCTAGAATAATTCATCATGTCAGACTCTGGTTCAGAAAGTTCCTCTTCGGAGGGTTATGATGGAAGGAGAGATCGTGTTGCATCTGCTGACAATGTGGGATCACCAAACTTTTCACACCATTCGTCTGTATCTGGACGTAAATCTAGGGCAAGTTCTATATCTTCAAGAGAGAAGTCACCTGGATCTATTATATCAGAAAGAGATTCAAAATCTCCAAGATATACACCAATATCTCCAAAATCTCAAAGATCTGGTTTGGCATCTCCTAGTGAAATGGGTTCTCCAAGATCAACTCGTAGTCTATCAAAATCACCACCTGCTTCACCAAAATCGTATCATTCAGGAAATAATTCTTTGGATTCACCAAGAACTGATCGCAGTTTATCTCATTCTCCTATGCAAGATGAGAGGTCATGCCCATCTAGTCCCCATGATTCTAAATCTTTACATCTTGAAGATGCAGAACCTAAACAATTTGAACTGGAGGTAGATGCACAAAGATCTGGAAACAATTCCCTTAAATCATATTCTTATAAAAATAGTGAATCAAGACAGAGTTCACCAAAATCACCAAGGTCTGGACGTAGTTCAGCAAAATCATTAATGTCTGGAAGAAGTTCTCCAAAATCACCAAGGTCTGGACGTAGTTCAGCAAAATCATTAATGTCTGGAAGAAGTTCTCCAAAATCAGGTCCAGCATCTCCTATGGATGATCAAGAGTCAGAAAAGCATTCACCACCTCATTCTCCACCTCATTCTCCACCTCATTCTCCACCTACAAAAACTTCATTTAATGAATTGGATGGAGAACAAATTTCAGATGGTGATATCGAAGATGAACCTGAATCAATAAATAAATCAAAACCTACTCCAATTACACATGGTGAAGATTTATCAGATGTTTCTGATCTAGAAAGTATAGATGGTACTACTGAGCATGAATCAGTACTCAAAGAAAATCAACAAAATGAAGAAAAACGTATGAGTAATGATAAAATAGAAAAAGAAGATAAACATGCACCTGTTGGATTAACAGAAGAAAGCGAGCAACTAGATTTTGAAGCTGATGGTCAATGGAAAGATGAACGTGATGAAGGTAAATAATCCAAAATTATTATATTTTAAAATAAATACTATTAAAAATTAAAACTATTTTTAGGTGAAACAGAAGGACCAATTATTAAAGAAAATAAAGACAAAGATGATAAAGATGGAAAAGACAAAGATAAATTAAAATCAAAAGAAGGTGGTGATGCTAATGATAAGGAAGAAGGAGAAGAGGATGAGGAAAAAGTAGAATCTGAATTAGAAGAAGGAGAACTCAGTGATGGTGATGATGTTCGACCAGAAGAAACAGAACCAAGACCTGTTTGTCGCTTTTATAATCGAGGACAATGCACATGGGGAGTTAGTTGTAGATTTTTACATCCAGGTGTGACTGATAAGGGAAACTATACAATGTTTGATATGATACGACCAATGGCATACCCACCACATGCAACTGCTTCGCACGAATTCAGGCCGCATATTGAAAGGCCAAATATGGTGCGACCATTGCCTGGATATGGAGCATCATCACATACGCCAAAAGTAGAAGATCTTCCTACTGAATCTGCGTGGGAACGTGGCTTACGACATGCTAAAGAAGTAAGTTTTTATTTCATACTTTGTAAGGTATCCGATTTGAAGCAAACTACATCATTATTTTTTGTAGTTATAATGATATAAAAAACATCGTATGTAATTTTTTTAAGCTTTCTTATTTCCTGTAGTTAAATTTTCAATAACCACAAGTATACCTTTTACGGATTTCTAAATTTTAAGCATACAGAAGATTTATATTTTTTTCTTACGTTTTTATGACTTCTGAGACTAAGTTTCTACAACAAAAAAAGATAATCTGTAAATATAAAAAGGATATTACTATATTAAGAGCTCAGAAAAAGTGATATTAGGAAAATTGTTTTCACAATACTTCCCATTTTTTGACTCCACAGCCTTGAAGAAGGATTTTGGTTGGTTTAGCTTACAGAAAACTAAAATTAAACTAGAACTAAAACTATTGCTTATCGTCTCTTGTTCCTGCATATCTCTGTCATCTTCTTCCTTTCTCTATCCAACACGTTCAGCCATTTTGTCCCTTCTTTTGAACTCTTATCGCTTAAAATCTCAATTCTTACACTTCATTTTCCAATTTCAATTATACATCATATTGTTTCACTGCCATGGAAAAAATACTTTTGAGTAAAATACTTTACAAAATAAACGGAAGTTTTATATGTTATACGATATTTTTATAAGAAATATTTCTATTTTTATCTACTTTTTTACACAGATGATGCGCAAAGCAAATAAACGCAAAGAATCAGATATGGACTTCGAAGAAAAGAAGATGAATTTAAGTTTAGGACAAGATGAATTAGATAGAGAAGCAGGATATTATGTAAGAGCAGCTAGTCCAGAACCACCCGTTGAAAGATGGCCTCCTAGAGAAGCACCTAGAAGAATACCACCACCAAGGCTTACACCAGAAAGATATATTGATGATTCTGATACTTATTATGCACCACCAGCAGCACCACCAGAATATTATAGGTAATATTTATTATTAAAGTCACAAAGCAAATTAGAAGTATTTGTTATGTATTTTACAAATTTTTGAAACAAATATTCGAATACCGTTTTTTCTTTTAAGGAGAGTACATTATAAAGCAGACTCCCGAGTCACTGCTGAATATAGAGAACGTATCGATTATCACGCAATTCCTCGTGGAGCACCTCATTCTGTTTCTCCACCACCACATACTAGAGAAAGAGAAAGAGAGAGAGAACGTGAGCGTGAACGCGACAGAGAACGAGAATATTACGAGAAATATGAGAAGAAACATAAACGTCCATCAAGGGAAGTCATAGTAGAACGTATTCCACCGACGAAACCTTGGCGAGAGGAAGAACCACCACCAGAAGAAAGGAGTAGAGGAGATGAGTGGGCAGATCCTTGGATGCGCCGGAAATCTCCAAGTACGATACGTCGAAATACATCATCTCGACGATCACGAAGACAGTCGTATTCTTCAGGTTCTTCGTACACGTCCACAAGGTAACTTTTATTTTTAATTATAGAAATAATATAAAGGCTATAATTTTTATGTTACTAAACGTACATTACAAAATTATTTAAATTGTAATCTAATTTTTTAATTTTTTTTAATGTTTACACGTGAAAAATCCGTACAAACGTATTGTATGCTGTTTTTAGCTCTAGCCGTAGCTCGAGCCGCTCTAGCTACAGTTCTTACGACTCCCTATCCAGGTCCCGTTCACCATCTCCTCCCTCTAGAACCCGTGGTGCTGGCAAGGGAAAAGCAGTGGTGACATCACCTCCTAATCCGCCAACGGTGGCAGCTGCTGCACCTCCGCGTGGTGCCATGTTAATGAATCCACCTGCCCCTTCTCCTCGACCGCCTAAAGGTTCTATTTCCCCTACAACTGGTACGCTTCACCGACGTGCTGGTCTGAACCCACCTGCACCGAGTCCACTTTCTTCTCATCAACGTCATCATGAAAAGGGAAGAGACAAAGCAGCGATAGCTGCAGCTGCAGTAGCTAAAGTTATTAAAAGTCGATCAAGATCGAGGTAAAAATATAATAATTATACTTCATTATTGTAATAAAATTTAGACTTGAGATAATATATCGATAAAAACAACAAGATACAGTATGTGTATTACTAATATAAAAAAATATGTTTTTAGGTCATCACACAGTAGTTCAGGTTCAGAAAGCAGCGGTAGCAGTAGTGACTCTAGCGAGTCAAGTTATTCCTCTTCTTCCAGTGGAACACGTCGAAGGAAAGGCTCAACTCCACCACTGACGCGAAAGGATTCCAAGAGTATCGATGCCTTAAAACTTAGTGGTACTAAACAACAAATCAAGCTTACATTAAAGCCATCAAACAATACTACGGCAGTTAAAAAAGTTGACCGATCTACTTTAATGGCTGGAAAGAAAAGAGGGTTAGAATCACCACCATTAATTGATAGTAAAGCAAGCGTTGCTGCAGCTGCAGCTAAAGCAGCAAAGAAAGCTAGTTCACGACGAGAAGAATTATTAAAGCAACTCAAAGCCGTGGAAGATGCAATTGCGCGTAAGAGATCAAAAGTTTAATAACGCAGTATACATTATTTGTCATTTTGAAAATATGTATGTACACATATATACATATAATATTTCTTAGATATATATAATTAGCTGCTACAAAGTAACACGTGATATGAAAATAAATGAAAGATTCATATCAGGGCAAAAGAATTTCTAATTTCGCAAATTTTTCTAATCACAATGTCAATATTTAACTTCTTTTTTTGTCGGCATGTAAACCAACATACAATGTTAAATATAATACTGAGTCACTATAATTTCTTCATTATTGAAAATTTAAAAACTATGTGTGCTTCACTACACATGTACACATATGCCTGTACGCGAATGTATATGTAAAGACTTCAAGCCCTACTTTGTTTCTAAGAATTGAATGATCATAGTGATTTGTATAAGTAGGGTAAAAATAAACAAGATGTCCTTTTAAACTGCCAAATACACGTAAATAAAAACGAACGTGTAGTTTATTTATATATGAATGAAAGATTCTTTGAAATATAAAATATATCTATGATCATAGCAGACCTACTATTTTTAAATATATACAAACAAATTTGGTGATATTAAACGACAATAAAATGTCGCGCCAGTATAAATATTATTCTATAACTTCTATTTTATCTTATAACAAATTAAGTTCGTTATTGTAACTTTGTCATTATTGTTCATTCAGGCGGTTAATAGAATTAATTCATTATCTACAATATTTTTATCTAAGGAAAGGAAGGTATATTATTGAAAAGTGTGCATATTTTATACAGCTATTTTTACGTTAAATATACAGTTGCAAAAATTATTAAAAAAGGATTTCATTATAAAGTAGAATAAATAATGTAGTTGAAAAAAGGGTTTGCTATACATAAATTTACTTGACAAATTTAAGGATGTAAAAGTTTGTTTTAAAGAAATATATTTTATCTTGCAAGTTTTATTAAAATAATGTAAAGTAATTTTCTCCAAATTGCTAATGTAAACATAATAATGATAATACACATAAAGGTTGAATAATAAAATACATATGATGGTTTATTACAAACATTTTATCAATAGGACAAACAATAGTTTAGTAAATACAAATTACAAAATAAGATCACAAAACATGTTTATAACAGTTATTATGTATACTGTATAACAATGTCCTAATTAATTTAACAGTCCATGAAGAGATAAAAAAATTATTTTGTTTAATATTACATATATAAATTAGTAAATTACAATAGATCGCAATACTTACATATTTCTATTTTAAAAAGAAAATAGCAGCTTTAATTCGACAAAACTACACAAATAATAAGTACAATTTATCCAAAGTTCAAAGTATGTACATTAAAACTCTATATATACAAGACTCATAGAACATCATTTTACTAGCACTTTCTTCCATCAGATAAATTTAGATTTTATAACTTTTAAATACCTGTACAAATTAAGAGAGCTAAAACTATTATAGAAATATATTAAATAAATGTAAGCATCTTAGGATATTACATTTTTACATTTAATGTATATACATGTAAAAAGGTGATATAAACGTATCAGAAATGTTGTCCAATTCCATTGATAAATGTGAAAGCTAGAAAGTTATGTGATCATTTTTATGTCCTGGAAGCAGATATCTCCGAATCTGATTGCCTATTAGTACCAATTGTATCGATATTATCCTGACTTAGGCGGATAGGAAATCCCATAAACCTATTGGTACCATTCA
Source organism: Bombus confusus (assembly GCA_014737475.1). NCBI lineage: Eukaryota > Metazoa > Arthropoda > Insecta > Hymenoptera > Apidae > Bombus > Bombus confusus. The sequence goes on from JACXIV010000174.1 coordinate 17,157, forward strand.
GCATACTACGTCTCGATCTGATTGAGCTATTGTCATGGGTCTTTGTTTCATTGTATTTAAATAAACCATCACCAGGCGCGGGCAATGAGTTTTTTGGTGACTTAAACCACCATTGATAGGTAACATACCATGTTAAAATAGCGGCTACACCTCCAAGAAATTTTTCTATCATAATATGATAATAGAGCATTGTAGATATCAACATAGTATCCCAAAGTAACTGTTGCAGTGTCATTGCAACGAAAAGACCTCTCAAATAAGGGGTAAGCGCTTTATGCGCCTTCTTTAAGAATTCCAAATCGGAATCAGAAAGATTTCGAAGTGGTCCAATATTGGGCTCGTTTGGTGTAACTCGTGAATGTTCTTCACGCATAATTAAATCCTTTATACCCTCCCAGCCGACTAACGAAGAGCCTTCCTCAGCTAAAATCAAGCTTGAATATATAAGAATAAATGTATGTCCGGATATATCAAAACCACTCCAAAATTTACCAGATTGAAGACATTTTGCTTTTGTCTGTAATTGTATATCCTTTGTGCTAAGACATCGACCATAATTCGTTTCAATATAATTAAACAATTTGATCCACAATAACCATGCAGTTGTGGCTAAACCCAATCTGGCAAGGTGTTTAAGTAAAACTGATCTACGACCACATCCAAGTGTGTGCGCAGTTAATGCAACCCATGGAACAGTTACGGTCAGTAACCATCCCCATCCCCACTTTACAAAATACTGGTTTAGAGCATTATCTGGACGCGAGAAATATGTTCTTGGCATAGTGATAAAATCTGCTACCAATGATACTACGAATATCGCGCCGCAATATATAGCTACCTTGAGCCTTGTATCGAATAGCAGAGACTTTTTGCAAACGTGTAAAAACATCGTTACAAGTATAAGACCTATAGAACTTGGGGCAGCAGTCGGCCGAGTTCCGCCTCTGTCTTCTTGAGCCGAATTCGGACGAAAATTTAAACGGCTCGACCTTAAATTACTTGCTGACGAGCTAAACATCGTGGAACTACCTGACGATGTGTGCATGCCTCTTCGTTTCCTCGTAGCCATCGTGCAGTCAGTGCACAGAGGTTATCATACGTACATTATTGATATTTCGGATGTACATTATCGTATGATAAATTAATTTTCCTTTCACACAGTCAAGGTTAATTTCTAGCCTTTCCGTGACACGTTTCTTTCACATATAGTTAAAAACTCTTAATATACTTGATGTGCATGAATCAGTTGGATTACAAATTACAGATTATCAGTAGATATAGGATATTCGATACTCAAAATAGTGCTGCGTAACTACATATACTGTATATTTCTAACTAGACTGATTTGCTCTGTCATCCAATAGTCTTCCCTTCCCCTTCTCTGTACTTTGTACTTTTACTTGAAACGTTTTTGTTAAGAATGAATGTTCCATGTGCTCGTTTATCGACCGTTTTGAATATTTGCGCCATCGATCGCTACGATCGATGATCGATGAGTGGCTCTCTGATATGGATCCACGTCTCACTGTAACTGATCTGATATGTATTATGTATATTATGGATACGAATTTGCCATAAGCCAGTTGTATTGCATACTGTTGAGGCAAATTGAAAGAGATTTGAGATGCTAGCGTCGCCATCGTTCAAACTAGATATTAGGGGAAAATAGCGCGAAATTCCAAAAATGGAATTTATAAAGGATTAAAATAATAGTGTAATGCAATAATATAGTATTATATTAGGTACGTAATATACTATAACACAAATAACAGTATAATATGAATTACTTGAAATCAAAAAAACTATTTAGATCAAATGAAAATGGTGTTGATGAAATAAATATATAAATATAATATAAAAGCAACTGAATTTCGCAAAAAGAGAATGGCAAATGTATTTAAGTATGTCGTGTAGTCGGGCACAGTAGCGACAGTGCAGCGAGGGCGAAGAGGAATACAGGAGTGAAGTACACTGGTCGAACGATAACGGCGTTACATACTAAAGCCACAATATGACCGCAATTAAATCATATCACCCGATTTCGTATCCGTCCCGTATGCATAGTATAAATATCAATAGTGTAACTCGGTAGAATTGCAGCCATGCTCTTTTTCTTTCTTTCGTGCTTTTCCTTTTTCGGTTATTTATTAAATGCGTTTTCGGCCATGCGGCCATCATAGGGGAGATGTATATAAACGTTTTACGTTTTATCAGATGATAAGAAAACTATTCACAAAATTAAAATAGTTTTCTTAACTGCAAAAAATACGGCCGTCTGGAAGTATTTTATTTAATCTTAAATTATGTGAGAATAAAAATCAATATTCATATTGTCTTATTTATCTCATACCAACGAAATTTTATTTAAATATATAATATTCAGAACATTGTGATCATATTTATGATTATTGTTTTTATATTTCATATTATTTTTGCAGAAAGAATTATTACATACGTTATATGTATTAGGATAAATAAAATTTCATTTAATTAAAAAACTATATTAAATATTAGAATAAATATTAAATCAGCATTATATCAAAGTTAATATTACCTTAATCATAAATTGAGACATTTTTATGAAGAAAATAAAACGTTAAATGAACCATAAATCAAGGAACATAATATTGTGTTCTGCAATGACAAATAAATATAAATGTAACTAGAGTGAAATTTTTATTTACTATTTATCTTTTATAATATTACAATAAATAGCATTTATATGCAATAAGCTTCATTTTTCATAACGAAGAATTCACTCATAATGTAGAATAAATTTAAATAAAATATATTATTATTTTACATTATCAAATGATATTACAAAAGGAACTTTGCTATCTCTTTTAAAATTTTGTTAAACATATAAAATTTTTAATATATTCTCTCTAATAAGATGCAATTATTTTTGCAAATTTTATATATTTGCTCATGTTTCTTGTATATAGCTTATGCAAGGCACCATTGAATTCTTTTAAAATATGTGGACATTAACAATAATTGTTCATTATGAAAATGATTATTTAAAAATTATTTTATTTAATTAGGCGCCTATGAAAATCGTTGCTACATTACCAAGTGATATATACTACCAAGTGATGACTAGTTCTAATAAGTTTATAGCCAAATACCACTTATTAATGGTAGTGCTGTTATATATTCTAATATAATTATTTACTTAAATATATTTACGAAACAAATATTTTCGTTTCGCTATTAAAATGTTCATTAATAATTTTACACTGAAGAATTGAATGATCAATTTGTCTATAAACTATTAATTATTAAATAAACCAGAGATTAAACACCTGTATGTGGAAGATCCATTACAAGCGAATCTAATTTTACAACCTGTACTTTTGATGTCAGTACCTTTGTTGCTTCTATGTCATAAGAAGACCAATAAGTTATTAGTTCTGGAAATCCATCTTCACTAATATAATCAATTTTGATTGAACTAAAGTGGGCACGCAAACTCAAATTTGGTTGACAATTTGCATTTCGACATAATTGAATAATATCAGTTTGATTTGCATTTTTAACTTGTACATCTGTATAATTCACAAAAACAATTAATACTTTTTCTATTAGTCTTCTTTCTGTAACAATAGATACTTTTTCTGTATGTTCAAATGTTGAATTAATCCATTGCCAAAATTTAATGGCAAATCCAAAAGTACAAGGTTTCCTGGATATATCCAGAAAAGCTGGTTTCGAGACAAAAGAATTAGGACTAATATAGTTCCATATTACTTTTGATTGATTTCCATACTTTTGTAATTTTAGAGTTACACTAGCTGTACAAAATTCTCCAGGACATAATCCTTTATTTTCAATGGATAAGTAGTGATATGGTGTAGGCCCCCAGTTATTCTTTTCATTATTGTATTTTAAAGTCTTGAATGTGCTAAATGCCATTGCTGGTTTCATTATCAATTTTTTATACTCTGGTAATTTCATAGCATGTAATAAACCTTTAATAGTTATAGTTTTAATCATACCTGTAAATAAAAAAAGATAAATTACATATTAAATAGATTACATACTATTTCTTACTTTTCAGATAAGATATGTACTAAGATCTTCTGTGTGTTTATATATTTATACATATATAATTGTATATATAAAATGAAAAATATATTAATATTTCACTAATTTTATTTCATATAAATGCCTATAACAATTAACAAAATTTTATAATCAACATATCTGTTTCAATCATACATTATTAACAATTTTTCTTTCTTAATATCAGAACAAAATAAATATAATTATATATTTATACAAGAAAATAAAAATTTCTTTTATAATCGTAGTTGAATTTTTACTTACTTCTTCTATTACTATCATAGCAAATATAAGATACAGTATCATTAAGGACATGATTATCTATATTAATGGACGAACAATTTTCAGGTGAATATCGCCCTAAAAGATGTCCAGTTCCACCAGATAAGAGAACAAGATTAGGCATATTTTTTGTTGCTACTTCTATACTCAAAAAATCTTCTATTTTGTCTGAATCAATATCTGGTAAAATCAGAGGTAGTTTTTCATATGTATAAATTTTGGAACTCCAATGTATAGTGCCTGCAATAGGTTCGATACTAGCCAAGAGGCCTTGATCTCCAGCAACTATGCAATCTGGTTTTCCAGATCGATCAGTATCCACTGAAATACAATCAATTTCGGTAGGCGGTCTTTTCAACGAAACTAACCACAATGGTAAACCACTATTTGCTTGCATTGACATAATCCCTCCTCCTTCTGCTGATATTTGACCCTGATCATTTGTGTCATTTCCTCTATATTGTTGTCCACGAACAAGAAATATCAAGTTTGATGGATTTCCATGAATAATGGAGATAGGACCATGTAATTCTAAAAATATTTAATTAGAATATTAAAAGCTATTCATATAACTTATACTAATCAATTATTTAATATTATATGAATTTTTTATTTGCACGATGCATGATATTCTATAAAAATGTGTAACAATTTTTTATATATGTATTAATAAAACTTGTTATTACATTAAACAATATTTATTAAATAATTACTAACTTTGGAGAAATTAATTTAGAGAGATTTGAGCTTATTTATTGTTTCTGCAACAGTGAGTAAAATTTTATACATACACCATACTTTTACAAACATTTAAGTAAACTTACCTATTCCTTGTAAAGTTTTATCCCAAGATATAGATGACTGAGGTTCATTTACTGAAGGACATACCATTGAATTATCACAAGGTAAAACATATAGAAATATAACTATTGTTACAACACATAATAATATAGAAGCAACCAAACAAAATCGTCATAAGGGAGACATATCATGTCTTTTCCACAAATCATTTTGGTCACTGCCTTCAACTACCATTATAGGTATATCATCTCTATAATATTTAAGCATATTTTGACCATTTCTTGTACGATTTGCTAAATTCCTTGTTTCATCCAATGGATAATATATTCCATTCTCATGAATAGTAGTTGATTGCTAGAATTTTTATATTCATTACATATTTTTTAGTTTATTCATTATATATCATTATATATCTTATTTATTTTATATATCTTATTATTTATATAATTTATATAAAAATTATAATTGGTTATCTTTGTTTAATACACATTATGGTGCTTTATATACAATATATAGCCATTTTGTCCTTTTTTATTATAAATAAAATTACAGTTATATTACAAAAGTATACTAATAAAAACTGAATAAAACTAAAGATCTTTAAATATATAGTATTTCAATAAGTAGTTACCAAATTGATGCAATATATTTCGAAGATTAAATAGATGAAGAAAATTTATATAAACCCATATCTAAAAATGATTTATTATAGAGTTATAAAAAATAAAAGAATCATTATCCATTGATTAAAATTCGATAATGCTTCTTAGTTTTATAGTTCTATATAATTGTTTGTTAATGATTATAATGACTAATAATTTTTAAGGCAAACATTTGTTTATCATGAACTATGAAACTGAGAATTTACTTAATGAATAAAGATTCTTTTATTCTTTATAGCTATGTAATAAACGATTACATGGGTTCCTAGATTCCTAAACCTTTTTCATCTATTTGACCTCAAAAATACACCAACCTATTGAAATACTCTGTACATATAGATTCTTACGCCATTTACTTATACTTCTAATTTATATTATAAATAAAAAGAAAATATTGTTTGCACGATTTCAACTTACCAGCTGTGTATCATCAACATGATCTTTAGGAATTTCATTCGATTGGGCCAAACAATCATCTTCATCCTCAGTATCGGTGTTACTTATATTTTGCGGTAATGGGGTATAACCTTTTCCACCGTGATGATCAGACATGTTAAATCTATATAAAGCACTACAAATTGAAATTTAATCGAATATTTATATGTGTATGGATAAATATATGCGTATTTTACGTATTTATTTCATCATCCGAACACCATTGAAAAAGTATTGATAAAGAATGAACATAGTAGAATTCTGAATCGATATATTACTTTATTGTTACAGAGTACCAATAGTTAAATGTGACGATAGTTGATCGTATTCAGTATTTTTGTATTCGGTACATTTGCGCGGTAAATTTATAACAAGAGACAAAAGTTATTCATTTGGAACATAAAAATAAAAAGATAAATATTTTTGTCATTCATGTCCTTTTTGTAGTTAAAGTTGGAAAAAAACATTAGAGGAAAAAGGTGTATGTAGCCTTTAAAGCGGACTACATATTTATGATTACACCTTTTTCGCAAGTAAATAACAATACATACAATACATATAATTTAATATTAATTAATAGTACTAAACAAATACTTTCGTCTCAATAACTAATCACATCACTTAATCAAGACTCACGAAGACCTCCTATCTTGATTTGAATTTAGTCCTGGTAATGGCACTACTTGGACGGTAAAACGTTATTATGATTCTTTCTTATGCAGGAATTTTTTTTGTTTAATAAAATTTTCTTTTACTAAATCGCTACCATTTCTACAATCTTCAAAATTTTTGAATATTCGTGCGTTATATTTTAGACAATTCTAGTTTATGAATCAAAAAGGATCTTTTATTTAAAATGACCCTGTCTTCGCCGAGTCAGCTATTATCGACGTTATAGCAGAAGTGAGGTTTCGGATATGGCAGATAATTCCGTCATTTTATAACATCTTTGCTTTAAAAATATCAGAAAATAAAACTAAAAAAGAATTTATCAAAAAGAAACAATTATTGTATCCATTATATACAAACGATAAAATACAGGAAGAGATCCTGAAAAACTAATATAATATCGGTGCCATTCTCGAAGGCAAATAGATTTCTCGATAACTTATATGTTCATCTTGATGATCCCTTAATTAGATCTTATTTGGATCAAACAGATATAAATAATAATAAAAGAACATATGATTCTGCATTTTTGTCATTACTCAATCACTTTTTCATAAATTCTTATGATGAAACTGAAAAATGTCCAGTTTATGATCGTAAAAAATTTGAGTCTCTTCGCAAACTAATTTCGAAACTTGATTAATAAATTCCATATTATTATTATTACGTATTATTACATAAAATACGTTTACGTTTAAACTATAATCGTTAGAATAAAATTAAAATAGCATTTTTGTACTTTTGTATACATTCCAAAAAAAGAGAAAAAATAGAAATTTTACTAAAATATTTTTATGTCGAGTATGTTTATCCTGATATATATATTCGTGATAGAACAATGTGAATACAGGGTTTAATAACATAAAAGATTAAAACATGAGATACAAGGAGTAATATTTCCAAGAAATTTATTTTTTTGTACTACTACATAAATATATTATATGTTTAAACTTAAGTCACTTTTAGTTAAGAATCTACAGTTATAATAACATATCTGTTATTTCACAAAATTTTCCATTTACATATATTTATTTTATATTATATTCTTCTATTAAATAAATATACTTGCATTTATCTATTTATCTATTATTGTTTGTTTTTAATTTTTATACACATATAAGTTATTTTAACATCCTATTTCCAATATTGAAACAATGTATAAACATCTAATGATAAAAGAAAATACAAATATTTAATTAGAGTTAGGTACACTGTATAATTTGTTACAAAGTATATGTAAGCTAATAATGTAAAATATATGTAAACATTCAACTGGAAATGTAATGTAATCACACAACGATGTTACTAGTTGTGCCGTATTGTTATCTTAAATAATCACACAAGTAAAAGATTCATTTACTTGTACGAATTATTGGCACAATTTTAATTATAGTATAAAATAATTTGAAATAATATTTTGTAGTACTCAGTATTTTAATTCAATCAAAATTTTCAAGTTCTGCACATTTTATGTTTTATACATTAATCTTATTGATATGAAATAAGTATTTAAAAAAATAGTAAAAGTTTACTAACTGTGAAAAATAGTTACATTTCCATTTAATTTTTATTTGTAATAAAATTGAAGATATAAGAAATAAACTCTATCTTTTTTTTTACAAAATTCTATGTACAATTAAAATAAAGTGACATTCAGTGCCATGATATTCAATAATTGTTGTATACAAAGGTATTTGAGACAATTCGATAAGAGAATACTAATAACATATTTTATTTTATTGAAATTATATTCTTTGAAAATGTTTCATAGCTAATATCACAAAGTATCATGATGGCATGGCACTGATTCTAATAAAAATGTTAAAATCTATTGTGATTTGTCATCAAAAGTTTTCAATATATATATAGTTGATAACAATTACAGAAATATTTTATATAACAATTAATATTAGAATTACTGTTTTCTCAAATAAAATAAGCTATCAAATACCATCTATTAGCTCAAATTATATGCATGAAAAACCTTTCTAATTAGAGATTCACATCTAATACTACAATTATTAAATGCACAATAAGGATTTAAAAATATATAAATATATTGAGATCTGATTGATTTAAGTATGTATATCTAATCTTGAGTAAACATTTACATAAAATTTATGTGTATTGATAAAGTCATTATTATATTAGAGTTTATTAAAGAAAAACATTTAAAAAGTATTTAATAAACGTCTCAAATATTTATAAGAAATTGGAAGTTTGTTTCCTATCAGATACAGTATGCTCAATGTTCTTTGGTTTAACTATTATGAAAGAAACATGTAGTCAAATTTCTATCATCATTACAGTTTAATAAAAATTTTTGGTAGAAAATGGACTGCTTGACGCGGAATGCAAAAGAACTACAAATGTTGCATGTTTCTTAGTTTCTAATTATAAAATAAATTTTATCGTTATATAATTTAATTTAGGATACTTTGCGACTAATATTATTAATGTTATTTGTGTAACATATGCATTGCCATTAATATTGTTAATGCTGTTTGCGCAAACATTACGCAATATCAAAATAAATATTAGAAATAATATTCCTAACACCTTTCACTATTTCAAAGTAATTAATTATTAATAACTTTATTAATAATTAATTGTTAATACTGGAACATCAATAGACATTCAATAAACCTCTGTTTTGTAAGGAATCTTTTAAAGTTTGAAACAATTGCAGCTGCTGCTCTGGTTTTAAATTATAAACCTGCAATAATAAAAGAATTTCATATATAATATGCAATATAACAAATAAATTTGCGAATAGATTTAGAAAAGAAAAACACTATAAGTATATATTACATTTATATTTATAAAAATGATATATATTGGCAAAGTATTTCTATAAAAACTTAAACTTGTTGATGAGAAATTTTTATGTTGTATGTATATCTAATTCTATAATTTTTTATTATATCTATATTTATTTTAAATTATACCTATATTTAGCTGAAATATTTAAAAATACTATGAAATATTAATTAAATCTACATAACAATAAATACATATAATTTTCTTAACGAAATTATTAAAGAAAATAATAAAAATGATTAAAAAGTTATCATATTTACCTGCTGCAGAAGTTTTTGAGGTGAAGCAGTTTGGATAAATGAAGATATATAGACATTTACAAATGTTGCCATTAAATACTGACAGTCAAATCTATCCATTATTCCTCCATGACCAGGAATAACATCTCCAAAGTCCTACAGCAAACATATAAAATGAAGTTATTGCACAATTTGTTGCTATAAAAAAGAAAAAACGAGAAAAATGTAACTTAGCAAATTACCTTAATTTTGAACGCTCTCTTAAAGCCACTAGCAAAAAAGCCTCCAAATGGTCCGATTACAGAACTAAATACTGACATTGATAATGAATGAAGTAAAAATGGATACAGAGTTATGGTGGACTTTCCACTAAACTATAAAAAAAATTATGTCATTTATTTTTATAAAAATTATTATTTTTTATTGTATGAATATATTACCATTTTCCATACAACTTGCAAACTATTAGGCAAAATATATTCCTGAAGTTGAAACAAAGAAGATGGTTCACAATCCATAGTCATTCGTCCTAAAGCTTCACTATATTCTATAGGACAAACAAAGTAACGATACTGACACATGATGTATGATACCTGAAATGTATTTTATGAAAATTTATATGTTGAAAATATTTAATAATATGAAATATTTAATCTAAAAGTTTAAACATAAATTTACCAGTAAACCAAGTAAGACTGTTGAAATACCACCACCTATAAAACCTTCCCAAGTCTTTTTTGGTGATAATTTAATCAAAGGCGTTTTACCAAAGAAAAAACCGAACATATACGCCATTACATCATTTATCACTATCATACTAACTGGAACAATGAACCTATACCAAACAATCACATATTACGGTAGAATATAATTACTAAGATATAGAAAAGATATTAACTTACATAAACTTACCATATCAAGCCTTCAAAAATATTCTTAATTATAAGATAACTTTGAGTTACAACAATAAGTAGAGCAACATGAGTCCAAGCAAATAAGGAAAATTGTTTCATATAATACTTTTTTACAAGTGATAGTACGAACCATACAAAACCAACAATATACAGACAAAAGGAAATAAAACGATGATACGTAACAAGTACACGTAAATATTCCTGTAAATAAAAAAATATTACAAATTTGTAATATAAATATGGTTATGAATAGAATTTTGAATATAGTTATACTTTACGAATATAGTAGTTTATAAATTGTTCAAATCCAATCATATATATAAGTGCTTTTCAATGTCATGTATTTAAGATAATATCACATTAGTATAAATTTAGTACATAATTAAACTTCTGTGGGAATCCTCAAAAAAAAGAACTAGAAGCCATATAAAGTATATAAAGATAATGCTTCAGAAAGCTTTATTGATTTTATGTCAATGCTAGATGTGTTCATAAAAATTCTAATTAAATTTAATCATACACTAAAAAGCATCTCAAAAATATTAAATTAAATTAAGTTTCATTAGATTGACATTATACTTACTGTACGGTTAATTACTACAGCAAAATAGTCCATTAAATTTTCTCCATAAAAGAAATAATTGGAAGTAATTAAGAAATACCATGATAAAGATCTGAACCAAGGTAAACCATGAATTCTATAAACTGCATACCCAATGTTAATGATCTCTTGGAAACATTTTACTTGAACAATTAATGTCTGAAAAAGAATGAAAAAACATACCTTGAAATTTTTAAATATATATATAATATATATTTATAATATAATATAATATATATATATATAATAATATATATTTATAAAACTAATATCTTAAACTTACTGTAGCCATCAGTGCTAATGGTCCAATATAAATAATACCGCAAAATCCAACAATCATAAACAAGGTAAAAATACTCCTAATTACCCAATTTCTCCAGCTATAAAAAAATTTTATTTTTTAAACCTGAACGTTTATGTAAATATTTTATATTGATATTCCAAACTTGTATGTTATTTAATATAGTGTGTTACATATATAACAATCAAATTATTATTTTAAAAAAGTTTACCGATCAGATAAGCCAGAAAGAGCTGAATCCAATATGTGAGGAGTATGATCTGTTCCTTGTGGTATGGCTTTAGCCAATTCCTCAACTTCCAACTTTGCATCATCTTCAGATTCCACATCTTCTTTCTACAATACATAATCCAAATTATTTGTTAATAATTCTGTGGGAAATATAATATTAATTAGAAAATATCTAAATTATTCACTTCAATGTGTGATTAAAATTAAGAATACTTTACTTCTAAAATAATTTTTAAGTAATAATGTTCACATTTTTGTGTTAGGAAAAATTATATTAAAAATTATGTCCTGAAAAGTCATAGTTTTTAGTATTAGCCATTAGAAACAATCATATAAAAAAACATTTAATCTATGAAATATATGTGATTCATATACAACATATATAAAGAATTATAATATTAATCTAATATCACATATATAAAAGAATAAAAGTAATATGATAAGACGTATAAGATAAATGTTTCTATACATTTATGATGTATGAAAGTATTTTTTTTTATCTCCTATCTTGCAGATCATATGTTAAATCAAATTGAAATATCATTGTTTATTTCTTGAAATATACGTTTTATTTCATCTATTTGTTTTTTATTAGAATATGCTACAAAAATATAATTTGTATACAAAATTTCGTTTATAAATCTTACTTATTAATAGATTAATACAAGCATGATGCAATAAAAAAGTTTCAACGAATATTTATATAGAATACACAATAAAATAGATATAGTAAGTATTGTAGTTATATAGATTGTAAAAATTATAACAGCGTATCAGTTTAGACCATGTAATTTAGTATTAGTAATTGTCATAGTTATCATTCAATTTAGTTTAATACATATATATTATGAAAGAGAAAGGTCAAATGGCAGTCAATCAGGCTTAATAATCGAAGACGTTGATCAAATGGAAAAAGAAACTTATTACAATGCTACAACGAAAACTTTCGAAAATAAGAAATATGTATTTGTATTTACCTGATCATCACTGACATCCCGCGTTTCTGGCGATGTATCTCCGATTGTTCTTTTACGAATTTCCGACATTTTTTACTACGTTTAAAGATTTATAATATATAGTACAGATACAAAAACTTAAAACAAAAAATAGCACTGTAACCACTGATTTATGCAATATAATTGCATATTTATGCGTTTAAACGTTTAATTAGAAGGAGCGGATGTGACAGACACTGATCATACTTGCGCAAATCAAATTGACAGGTTAGCGCACGGTATAATCATCGTTGATATTCGGTTTATTTCGAGTCTCTTCGGAAAATCAATAGGAAAAATACTACATGGGATCTAATGTTTTGTTCATAATATCCTGTAGGAAAGCTATGTTCATATCGTATATCATCATTAAAAACAAAAAATGTATCATTTTTCGAATAACAATTTAATAAATAAATCGTAATATTGATTAGGTATGCTAGGCTTGTAGTATTTTGTTAGTTTTAACCATGGTCATATAAACAGGTCTGGAACCGAAAACCGAAAGCATAGACGAAGCCAAAACAATCAATATGGCGATCAGAGTATATATGATGTAGACCTACAATAAAAGCAAATTTGAAACTTTTTGATTACCATTATCAAAGCAAAATGGCGATATGTACATACATATATAAATGATACAATTGAATACAGTTTATGCATATTTTAAAAACAACGAGAACTTTATAATTTCTATTTCTATTTCGAAGAGTATTTAAACTACTTATACAATATACAGTTTTATAAACCAGGCTTAAAATGTTACTTTTTTATAATTTAAAACGCAGTTCATTTTTCTTATTTCTAATATTTTATTGTTTTATAACTTCATAGGCGACACGATGCGGTGCCTTTATTAATAGTTTCTTCTTAAACATTCTTAAACATACTAGACTAGACACTTGATTGAAAATTTCAATCTATAAAATACTTTTAATAAACAGAAAAAATATTTTAGCATTTCAATATTAATAAATATCAAGAATTTGCATTGTGTACATTAAATATGTTTATATATATATTCCTTCATACAATAAAGTTACATTTTTCGAATTCGAAGAACAGATTTAACTATTAAATTTTACTTTATACATATGTAATTTATAAGACAAAATAAAAGTTTATAATTTCATATGGGAATTATACTATTAATATAAAAATAAATGAAAATAAATTTAAATGTTTCCATTATATATTCGCTATTTCCGGTTAACTTCGATATATCACGATATATCGATTTGTGCATGCGAAGTATCGAACGCATGAAATTTTTCTTTCCGACAAAAGGCTGCTATTGAATCGTCAGGTATGTTATATTTCTCTAAATATCCATTTTAATCGCTTTTAATTTTCAATTAAAAAAAAAAAAAGAATAGGAGGTTTGTTAAATCATTTAATCTGTGACAAATTGAAAAATTGCTATATGATTTGTGTTTGTATTCATTACTGTAACAAACGATATTGATGTTATAGTGGTAACCTAAAATAATGTTTGTCTTTCCCTAATTTCAAGTGCAATACTAGTTTATAATGTCAATATCTTTTTCATTATAACTGAATAAAAGACATCGTTTTTTATGACAAAACGAAAACATTAAAATTACTTATAACACGTGAGAAATAAGCGTCAAAACTTCCTATCAAAGCTAACCTCTCAAATTGTTTGTCTCTGATAAATTGAACAAGCTCTTAATCTTTTTTTACTCATATATATTTCTAGTTATACATTTCTTTCATTTTATAACATTGTTCACAGAATATAATCTATTAATTCCTTCTTATTTTTGGTCTAAAATAATTATATCATTAAGTTTACAGTGAGTAGTTTTTAATTATTTTTTTATTATTTTTAGAATGTTGATGCCAAAAAAGAATCGTGTTGCAATTTATGAGTACCTTTTTAAAGAAGGTGTTATGGTTGCAAAAAAAGATTATCATGCACCAAAACATCCAGAATTGGAATGTATTCCAAATCTTCAAGTTATTAAGGCTATGCAGGTAATAATTACACGCGATATAATTTTATATTGCATGCTTGATATGATTTAATTTGTTACATTATTAAAATCTATATCTCTATATTTTTTCAGTCTTTGAAATCTAAAGGATATGTCAAAGAACAGTTTGCCTGGAGACATTTTTATTGGTATTTAACAAATGAAGGCATTGAATATTTGCGTGGATATTTACATTTACCACCTGAAATAGTACCTTCCACACTTAAAAGGCAAACCAGATCAGAAACTACAAGGCCAAGACCTACAACAGGTGCAAGAAGTGAAGCATCTAGACCGACAGAAGATCGTGCTGGTTATAGACGAGGTCCTGGAGGCCCAGCTGGTCCTGGTGATAAAAAAGCTGATGTTGGTGCTGGTACTGGAGATGTTGAATTCCGTGGTGGTTTTGGTCGTGGTAAACCACAATAATATTTTAATGTAAAATAAATAAACATTTCGTAATATACAAGCATTGTTATTTTAATCATACTTACATTTTGAATAATAATTTCAATAGACACAAATTTTAGGGATTAATAAGTAAAGATCAAGATAGAACATATTTATCATAATAATCTTTTATTTTATTTTATGTTGCATTATAAAATTGTACATTTACTTACAAATTGTATAATTATATTTGTTATTAACATGTAAAGTCATAACTGGAAGCAGACAGTAGGCAATTATTATACAATTACAAAATATTGAAATGATAAGTTTGCTAAATAAATATATCATTTTTAACAAAATCAAAGTTAGAAGAGGAAACATTGTAGATATATATTTGTACTAAAGCAAGAATTTCATCAAAAATTTTGTAATTCTTCTTCAGTTGACAGATTTTTTTGAGAAATGGTTTTAATATATGCTGGCAGTATAATGTTTTTTGTTTCATAGTATTTTTATCTTTCAATGAAAAATTTTTCAAGCTCTTTTTGACTATTGCATCAGCGTCTTCTACTTTCTTCATTTTTATGATGAAATACTAGTACCTACATTTAATGGAAAGATATATTTATAACATAGCACATCATATATATTTTGTGCATTTCCCATATTCGCTATGCTTCAAAAAATAAATACCATTAACAAATTTTACATAAAATTGATGCTTTAGATAGATGCTAAAATGAACTAACTTAAACTTTATGTTTTAGCGCAATATATATTTCTATCGCTTGTCATATTTGATCAATGAATAATGTTATATAACTTATTTTGTGTTTATATGTATTTAACATTGTAATGTAATACCCTTAGTTTCTTCATTCAATAATTACCAATTATACTGCTGAATTATTTATTTAGAATAATATATAAACAATAATTAAGCTCAAAATTTTAATATAACATTCGTAATGAATGATATTATATTTCAAAGTTGTTAATGTTCTTATATTTGACATTTATATTTAATTTAATATTGAATTTTATTTATAGAACAGTTTCTCATACGTTTAATCAAATTAAAGAAATTGCGAAAACATTAATTTTTTTGAGTATACAATTTATAAGAAAAACAACATCTTTAAATAAAAAAATAATGTTACACAGTATACAATCAAGTAATAGGATTAAATTAAATGGAATTAAACTTAATTATATATACAAAAAGATGTATCTTAATTCTATAATATTGAATTGTCATAATTTTACACTTGGAAGTTTCTTAATTTCATGCAAACTTTTTGTGACCTAACAAGTTTGTATGTTTTTATCCTTTGTATGTATAAATACATGGTATTGTAAGCATATATGTACATATTCATGTACATATGTACATTACAAATATATATATCATGTGTAACATCTATAAAAGTTATGATTGAAACTATAAAATCATATTTGCATACAATTAATAAGAATCATGTATATGTAGTACATATGAATTCTATGAATAGGTTATGTTGTTATCGATGAATTAATCAGACATATTCTTCTAAAAGAAATAAAAGTGGAGGCAATTTTTTAACCTAGGATGAACGTTCTAATAACCTTAGCTATTGTCACATCTCACTGTATCACAATTTGTACTCCAAAGGAAACAATTACCAATGCCACTATAACAAATTAGGAAAACTGCGAGAAGAAATACTAAACTACAAACAGTGCATGGTTTTCGTTCTAGGAAGAATCCAATTAGATAAAGTGCCATAAACATGACATGCGTTTGCAGCAGTGTTGGATTTACTGGTTTTGGTATCAGGAGCACTGGAATTAGCCACTGTAGGCAATACATCCTCTTTACTTTGTTGTTAGAGATGTATTTAAGCTAGTTGTTTCATCTAAGGAGAAACTTCTGAAAAGAAGTACATAAATTATTTTCTCTCAGTTTATTCGTAAATTCACTTTTTACACGCACTACGATTTTTTCGTACCTTATTTGGAAGCACCATAATGTTCTCGAAACATCTCGTCCTTCAAATTTGAAACGATTTAACTATACTCATGCTAGTAGGTACAAATATTTCCAATCTAAATTTTTCCAAATATGAGATTACACACATCTACAAATTAGATAGGAACATACAATATGTACTAACAGCAGTTTAGCTTACTGTTGTTTTCATGAAAACAACCTTTACATTATCTTACAAAATGAAAAAAATTATTTAGAAAATTATTTTATCATCATTCGATTTTATTTTTGTTAATAATAAATATATTTATTATTTATTATGTTATTGTATCTTCTGCTATCTTTTACCCTTATACTAGAAATGAAAATGAGATACAAGTTTGCTTTATAGTATTAATTTAAAAATTACTATTATTCTCTTACACGGGAATACCAAATAGTACTAAAAGTAAGCACAGTCAGAATAATAACATTCTGAGATAAGCAGATTTTAATATTTGTAACTGTAATTAACACGTTATATTGCATATTTCAATTATAAAATATTTTAATGTATTATACAAGCATCTAACATGTATCGCAATAATTTAAATAAAAGTTTAAGACCAACTTTGAAATATCAACAGCCAGTATGTGTCAAATCTGAAAAGAGTTTAGAAAATACCAATATTTTAACAGAAAATTCAGAGCAAACTTTTATTAGAAGCACTACAAAAATTCTTAATTTATTTAAAAAACCTGTTATCAAGTATAAGGAGGAAAAATGGGAAGACAATGCTTCAATTGAGGAAAAAGAAGATAATACAATTATTGTTAACGAAGGTTTATCCATTATTACTGCTAGTAATACAGTGTATGTACATAAATTTTTAATTCATTTAAATAATAATTTTGTTTTTAATAATTCGATTATTCTCTTCTCTAGTATCTTTAATGTAGTAATAGGTAAAAAGTCTATGAGAAAACATAAAAGATGGGAAGATGATGGAACATTGGAAGTTACAGGAAAACATGCAGTCTTAAAGGTGATGTATTTGTACAAACTTAATATAAAAGATTTTTTATTAAAATTATAAACAAGCTATATATTTTTGCATTAAGCAGGATATAGAAGGCAATATTATTCATAAAACTACAGTTAATCCAGAAGTTTTGATAGAAGGCTTTAGAATGTACATAGATAATAAAGAAATTGAGGTAAACATGAATGTATATATATTAATAATTTGCTTATTTGAATCATTGTATAAAACTGATATTAAAATATTTGTAGATAATTGACAAAGCAACATCCAAATACATGTCCAATAAATCTATTTTAGAAAAAGTTTTAGAACCACCCATAAAGAAGTTGAAAGTTTTAAGTTCTAATCCATATCTTCCTTTAAAGCCTTTATATGAAGGTATGATGTACGAAAATGAATAAAAGGTATATTATGAAACTAAATTTTATAATGTATAAAATATACTAATCTTCATGTCGTATTAAAGAACTAAAATTGAAATGCTGTCCACTGGTAATGCCATCTGTAAATATTTCAAAAAGTTGGGTAGATCATGATATGTCAGAAAATGAAACAGAAGTATTCGTAGATACCTGTTTAGTAAATGTACTTAGACCACATCAACGTCATGGTATTGTATTTCTATATGAATGTATTATGGGCTTAAAGGTACCTAATTATTTTGGAGCAATTTTGGCTGATGAAATGGGGCTTGGTAAAACATTACAATGCATTACAATTATTTGGACATTATTAAAGAAAGGACCATATGGATATCCAATATTAAAATATATATTAATAGTAACTCCTAGTTGCTTGTGTAACAATTGGAATAATGAGTTTAAGCATTGGTTGGGTTTCCATAGGATATCTCCATATGTTGTAAACGCCAAAAACAAGTCAAAAGATTTCAAAAAACATATAAGAAACTCGGTAATGATTATTAGTTATGATATGCTTACCAGATGTGAACAAGAAATCGAAGAAATACCTTTTAATTTAATCATATGTGATGAAGGACATAGACTAAAAAACAATG
This sequence comes from Bombus confusus, assembly GCA_014737475.1. NCBI lineage: Eukaryota > Metazoa > Arthropoda > Insecta > Hymenoptera > Apidae > Bombus > Bombus confusus. The sequence continues at coordinate 36,577 of JACXIV010000174.1, forward strand.
ATATAAAAGCAGCAAAGGTATCAATATTTAATTTTAATTCAGAAAGAAACAATAAATAATATATGATTATATGTATATTTAATACTATATAGTATGTGAGATATATAAAATTTTAATATATTATATTTTTCTAGATTTTATATAACTTGAAGTGTAAAAGAAGAATTCTTTTGACTGGAACTCCAATACAAAATGATTTGCAAGAATTTTTTGCTTTGATTGATTTTGTAAACCCTACTATATTAGGCAGTAATTCTGAATTTAAAAATTATTACGGGAAACCTATTGTTGCATCACAATGTCCTACTGCACCAGACCATGTTGTATCTCTTGGAACTGAAAGAGCTAATGAATTACATGAGAAAACTAAATGCTTTATATTACGTCGTACTCAAGAAACAATTAATAAGTACTTACCTTCTAAGCATGAATTAATTATATTTTGCCGTTTATCGATCGAGCAACAAGATTTATATTCGCAAGTTACGAATTCATGGTTCAACAAAAGTATACTACCAAATAATAGCATACCACATTTAACAGTAATAACAGCTCTAAAAAAGATTTGTAATCACCCAGAATTATTTTATAATGAAAAAACTGAGCTTTTCTGTATTGATTCAAGAGGTATACATAAAACATCAAATATAAAAGATAGTACAAAAACAGCATACCGTGGAAAAATTTCAATTGTACAAACATTATTGAGAAATTTAAAAAAAACTGAAGAAAAATTAGTATTAGTTTCATATTATACACAAACACTCGATATATTGGAAACTGTTTGTAATACAGAGGGCTTACAATTTCTTAGATTAGATGGTAGTACAACAAGTAATACAAGATCTAAGATTATAGACCGGTTCAATTCAACCAGTGATAACAGTAGTTAGTATAATCAATACTATTTTTAATTTAATAGTCACCTAACATTTTCTGAATGTTTATACAACTATTGTAGAAGTATTTTTATTAAGTGCAAAGGCTGGTGGAGTTGGATTAAATTTACCTGGCGCATCTCGACTTATATTATTTGATTCAGACTGGAATCCAGCATCTGATTCACAAGCTATGGCAAGAATTTGGAGGGATGGTCAAAAAAAAGATGTTTATATATTACGGTTTGAATATTATAAGTTAGAAACAACTATCTACATGTTACAGACATTCTTATAACAATATAAATAAAATTTGTAGATTACTAACGACTGGTACTATTGAAGAAAAGATTTTTCAAAGACAAATTAGCAAAGCGAGTTTAAGTGAAACTGTGGTAGACCTAAATCCTTTGTCTTCTTTTAAGATGTCTACGAGTGAATTGAAGGTCTATTTTATTTATGTATTTTAAACATGGTACATTTTGAAGCAGTATCGAATAGTTTGTAATATTTGTAATATCTGTAGGATTTATTTACGTTAGCAACAAATACGAATTGTTTAACGCATGATTTAATGAAGTGTTCTTGCAATGGCTATAAAAAATCAGAAGAAATATCAGAAAAATTACATCAAAAAGGTGCTACAGATTATCAATTTCTAGGAGATAAAATGTTGAAATCAAATTTCACCATAAACCAGCTTTTAAAATGGGAACATTACCAACAACCAGTTTCGGATAAAATAATTCAAGTAAGAATAATTTAATATTGAATTTCTAAAATTAAACATTAAATTAATAATTATTTTTAAATATTTTGTAGGAAATTATGCTATCAGAAGTATCTGACAATATAACTTTTATATTAAAAAATTCTGTAGTAAATAGGTCAGATTGAACTGATAAAACAAATATTTATATTTCATGTCATGAAAACACAATAATTATATACATAATAACAGTAAATGTATAATTAAATATTTAAAGTTTGCTTTTATGTAACATGACACTTATTAATCTTTCTATGCACTCAGGAGATTGCAAACGTTTTATAAGTTCAGTTGTTTCTTCTTCATTAACTTTCAATAAAATGTCCTGATTCCACCTTTTAACTAAACATTTAATTGCCAATATAGACTGAAAGAAGACATTTGTTTGAAATAATTGTATCAGTATCTTGCATTTTATGTAAAACAGATTAAATCAAAGTATACCTCTAATGAAAGTTCAGTCAACTTTTTTAAATATGTCCAAACTTCATCTAAATTTTGATATTTGTATACTTCATTAACGAAACCATAGTGTTTAGCTTCAAGTGCACTCATTTTATATCCTAAATATAACATTTCACTAGCCTAAAAATTATTTAAGAATTGTAATTTAATCACAAATATAATAAATTCACAATTTTAAATACCTTAGGCTTCCCAAATATATTAGGAAATGTATATGTAGAACATCCTTCTGCAATAAGGCCTAATTTTGCAAATGGTGTTTCAAAATAAGTCTACAACATAATGAATACCTACAGATTAATCATAATTTAGTGAACGTAATGAACTACAATGGGGACTAATAATATATAAATAAAAATTACAGAATCTGTTGCATATATAATGTCAAATAATGGAAGCATTGTTACTGCAATTCCAATTGCAGGACCATTTACGATAGCTATTAAAAGTTTAGGATATCTAATTAACATTTCTATAAATTCTCTGAAAAATTATTTAAAAAATTATTATTAAAATTTGAGTTTGTAATATTAAAGAATTAAAGATTAACATGTTTATAAATACTTACTTGAAGACATTAACCATATTCTTGATATCAAAAACATCTTCATCTTGACTTGTTAATAAAAATTTAAAATCATTACCACTACTGAAAAATCTTCCAGTACCAGTTAAAACGACTATATATATGGTACTATCTTGAATAGACTCGTGTAGAATTTTTGTTAAATTTTTGTACATCTAACACATGAAGAACAAGTTTTATAGTAGCATTATTTATCAAACTCTTTATATGTAAACATGCATTATTATACTTATAAACTACAAACTAGACATTAGTTATATATTATGTAATAACTGCTGGATAAAATTATTATTTTAAAAATTATATTTAATTTCGCTTTTTATGTATTTAAAAATCTAACTTTTGCACTATTACATGTTATTGCAATATGTACTTTGAGTTCTAGATAAAGTGTATAATAATAAATTAAATTTTAATACTAAATTTTAACAGTTACTTACAGAAATAGTAATAGCATTTTTACTTTTTGGCCGATTTAATTTAATGTGTAATATTCCGTTATCCACTGAACATAAAATATCGGATAAATTTTTATTATCCATTATGCAGCGTGAGTCGATATTCAAAATAAGATCTGAGAAATAATTTTTTCATTAATGAACCTATTTTAATGATATTATGTACATTGAATGCTTACGATATAGTTGTATGATTTGATATGAAAAATGACATTTTTTAACACTAAAACTACCGACACCTTTTGTATACTTATTGACCGCTCGCGATATGTAGGACAAAATACAAATTTTTCTTAGAAAAAAAAGAAAGCAAACTGGAAATAGAAACCGAAGAATATATTGTATGCATATCTTATGAAAAGTCATAGATTAGGAAGCGATACGATACGTTTAAACATGGTAAAATTTGTGTAAAAGTTTGAAAGTGGTCAATTTGACCGCTGTGGTAGGTTTAGTGTTAAATGACTCACTTTCTTAGTATAATCAGAAGTATATTTTTTTTTAAATAGATTGTGATAACTATATTATTAGTTATTCTACTTATTCTCTTTTGTCTCTTGTAAAAACAATAAAAACTTCACTTAAGCAGATAATAATATGTAGTATCTTCCGTAATAAATTAACCTTTTGCACCGTGATCTTTTTCACCTCGGGTAAATTAGCAACTCAAGACGTTTGCATGTTCGGTAATTTGCTTACCTCTAACTTAGAATTAATTATAAAACTTTTAAATTTTTATTTTCATGTATACTTACATCTCAAAGAAGAAAATTTCTTAAATATTAGTGTCTGTACTGTTGTTTAGTATGATATTTTATAAAGCAATTGCCAAGATGCATCCCCGGCTTGTCGAGGCATGTATTACAGTAATATGTTGTCTGCTGTCTTTTGCTGAACTCTAGAATCTTTCGTATTTCCTGTTAGAATGACATGTAGTTTTTAGATAGATTTATATCTATTTTTAGGCTCCAAAAAAATTGTTTTCGTCTCCATTTTAAAGATTTCTTTAAGAAACAGTACGTTGAGGCATATTGATCGGCACGATTAACGTTACCCATATATATTATGTAGTTTATTATAGCATTGGGTTTTTTCACTTTAACTTCAACACCAGCTCGTAAAATTATTTTTACAGGCAAATTCTTCGTATTTGTTAGGATCGCCCGGCCAAATGACATTTCAATTTCCGTAATTCTTTCGACAAGATATAACTTGTATAATATCTGTCTGTGAATATATGACGTTCCTAAGCACCAGGAATTTTCTCCAACAACATTATGTAAAGATGCAACGGTATTCTTGTTGATACCGGAAGGTCGGATCTTATAAATTTCTCTCGGTTAATAATATAAATAAGTTATAAAAATATATAAAATATCCATAAAGAATAAATTTAAATATCTTGAATATATCTATTTCATATTTTAGTGTATTTTGTAGAGAGCAATAAGTTATTTGATTTAATATTGTTAGTGAAATATATGTTTTCACATAATTTACACAAATCAAAAAATTTATTATTCTGCAGTAATGATATATACAGCAAAATTTTCAAATGAAGAGATTACCTTAAACACATAAAGATGGTACAACATAAGAAAACTAATTATATATTTACAATGTTTATATCATACGTTCTTAAATAAATATCAAACAAGAAAAGTAGCTGTTTAACAAGTATGATCCATTCTGTTTTAATAATACAAGTAAATGTTACAAATGATCATCCTTACTTTTTATTACACAGCTAATATTGCTTTTCAGTTAAATACTTGTTTTGTAACTGATTATAATCGCAATTCTTTTCATTCTCAATAGTACCATTTGGGTAAACCTAAAATATGAGACCTATAAAGATAGTACTTTTGCACTATACACATGTTCGCGATGTTATCATATTTGACATATATATTTCTTCACAACTATCACTTGCACATGCTAAAAATTACAGAGTTCACTGATTTCAAAATTATATTTTGTAATCACAGATTACATGGCCATATTACTGTCCCTAGATATTTCTACAAAAATTATTATTTCATAAATAGCGGTGTATTTGTACATTATATATAACTTACATGAAACGTAAATAAATATATGTATATATATTTAATTTTATAAAGAATATTTAAATGCGTCTATAACTTAAGACTTTTAAACATTTTAATCAAACATAAACACAATAAAATTAAACTATTAGATATTATTATGTCCATTAAGAAGAGGAAGAGAAAAGCTAAGAGGAGGCTTAGTTATTCGGAAATAACTAATGAATTTTTCCTATCAGAAAGATAGAAAGTGTTTGAATTTAAAAATTATTTAATATTATACAAAGTGCACAATGCAAATTAAAAAGATTGCAATTCTATAAAAAAATGCATTTAAAACAATTTGCTATACCTTAATATTATTATCTTTTATATATATTAAAGCATTTAGAATTAGATATAAGAATCTTGTGATTGTTAATTCGTTTTGTAAAATTAGAAACTGGGAATATTACAATAGTAACTTTGGTATCATAAAACAGAAGTAGTTCATTCAGGTATAATTTACACAAATGATAAATTCATTGCTATTCCTGCTTGCTTTCTTTTTTTAAGATTAGAAACGTTTTCACCTACAACATTCCACCTACTGCTGTTTTTACTCCTTCACCAAGTGCTAGAATTAAGTAACAGTGAAAAAGTTGGAAGTAATTAATTTTTAATAAAGAACAGTAAAGTAATAAGTTTAATGTTTAAAATATTAATATATTTAGTTAAACTATTACGGCTTCAAAACATTTTTAATGAATTTCTTCATGTCGCGCATTTCCTGTGGAAGTGATTATTATTTAAAAATTATTATTATATGAAGTAATTAGTAATACAAAAATTTTATGAAAGCTAAGATGCTACTTACCTCATCACAAGATGCATGCATCATCCCTCTATATGTTTTGAATTCTGTTTGTGTCATAAATTGTTTGAGAACTGATGCAGTCAATTGACCCCATCTGTATGGTACTATTGGATCACAATCACCATGACATTGCAGTAATGGAGTATTTTTATTTCCTATTGCATCCTATAAGATATGTAATGTTGTAAACGTTACGATATTGTAAAATATTAAGCATGAACATAATGTGAATATACATACAGCAGGGAATTTTTGATGCAAAGGAAGCCAAGCTGATAAAGCTATAACACCAGCTAAGGGTTCTGGAAATGTAAGAGCACTATATATAGCAAGAGCACCACCCTGACTAAAACCTCCAAGAACAATACGTTTTGTGGGTATTCCTGCTGCAACTTCTTCTGCAATTAAAGAATGTACCATTTCTGCAGCTCTGCGAATACCTTCTTCATCTTCAGGCCCACTTGGTTCCAAAGATCGTAAATCAAACCTATATTTATTGATGTACATATTATTTATTATTAATGAATTATTATATACGTTTATATGATTAATAAGAATTGTAAATTAATTTATTATATTACATATTACTTACTTACCAAGAAGGCATTCTAAACCCTGCATTTAATGTTACTGGCATTGTTGGCCTAAAATGATAAATTTACTAAATGATATATTTACTTAGATAAAATTACTAAGAGCTCTTATTGAGTCATATAGTTTTATTTTTATATCAATGATACATACGCAGTTGGACAAATAACTTTAATATGAGGAGATCTTACTGCTCCCATTGAGCTAGCCCAACCATGACTATAAAATACATTAAATAAATAAATAGATCATAAAATTGATATATTATATAATCATAAAAATTGCCATTTACCCTGTATCACCCAATCCATGGAAAAATATAAGCTGAAACAAAAATAAAATTATACTATATAGAGATAATAAAATCAGTTATAGGAATGTATATTGTTAATTTCTTCTACTTCTTCAAACCATGTGCGTATTTATTGAATAAAAGTATTTAAAACTACAGTATTAATTTTTTGAAAGTTATTTTTGATACTGATAGATTTTAATTTAAAAAAAAATAATTTAAATCTCAAACATAAAAGAAAGCTGAAGTTATAAAAATATCAAGCACATACTTAGAATTTGTATGATAAAATTATGTCAAGAATAATTAACTTATGGTTAATTAAAAATCACTTTGCACCAGGCATAACCAAAAAAGAAACATCTTGAAGAGATTTTCCGCTTACTGTTGCTGTATGTCTGGTCGTAGCTGCTATCACCACAGGATTCACTGTTGTCATTATTTCTCGTTTTTTTGGACGGACTGCAAGAAAATGGATAAAACGTATAGCAATTCGATAAAAATCGTAAATATAGAATGGCGGAAGATTCTTCTTGACACTGCTTGAAATTCCCTAAAGCGAAAAGAGAAGGGTGGACGAAAGTTATGCGCATGCTTTACAAAACTGCTTTTAAATGAAAATCTAAATTATTACGCAAACCTGCAGAATTGCCCATTGTCAAAGCATAATTACAAAATACTTTGTTATTATCAATGACGAGATAAAATATCTAAGATTCTGTAAGCTATCCTTCGCAAATCGTTTGAAATTGTCAAATAATTAAAGATTAATATTTATAACAATGTATGTATAGCTGTCAAAGAATATACATTTCCTAGAAATGTTACAATTAAAATCCTTTTCTTATATGAATCACTGACCATATTGAAAAGAAACTAAAATCTCTGCGCAAATTGAATAGGAAGAAAATTCCATAAATATTTTTACAATTTTTCAAATGCACTTTCCATTTGAATAAACTTAAAGATTCTGTCTCTAGAAAAAAAATAATTCCACCCGAAATATTAGTTAATTCTTATGCAAGCTGTAGATTTATAAAAGAAAACATATATCAAAGCTATTGTACTTTGAGAAAAACAATTTATATGTTAGAAGCAGTCGAATCTTTGATTCCTGAATTTCAATTAAAATACATCAGAAGGAGGAAATGCAAAGAGACGCCACCATGCAACATATTGACCAATCAGAATCGAAGAGTCTCGAGTTAGTTGAGCCAGCGACGTATACATTTCGGAATGCAAGTAGTGACCAGTGAAAAGATGGTGCTTTAATGGTTGAGACATTCGTTCCGTGGTCGTTCCTAGCCGACAAACCGTGGTTGCCAGCCATATTGTTTTACCGCAGTGTTTGTTTTGGTGCAGCCTAGTCAGAATACGAAGAAATCCGAGGGGATCGACACGAAGGAAGACAGAAGAATTAGAGTGCAGTTAAAGAAACTACTCAGGCAGTGCGCGTATACGGTGGTTTTGCTGTATTTTTCGGCATAATCATCGTAGCTCGCGGGCTAAGCCCATAATCTGAGTGTCAGTTGTGAACAGGACGGTAAAGGAGAGAAATGGCCTGCGCTACTCTAAAGAGATCTTTGGAGTTCGACCCGGTACATAGTCATGGTCGTCCTAGTAAACGACGAAGATGTGTACCAATGTGTGTTTCCCCCGGTACATCGACTCAAGCTAATTCCAGGCCACAGAATCCTTCACCTTTTGGCGAAGTAACCCATAAACTGACGCCTGGTAATTACTTATAAGTTACGGCCATTTTTCTTTTTTCTATTTCATTCTTTCTTACCACGATACGACAGAGAAAGGATGGTTGAATCGTATCAGCGATTTAAAACTTGAATTCACGACGTTTAAAAGGAGGGGTGGGGAGGTGCTGCGTTTAGGTAGAGGGAGATGCGTAAATCATATGGTAATGTAGTAACGGACATGGAGAATCAACCCTCTTTTTCTCCTTATTTATAAACGTTCATGTTTTTAGAAATTATTTGGTTTTATGATATAGATTAATTATTAAAATAAAACACTTAAAAGTTGTAACATTTATGTTTAAATTTACCATATTCTTAGCATTTTTTAATTGCTTTATCCTAGTAATTAATTTTTGTTATAAATTATTGATATTTTAACATAAATCTTAAAAATTACATTTATCGTTTAGAGTTAATTTAGAAATTGTATTGCTTTAGAAATTGCTAGAAAAATACAATATTTTGGATAAAAATAATCTTTTTGTATACAGAAAAGATGGCTGCCAACATAAGAGAAGAGATCCGGAGACTGCATCGACGCAAACAATTGCATTTTAGTCCTCAAAACAATACCGGTGATTCTTCAGACATGGAAGGCCCTGCCAGTCCTTCAAGTCCATCTGCTTGTGGTTCAAATTCATGTAGTTATAGCCCTAGTGGGAAAGAAAAACCTTTATTTACATTCAGACAGGTTACTTATAACTTAAAACATTAATTAGTTTATCAAGCAGGAAGTCTGACCAATTAAATGATTTTATAGGTGGGATTAATCTGTGAACGAATGCTTAAAGAGCAGGAGACACAGATCCGAGAAGAATATGATCATATCTTAAATATGAAGCTTTCTGAGCAATATGATGCTTTTGTTAAATTTACCTATGATCAGATACAAAAGAGATTTGAATCTGCAGCTGCGCCAAGTTGTAAGTAATATTGACTAATTTGTTAATTTCGGAAAATATTTTCTTTATATTTTGAAATATATTCCATATTAATTATGTGTAATGTTTCAGATCTATCCTAAAACAAGATTCTTATTTATAAGGATACTATGTTTCTGTGAGGAATATTAGGTGAGATATGTGATGTTAACATAAGATTGAATTCTATGCCTGATATCAATTATGTAAAAGAATTGTTTCATTTCTTAACAAGTGTAATAAGTTTTTCTATTAGTTTTTCTTATTATTATAGATTTCTACCATGTGAAAAAAATTTTGCTTGAAATTTAAATTGAGGTATGCAGCACCACCTTGTTCAAAAACATCTTTAAAGAATTCAAACTACAACTTACATTGAGAAAAATGTGTTTGGTAAAAACAAAAAAAAGTAAAAAGAAAAAAGAAAAAAATTAGTGATGTAAGTTTAGTAGGTTTGCAGTAAACAGCAATCATACTACAAAAATCTACAGTGTATACTAACAATATTTGTACTGGCCGATGTTAGAAATGCGCTGGTATCAGGGAACTGTACCGAGATTTTAGTTATGTACAAACATGAATACATGTAGGAATTATACACAGTGCATGACTATGCTTGGAGTCGAGAGCTTGACTTGCACAGGGTTCTGTAATATCATGTAACTGATTAAAAATAGATAAAAAATATTCGTTTCTTGCACATTTTAACAGCATGTGTTAAGAAATGACAAATAATGATACAAATAATTCCTTGTTAATTTAATAATACATGTATTAGATACTGCTCAACCATATGCGAATACTCTTGTAATGCAAACATAAAACTGTATATTGAGGTTTTTGGCAGAAAGTACTGTGCATATGAAGAGAGATTACGTAATTAAACCATATATCTCTTGGGGAAAGTTGTTTTCGTTGAATCTTAGTTATATTTTATTTTTGCAAAATGTAAGATAAGTATACGCAATGTATTTAGAAAATCTTATTTTAACCGTTGCGATATGAAATATTTGTTTTTGTGTGTGATTTATTGCATATGTAAATTTTCAATGTAAGCAACATTTCCCCAAAAATGGATGTGTTCGAATTTAAATGACGTACATAACTTATAAAACTAAATTATCAATAATACTTCGTTCCTTTCTGAGATTAAAAATTAAGCTTTGAAATCTCAAGTAAATTATTCGTGAATAGGTTATTGATTTGTCATAATTACTTAAATTTTGTTGAGTTTTTATTATGTGTTAGCTTTTTTTTTAGCAAAAACATCATCTTGTTTAAAATACAAATATAAAAATTTGTAAAGAATTCAAGATAAGGTATAGTATGTAGCATTGTACGAACATATTGTCAAAAATGGATATTTGAAATAAAGATTTCATAAAATTTCGCAAATATTTCTGTTCCCTGGTAGCAACGACTTTCTTTAGCATAATAAAGCAGTAAATAATGGATATATAATACCTATACCTTAATTGTGCCTATTATTAGAAATGTTTATCGCGATAATTCTACTATATATTATCTAATGTTATCGATTTTTAAATTTTTAGTTTATAACCTTTCATTTTTATATCATATCTCGCGTTTCCTTGCTTTTTTTGATATTTAAAGAAAAGTTCAAATATAATATGAAGAAGTAATATGAATGAGGCTTTCTTGGTTGCTGCATGCATTTTGTTTTGTTATAACATGACATTCACTTATTTTAAAAAACCATTAGGCATCAACTAGTATTTAGCCAAAAAAATTATTGTGACCTTGTTACAATTTATTTTTATTACTACCTAACATTTATATATTGACAAAATTTTGATTCCTTATCTGTAAAATTACATTTTGAAAGAGGGCATTAAGAATTGCCTTATTCATTCCCAAAAAGGCGTTTTTTAGTTACCAGAACAATTTGGGAACACAATATTAGTGTTCATACTTTCATACAGTAATATACATGATATGTCAAGTGTTTTCTGACTGCTGAATGTGAAAAAAGGAAGGAATATAAGTGGTTCTAATTGTCAATAATAAGTAATATTTACTTCAGAAAAATATTGTTTACCATTAAGAAAAATTTTATGAAAATATACCGATGAGATTCCTTAAGAATTCAAGGGATTTAATTTCAATTAAAATACCTCCATATTACATTATGTAAGCACTTATTATTGAAATAAATATAAATATAAGACTGATCACGTGTACTTCTTTATTTTAGCCTTTTTAAATTAACTGAATATATGTAGTTGCACATACTACTTTTTTATTAAATTAATTTAAAAAATATTTCATATATCATGAAATAAATTCACACTACTGATGGGCTTGACCATGTTTTCTAGTTGAAGGTACATGAACTACTGGGTCCACGATATACGTAGCAAAATCCTTAGATATGTGTTCTAATCTTATTAACTAACTTGTGTAATAAACTAATACAATTAGTAGTATGGCTTCGAGGAAAGAAGCCCCTCCAAGACTATATGAAGTTCCCTGTTCTTGCTAAGAGATTGTCACTTCTGGGTGGGAAACAAACTTCTGCTAGTTCATTTAATTGGAGAAAAGGTGCCAAATGTTTCCTCTCTTGTTTTTGACTTTTGTTGTAGCCATCAAGGTATTCAAAAAAACAACTCCAAATGGTAAGTCATAAAGCATTAAAAGACCAACATATAATAATGTAATAGTTCTCTAGAAATAATATTAAAAGAATTAGTTTTACTTTAATGCAGTTCGTTTTCAAAGTCATGATTTCTTGCTATCTACAGGGAAAGTCACAGTTTACCTTGGTAAAAGAGATTTCATTGATCATTTGGATAGCATAGATCCCATTGATGGCATTGTTGTTGTTGAAAATGATTATCTTCAGGGACGAAAAGTTTATGGACAGGTGAGAAATAAACATAAAGAACTCTAATGTACAAGATCATGTACATATATACATATCTAAGTACCGTACATTATGTACATATATATCTTTTTGCACATGAAAAGATCATTCCATATTTTATTATTCAGGTAACAACAACTTTTCGCTATGGACGCGAGGAAGATGAAGTTATGGGTGTCAAATTCAGCAAAGAACTCGTTATATGCCGGGAACAAATAGTTCCAATAAAGAAGGAAAAACAAGATATGACACCTGTTCAAGAACGTCTTCTGAAACGTCTTGGAGCAAATGCATATCCGTTTTTATTTCAATTCCCACAGAGTTCTCCTAGTTCTGTTACATTGCAACCTGGAGATGATGATCAAGGAAAACCATTAGGAGTAGAATATACTGTCAGGATATATGTTGGTGAACATGAAGAAGATAAGGTAATACTCTAATTATAGTTAAATGTTAATTTATTAATAATGTATATTATGTGTATATAATATGTATATAATTTATAATTTTTATATAGGGACACAAAAGGTCATCTGTTGCATTAGCTATAAAGAAATTGCAATATGCTCCACCTACAAGAGGACGTAAATTACCTAGCTCCCTTGTTTCAAAAGGATTTACTTTCTCTCAAGGTAAACTGAATCTGGAAGTTACACTTGATAGGGAGATCTATTATCATGGAGAAAAAGTAGCTGCAAACGTCATAGTTACTAATAACTCTCGAAAGGCAGTCAAAAATATTAAGGTATATACATATATATATATATATATATATATATATATATATATAATGTAATGGAACAGTAGTGGTACTGTATGTAGCATTTAAATGTAATATCTGTATGTTTTAGCTCTTTGTGGTACAACATTGCGAGGTGACAATGGTTAATACTCAATTTTCTCGACATGTGGCTAGTTTAGAAACACGTGAAGGTTGTCCAATCACACCTGGAGCATCCTTTACAAAGCAATTTTATCTTGTTCCATTAGCTAGTAGCAATAAGGATCGTCGTGGAATTGCTCTTGATGGCCATTTAAAGGTATGCAACATGCAACATAATTAAAAACAAGTGTCATTTTTATTGCTGTTCACACTTTCATATACTTTTGCTGATATTATAGGATGATGATGTGAATCTTGCATCTTCAACTATGGTGGCAGATGGTAAAACTCCTAGTGATGCTATGGGTATTGTCATCTCTTATTCTATTCGAGTAAAATTGAATTGTGGCACTTTAGGAGGCGAATTAGTTACAGATGTTCCATTTAAACTAATGCACCCAACTCCTGGTAAGTATTTCATATATTAAATATTTTAATATCAAATAAATGTGATAATAATAATGGTGAAATAATTTATTTTTGAAGTTTTATTATAGCATTTATAACTATTACTTTATTATTACAGGAGCTGTAGAGAAAGAAAAGGCTACTTTAAAAAAGAATAAGAGTATTGAAAGGACACGATATGAGAATTCTTGTTATTCAAACGATGATGATGACAATATCGTGTTTGAAGACTTTGCTCGTTTGCGCTTGAATGAACCAGAGTAAAAAAGGGACATTTGTGAAAAGACAAATACTTATTTTGAAAGAATCTTAGATTCACAATTCTTTGTAGTAAATTTAAAACAGAATATAATAGAATTATATGCATGTACGTAAAATTTGTCGATTCTAGGATTCTTTTGATGTGAGTTAAGTCTAAGAATTGAAAAAATAATAAGAGGTACAGAAGGCAAACAAATTATAATATCCATATGCGCTCATTGGTATATAGAATCGAATATTAATATATCAAGAAAGAAGTAACAAAAAAAGTACAAAAAAAACGGAAAGCAATATGAAAAAATTTATATCGTCTTATAATTTCTATCCGGTGGTGGTGGTCGGTTAGAAATTCACATAAAGACGAAAAAAAAAATTAAGTAAGCTTAATAAATAATTTGTATTCGGTTAAGATTAAAATTTTCCCACCTTACCAGAAGTGACATGTATGTTATTATCTTTGATTTATGGTGATTATAACGTGTCTGTAAATGTTCGTTTGTTACAAACTGATGACATTGTTGAGCCATATCTGTATATTAGAAGAAAAATATAAAAATTTCGAAATATTAATCTTTGAGTTTGTTTGTTTTATATTTCGTTAAAAATACTATGATTGCTTAAAAAAAAAAAAAAAAAAAAAAATAAAGAAAATGAATATTTACCAAACCCAGAAAATTATTTATTTTATGATTATATAAAATATTACAACGATTTTAATAGTGGTTCAGTCTTACAAAACATTGTTAAATATTTACCAATGCTGACTGTATTCTGATTAGTCATACATATGTGAATAATATTCTTGATATGCTTGAATATATGCTTCTTTCTCCACGGGCGTCATTTCTGCTATTAATGCATCATTTACATCTGCAATGGCTACTGTTTTTCCTGCAACAGTTACAGTTGGCACAAGATCTTCATCTTCAGAATCCATGGTTTCTACTTCTCCTAAAAAAATTTAGCATATATGCATATTTTTTAAAATAATAATATTAATATAATAATTCTACGATGCACTTTAAACATTTTGCGAAAATGATACCTGTATCAATAGCTTGCATTTCAGCAACTTCTTCATTATCACTGCTATCACTAGATTCTTGAGGTAATACAGATTTTATAGCAGCTGCTGAATTTGTTCCTCCTTTCTTCTCATGAGCCAATAATACAGACATTATATCTTCACCTTGTTTGTTATTGGTTGATGTTGTATTAGTAGCAGTAGCTGCAGCTTTGTCCAAAATATTTTCTTGTGTGTTAACTCCATCAGGCTAAAGCGTTAATAATATTATTAATGGAAGATATAGCAAAATATCAGTACTAAATTTTTAAAAGAAAATTTACCTGTGAGTCAGAGTTAATAACAGTACTTTCCATCATCCAAATTGGTCTTTCTTTCCTTCTATTTGCTGCATTATCATCGATAGAATCATCACCAATTGTAACATCTACTCTTGTATCTTCCACCATGAAACCTGACGATCTGGTAGCTTCACCGGACCACTGCTCACCAGGCGCTCTTAGACTGCTTGGTTTTCTTGTATCGATACTAAGAAGAGAAGATATAAATAATATTCAAGAATTTTGGCATATTATTAATAATTTCATTAAAAATCTGTACCCTTTAATTGTATTTATATCAACTGGTTCAGGTTCCAATATTTCAGGAGCTAATTTGATACCTTCTACCTCCCTTAATAAAATGTAAAGAGGTTCTAGTTGTTCATTGAATTTAGCTAATAATAGTCTCGAATCTTTTTTAGGAAGGGCAGATTGATCTTCTTCCACTACTTCACGGCAATATGTACATCTAAATTCACCAGTAGTCATATCAAATAATTGATCTGCCTACATTATATTATAGTAATAAGTATTCTATTGCCACTAGGTTTATAAGATAATAAAGTTGTGTTTCTCAAATTTGCTTCATATTTTGTTCTTTTTGCTTTTACTCATTATACAACTGAAAACTTTGAGAAACACTGTACATTTTACAAATAATTTATATACCTCAAGATCAGTAAAGGTTTTTAAACAATTTGTACATTTAAAACTGGCCCTACTAGTTGCATCTCTTTCTTCAGTTTCCATTCTTTTTCTCATTAAATCTAGTTTATATTTTACTACATTTACAAAAGTCTAAAATACAAAAATGTACAATAATTTGCTTGATAAGAACAATGGAGGTCAAATATTTTGTTTTACCTTATAATTAATAAAATAATAGTTGACTTTTTGTGCTTTTCCATCTGATCCAGTTTCCATTTTTAATCTAACTTGTATAAATTTATCATTACGTAATGTAGATATTCTAGCTCTTAACATTTTACGTTCAAATTTTAATAGTTCACAAATGTCATCTTCTTTCATACCTAACAAAACATAATAATATAATTATGCATTTGCGATAGTATAATAAATAACTTATATTCAATTCACTTACATGGATTTCTAACTAGCATATCAACAATTAATGCATCTTCTATCGTATAAAATCCACGTACTACTAAACGTGCTAATTGTTTTAAACTACTGGGAACTTCTGTAACAAGTCTTTCTTCACCACTCATCTTGTGTTTAATTACATATAATAAAATATGAGAGTTACTAAAAAAATTTTTACAAATTATTAAACCCTATTATTAATTTCCAGATAAATTATATGTATTTTTCCGCTTGTACAATACATTTTTACAGAGTATTGGCATTTTATTAATTTCTTAATTATATTGGAATAATGCTATTTTTAATAATATATTTCATACAATTTAAACCCAATATAAGGTACATTAAATTCTTCTAATATTTACGAAACCAAAAATAAGAATGTGACAATCCTTGTAATAGGCTCTGGGCCTAAAGTACAATAAATAATAATAATAATAAAAAATTTCGCACAATATACTATTTTAAGTTTAATTTGTAACAAAATACTAACCTTTAAAGTAATTTAAATAGTACATTTATCATTAAATATTTTGAATAAATACGAGTATAAGCAAATTAAAATATGTATCACAATATTAATCGTATGTTCTCTCAAAAGAAGTAAAAAACTAACGGGTCAAAATACATTATTTCATTGTTTAATTAAATATGACAAAGCACCGTTCCAACGGACGCTTGTTTATGAGTAAAATAGTTTTTAGGTTATGTATTCATAATAGAAAATTATCAAATGAGTACCTGTCAAACAACAGGAATAAAGAAACAAAAAGATACATTTTTATATAGTTTTATAAAAATTATTGATGGCTGCAATCGATAAAGTTAAGATTATTGTTGTTGGTGATTCTGGTAAGAATATGTATATGAAGCAATTCTATAATATCTTTTTGTTATTGTTATTATCTGTTATTTTGTTTATCTATCTGTTATTATCTGGTATTTCGTTAATTGCAACATAAATATCATATTTATTACTAGAATATAAGCTTATTTAATTCCTTAATGTATGAAAAGTTATATCTCATGTGTTTCATACAAATTTTTATGACATTATTTGTAGGTTATCTATTTTTTTTACACCTATGTATATCTGACTCCTTACGATTAAATGATTGTTAAATATTCTTCCTCTCTTATATTTAGGCGTTGGAAAAACATCATTAACACATTTAATATGTCAACAACAACCTATTAGGAATCCCTCATGGACTATAGGTTGCTCAGTGGAAGTTAAATTACATGAATATAAAGAAGGAACTCCTAATCAGAGAAGATATTTTATTGAATTATGGGATATTGGAGGAAGTCAAAGTCATAAAAATACAAGATCTGTTTTTTATAATCCTACAAATGGTATAAACATGAAATATATAACATTAAGGATTTAAATTAAAAAATGTAGAAATCATCAATCATTATTAACAATACAGGTATTATATTAGTTCATGATTTAACAAACAGAAAATCACAGCAAAATCTTCAAAAATGGCTTGAAGAAGTTTTGAGTAAAGATAATAATTATATGAAATCAAAGCCATTTGATGATTTTGATCCCGAAAAATTTGTAGGATCTACACAGGTAATATTAATTATTTTTGACATAATTGTATAATTTTTTATCATGTTCTTTTGTCCAAATAAAATTATTTTTTTAGATACCAATCTTAGTTATTGGTACAAAATTAGATCTAATTGCGGAAGTCAGATCAAATGTACATAGACGTTCTTCAACTATTGCAGAAGAATGTGGTGCTGATGAAATATTTTTGGTATATCATTTATTTTTTAAAATTATTACATACTGTTATTATCTTCTTCAAGTTAACATTCTTCTTAGGATTGTCATCAAGTGAGATCACTAGCTGCTGGTTCTAGCTCTTCTGTTAAATTGAGTAGGTTTTTTGATAAAGTTATTGAAAGACGTTATTATTCGTTAAAAGAAGGAATCAATCCTGACAAACGAAGACTGCCAATGTATAGTGCTCCATACAGTTCTAAAATTTATCATAATGATTGAAATTCAGAAAATTCCTAAATTTCTTATATTACATTCCTAATTTACAGCAAAGTGCGAGTCATTAAAATGAAATGTTATAAATAATTATTTTGAAAATAGTGTTAAGACATTTATATATAAAATATAATAAAATTATACATTTTGAATTAAAATATTAAACGTATTACTTCTTATATAATTACACTTAAGAAAATATTGAAAAATAAATGGTATTTTATATGATCTTATTTTTTAGCTTGTGAATAAAGCTTTATGCATCAATATGGATTCTTATGAACAGCCATTAATAAATTGTATCTGATGGTTCCATATTTCCTTTTTAATTACGTCATAACATAACGCGCGGTAGATAATTTTTCAAACTGAATTTCTTTGTACATGACATTTCTTTCTAATAATATTAAAATATCATGAAAGAATCAGTTTTAATAAATAACAACAAAGGAAGAAAACAGAAGCGTAAGTACATTATTTGATTATATATTTTCAGTTATTCAATTCTTCATATTTATCAATATCATGCTTCACACCTACCTTTTTAAATTTCCTAGTGTGGGTATTCTATTTTAAGGTAGATACATGTAATGTATTTTCATATGTAATATAAAGGTTAACATGCTGATTGTCTGTCAAACGTAAATTCGATAAATATGTGAATATCTTTGATCATATACACTGGAAAGTTTTTCTATATTTTGTTAATTTTTTAAATTAAATGTATATTTGTCAAATATTTATCTGTAAGAATAAGTATTTATCTAATCTGGTGTTTAATAATATACATAAGTAACATACATAGATAACAAATTATGACCTTTCCTTTAGGACATCTTTCCCATGATGACTTACTTGTTACCAAAAAAATTTTTTAATCAAAACTATTTTACAAATTTGTCCAACAAATTTGTACAACATATTCAAAGTCATGGATATGTTCATGATGTTAGTTTAATTGAGAAAGGCCCAATTGTTATGTTAAAAAATAAAATTGCAAAAGGAGAACTAATGGAAGATGAACATCAAATGAAAGTTGCTAGAACATTGCAAAACATTTATGAAGAAATAAATGGATATAAACCTGAAGAATTCAACTTATTAGATAAATGGTTGGGTAGAAAAAGAAAACAACCACCAAAAGGACTATATATTCATGGAGCAGTTGGTGGAGGTAAAACAATGTTGATGGATCTTTTTTATCAATGTTGCCAGGTATTATAGTTTATAGCTCATATAATTATCGCACATGGATAGCCATAAAATATTATTAATTAACAATTTGGCAGTTCATAATACCTTTCAGCATAATTCATGCACATAATAAAATAATTAATGCAACAAAGGAGTTACTTTATATAGTGGTTATTGATGACAAAAAAATTTTTTTAAACTATGATAAAGATACTCTAAATATTATAATTGCTACAAATAATATAAATGGTTTTCCATATGCAGTTCATTACAAAATAAATCTTTTATTTAAAAAAACAAGTAATTATCTTGAAATGTATTATTTTAGATTGAAAATAAAAAAAGAGTTCATTTTCACTCTTTTATGCTTGATGTACATAATAAAGTACACGAAGTAAAGAAAAATATTGTACGAGATGTTAGTAGTACTAAACTCCAACCATTTGATCCAATACCACCAGTTGCAAAAAGTATTACTGAAGAAGCTTGGTTACTTTGTTTTGATGAATTTCAGGTTCACTTCTGAAATATACAATCAGTTATTTATGATTTAATGTAACACATATTAATAAAAGATTATATATATATAGGTAACTGATATTGCAGATGCTATGATATTGAAACGGTTATTTACTGAACTATTTAATAATGGAGTAATAGTTATTGCAACTAGTAATAGAGCACCCGATGATTTATACAAAAATGGGCTACAGAGAGGAAATTTTATTCCATTTATACAGGTTTTAAAAAATTATTGCATTATAAATTCCCTAGATTCAGGGGTAGATTATAGGCTGAAAACAGGACTTAGAGATGAAAAAATTTATTTCATGTATGTATAGTGATGCACAAATAAGGCATGTAATAAAATATTCCTCTCTAAAAAAATGATAAATTTTTTTAGAAAAGGAGAGGATGCAACTAGTGATGTGGACAAAGTGTTTAAATATTTATGCTCAAAGGAAAATGATGTTGTGAGGTCTCGAACTATTTCCATAAGAGGTCGTAATGTTACATTTGAAAGAACTTGTGGTCAAGTGTTGGATTCAACTTTTGAAGAATTGTGCGATAGAGTAGGTTATTACAAATTTTCATTAGATATTTATGATATAACAAGCAATTTTTTTATTTGTAGCCACTTGGTGCGAGTGATTATTTAGAACTAAGTCAAGCATTTCATACAGTTATTATAAGAGATGTACCACAACTAGATTTTCGTCTTAAATCACAAACGAGAAGATTTATTACATTAATTGATACACTATATGACAATAAGGTAAGTTTACATATGTTCTATCTACTCTTCATATTTATATTTAAATAAAAAAAAATTTCTGTCAGGTACGAGTTGTAATATCTGCAGCTGTTCCACATACAGAACTTTTTATCCCACAAGGAGATAATGAATATACAGATGAAAAACGAATGCTAATGGATGATTTAAAAATATCACATGGTTCAGTAAGTTACGAAACAAAAGTTGTTGTTTTCATTAACTGATATATAATTTTATAACTTTGTATCTTTAACAGGACAATTACAAATCTAATCTTTTTACTGGAGAAGAAGAACTTTTTGCTTTTGATCGCACTGTATCTCGACTTTCTGAAATGCAAACCACCCAATATTGGGAACAATGGCAACATTATAGATAATAATAATTTAAATTAGTAAAAACTTTAGTAGTTTTGTTTAGTAATTTTTAATTTTGATGACTAAATTGCAAACTATTGGTAATAAATTTTCAAAAAAGGTACACTATTAATTCGAAAAAGTATGATGTACATTCAAGTATGCTATATCAAAGATATATCAAATTAGCTTAAAATGTATCAAAATATATTACAGAAAATATTTATAATATTTATTACTATTATGTAAATTTATTTATCTTATATTTCATTATACATAATATTCAGCAATAAAGAACTGCTATAATAAACTTAGATATCAAATAATATTTAATATGTATCAATAATTATAAAATAAAAATCGATAATTTCAATCCTTCATTCCAGAAACAAGCATGACAAAACAACTTCTATGTCACAATTGCGACTTTATCTGAAGTAAAATATTTTTAATGCTTTTCTAAATTAAAATTAATAATTATAAGTTAAGAATTATACTGATCAGTCATTCTCGTTTTAGAACGAATATTTTTCAGCTTGTAAAAGAAGGAGTTTTATTTTAAGTTTCGCGGGGTATATGTGATGTATAATGTAGCATTTGATAAAAATTATACGTATATATCACAATATACAATATTAGAATAAAGTAGGATAAGGTTTATTAAGATAAAGTAACTAAGAAATGATATATTGACAAATGCACATATATATGAATCTTATATTTTTTTACTGTATCATCTGCCAAAAATCGTAAATTATAGGTCATTGCGGTGTTATCAATTACTAAAAAAAACTTTCTAATCGATATCGCTCCTAAATTTAAAGCACTCGCACTCTTCTTACGTGTTCATTTTTACGCATTTTACGCATTTCATTAAGGTTAAATATTTCCGAAAATTTTAAAGGACATACAATGGATATTCAAAAGTTGGCTAATGGTAAATCGAATTTAAGAATTTTAAAATTTTTCATGTTTCTAACATCTATATACTTATGTTTTAGCTACAATGAATTTCGATCAATCTGCAATAGATGGAAAAATTAATTCTATACGTTATAGAGTTAATAAATTGGAAAATCATGTTAAAACTGCTTGGTTGGTAAAAGCAATAGGTTTCATAGATTTAACTACTCTAGGAGGTGATGATACACCTTCAAAAATTGAAACTTTGTGTACTAAAGTAATATTTAGTTTTATATTAAAACTTTTGATCTTTACAACATTTTTAAAAATATTGACTTTCATATATTCCAATAATTACAGGCAGTAAACCCTCTTAAATTACCAAGTAACTCACATTTGCATACTGCATCTGTATATGTATATCCCATGAGATTTATAGATGCAATGTCTACATTGGAAAAACTTGATAAAGAACATAAAATTTCCAGGGCTACTGGTAAGTATACATGTAAGTTCTTTTCTAATAATATTTAAATTAAAAAAATAACAAAATATATTATTGTTATCTAAATAGTGGGTGGAGGATTTCCATCTGGACAGTTTCCATTAGAAACACGTCTTCGTGAAGTAGAAATAGGTGTTGAACTAGGAGCTGATGAAATTGATATTGTTATTAACAGACCATTGGCTTTGATGCAACAATGGAAAGAATTATATGAAGAACTAAAATCATTTCGTGTTGCTTGTGGTAACAAATGTTTGAAGGTCATACTTGCTACAGGAGAATTAGGTAATTTAGAGAATGTATATAAATCATCTATGATAGCAATGATGGCCGGAGCAGATTTTATTAAAACATCTACTGGAAAAGAAGCAATAAATGCTACATTGTCTGCTGGAGTTATTATGTGTCAGGCAATCAAGGATTATTATGAATCCACACAGAGAAAGGTATAAATTTTTGCTTAAAAAAAACAAAAAGCAATATTTCATACCTTATATTTGGTATTAAAATATAATATTTTAGGTTGGCTTAAAACCTGCTGGTGGCATTAAGGTTCCACAGGAGGCTTTAGAATGGATGATGTTGGTTCAAATGGAATTAGGAGAGGAATGGCTATCTAAAGATTTATTTAGAATTGGTGCCTCCAACTTATTGGACAACATAGTTGAAGCAATACAATCAAATTAATACAATACAATCATTTAATCTTTTTCAAATAGTTATTGTAATTTTGTAATACTTTTATATCCATTTATTAAAAGGTTTATATATTATCAAATACATTTTTTACATTTTACATTCTACATTTTACATTATACCATTGATTCTTAAAGTCAGAAATATTGAAATAAGAAAATACATAATTGTGGCGATATAAACACCTTTGTAACCGTTGTCTTGAGTAACAACAAGATGAGCATCCGAGCGAATAGATAAGCGAACAGTTATACGCGAGCGACCTTAGTGACTTCAGTTTTCAATAAACGTTGTTAATTTTATATCGCCTACTTTATCTTAATTTATTTATTACTTTATTTTAATGTAAAATGTACCATTTTATGACTACAACATTATCATATAATTACAATTTACAATTACTTATATAGTATTTATGCCTTGAAGCAGAACTACAATTTATGTTATTTTAAAACTATGAAATTTTTAACTCAATATGATATAATAGTTTAATAATAAAATAATAGTATAATAAATAAAGTAAAATAAAGAAAATAAAATAATAGTATATTAGTTTAGACTAAATAAGTCGTTTAAAAAAACATTGTCCAGTTATACACATGTATCCACTATATTGGCTACAGTGGCATCGCAGAAAGTAACATCGCGTGAACGTGCCTTTTCCGTTTAGAAAACCAAGATGGTAAGTGCGGCTATTTGTTGTTGACATAAAATCCGTTTACATCGTCTGAATAGTGTGTTGTATTTTTTAATATTCGAGTAAAGCGTAAACTAAATGAATTAAAGTAAATATTTATCCCCATATGATTTGTTAAATTTATTTCATTCTTATGAAGCAAGACATACGGTTAAGATGTGCGCGTAAAGGTTACATTTTTATTACGAACAGATCAATACTTCATATGAATATTTGCTATCAATCTATTCACAGAAATAAGTTTTTAGTGTGACAATCGACGATTATTATATTTTAAGGAAGTAAAAGAGATACGTAAATGGTAAACTAACTTCTAATCTAACCTCTTCATGTATGAAGTGACAATATTATATTGAACGATATTTTTGAGATTAACAAGTTCGTTGAATTCTTTTACATTTTATTTGAGACAATAACATTAAGTATGTGAAATTTGTTTTTAGGCTCGTGGACCTAAGAAACATTTGAAGCGTCTTAACGCGCCTAAAGCATGGATGTTAGATAAACTTGGGGGTGTATATGCTCCACGTCCATCCACTGGACCTCATAAATTAAGAGAGTCTCTACCACTTGTTATATTTCTTCGCAATAGGTTAAAATATGCGTTGACCAATTGCGAAGTAACAAAAATTGTTATGCAACGTTTAATCAAAGTTGACGGGAAGGTCAGAACCGACCCCAACTATCCCGCAGGTTTCATGGGTAAGTCTATAAGATACTTTATCTTTCTTAAATATATGTAAGGCTATATCGAAGCTGTAATATTTTTTAAACGAAATGTTATAGTCAAACATTAGCCAATAGTAAAATAAAAGTTCTTTATTTTGGTCACAGATTGAATCAAATATTTTTTCTGTATAACCCAAAAAGTGCACATTTTATATATCATTTAAAAAAATATATCTAAGACATATGGAAAACTAAATGTAGTTTGTAATTAATAAATTCAATTTGTCTTTTCAGATGTTATTACCATTAATAAGACTGGTGAATATTTCCGATTGATTTATGATGTTAAGGGACGGTTTACCACTCATAGAATTACTGCAGAAGAGGCCAAGGTATTTAATCATTGACAAAAAAACATAGATAATTCAATACCTTTTATTTAACTAAGAAATTAAATATTTTTTATTGCAGTACAAATTGTGTAAGGTAAAGCGTGTTCAAACTGGACCAAAAGGTATTCCATTCCTGGTAACGCACGATGGAAGAACTATTCGTTATCCAGACCCTTTAATTAAAGTTAATGACACTATTCATTTGGATATAGCAACAGGCAAAATCTTGGATTCTATTCGATTTGATTCAGGTATAATATCTTTTAGTTGTAAATGTATATGAAACTTATTAATCAATTATTATTGTTTAGGTAATCTCTGTATGATTACTGGTGGGAGAAATTTAGGACGTGTGGGCACAGTTGTTAGCCGAGAGCGTCATCCCGGCTCCTTTGATATTTGCCACATTAAAGACTCACAAGGGCATACTTTTGCCACAAGGTACTTAAAATATTTACTTTTTATTTGCTCGTACTTCATGATCCTTGCACATTCATTTTTGATTTCAAATTTTTACAAAAGAAGGACTAAATTTATCTTTATGATGGTCATAATCGAAGCTGTAATATATTATAAAAAATATTATAGTCAAAAGTTGGCCAAAATGAATTTCCTTCATACTGGTCACTGATTGTTTTCACATAGACTTTTCAGTATTACCCATTTAGGAAACACAAGTATTATTGCTTACTTAGTTAATGTAAGCTAATCTACGTTAGATTATTGAGCCGGCTGTTATATCATATACAAATCATTCATTTAGGTTGAACAATGTTTTTATCATTGGCAAGGGTACAAAGCCGTATATTAGTTTACCAAGAGACAAAGGTGTTAAGCTTTCGATTGCTGAAGAGCGCGACAAAAGGTTAGCAGCAAAGGGAGTGAATTAATGTACATTTGCAAGAAAATATTCAATAAACCGAGAATTTCTTGGTACATATAGATGTTTTTCTTTTTTATCCCGTATATTAATTACCTACATATGGTACTTTAGAATGTACGACAATAGAATGCGAATGTTCTTCGTTAATATTTCTATCATAATTATGTTTAAAATACGATTTTAAAATATATTTCGCTATTAAAAATATTGAGAAATATTTATGGCTGTGAAAAGTCTGGTTTAAATGTAGTATTATCAAATCATTTAATTGGTCGAAGCATATTGTGCTGATTTGCTCAAATGATAAAAAGAATATGCAGATAAAAGACCCGAATATCTTTTCTGTATATATTAAGTCATTTCGACGGCAGCCAAATTTCAGTATTTAATTCCAACATTTTCCGTAATGTAGCGTTATACTGTTCATCTCTATATTTCTCATTCTTTTTGTGCACTTCTTTGGCAGCTTTTAAATATCTGTAAAGGAAATCAATCATATATACTTTTTTCATATTTTGCCATAAATTGGAAAAATTTATTGACATTATTACTTTTGTATAGAAAGTACGATATTTCTGGTTTCCTTTTCTGCAATTCGTGTAGTTTCCGATAAAGATGATACATAATTAATGGCATTCTCTGATTTGATTCGTGTCAACGGATAAATGCGAATCCAGCCTCCCTCTCTCGCGCATGGCGTACTCCAATCTTTACCATTATCCCATATCGATGTTTTATTGTTGCTTTCTGGGTTATTACCCTGAAAACCGCGTGGAATATACTTATCCACTAACAAGGGATTGTAACGAGACCATAAATTTGTAGAATTGTTGATAGTTGATTGTCTAAGCTAATAATTAAAATGGATATAGAATGTAGCATTTTCAAAACAAGAATTCAATATTTGTCAATAGCTACTTTATTTTAGATACATACGGTAGGTCGAAGTTCCGTGCATATATTTAGAAAACCATCAGTTTCCCGATAAGTTTTCGATTTCTTTTTCATGGTGCGATTTGTACAAAACTTGGAAGACGCTTCAACCTCATCGTCGATCGGGCTTGTTGACCATATCGTAAAAAGCGAGAGACCAGTGTTGCATACTGGAAGACCTAGTAAATCGAACAGGTCATGCAGCAGAGGTTTCTTCACTTCAGAGTCGATTTCGCAGTCATTACTTAAAGCTGGGCTTAGATTGACCTGTTCAAATGTCGATTATCGAATGTTAGCAGCAATTTTCATTTAATAATTCAAGCGAATGAGATATCTGTTAACCTCTAGTAACCATGGTTTTAAATTTCTGTCGATTAATACGTCAAATCCGAAGAACTCGAAGCAATTGGAAGATTTCGGTATGCTCGCGGCTTGGCTCAATATCGTTAAACTGACTAAACAGGCTATTCTCTGCCAAAGAAACCAATCGTAGTATCCAGCTTGTTCGAAGTATCTTCTTAATTGTCTAAATGTCCATTTGCAACCTGCGAATGTTCGAGTTCTATCATCTATGGCACAATTCAAGAAACATTAAATTAGTGACGGCGATTTTATACCAGAACCAACGCGTTCCTTCTTCTCAGAGTATCCTGGACCCAATTTGTTTAACGAAAAGTTAGTGAGATGCCGGAAAGGATCGTTCAAATGCTCCAATAAAAATTTTTCTGTAGCAAAACGCGCCAATCCTTCCTTATACAAGTATATGGTCAAAGGCCGATAAGAGGGTACGCACACGTATAGTCGTAGATCGAATTTGTAACCTCCGATCAGAAAGGGATTCTCGATGTACCTTTGAACCACTGCTGCATTGTCGTACGTAAGATCGCTTAATTTCTAGAAACGTAAGATCGTGCATTTGACGAGTTCGGCTAATAAGTTAAGTTTTTCCTTTAATCGTCGATGTTCACGTAGGATGTTCTTACACGAAACAAAAAGATTCCTTTCCCTTGACTTTGACCAACTGGCTTACAGATCCAAACTCTATCGTGTTCGCAGCGGCTGCATTCTTCCGCCAGTTTAGTATATTCCGATGGCAAGTTATATCCTACAGGACTAACGCGTTGTATTTTTGATAACGTTGATCGAATATTATCCTCACGATTTCTTCATAAACTCTAAGTTATACCTGAAATCGTAGATCGAACCGTGCATCTTCTTCATACATCTAAGATGACGGATGAGATTGTCTTTTCGACAGATCGAACTCCCTTTCGGAATTCTGTTGATAAACTAAAAAATTTACGGGAATACGATTGAAAAGCTGTCACTTTGCTCCCGCAATCGATTTTGAGATAGATTCAGACGAGCTATTACCTGCCATGGGAGTAATAGCTTGTAATGTGGAAGGGGGAAACCGCCGGACCGCCACCATAAATTCCATCGATCTTTGAATACATTATTTTCGCCGGTGTATTCTCTCCAGCCCCGTTCCGTACAAACCTGTGATCAAAGTATGCCATTCACGTGTACAATTCGTTTGTCAACTTACTTACGCATCAAAGTTCATCATCCTTCTAACAATAAACGAAGAAGATTTTGAAACGCGCGACTCTGGAACGAATGGAACACGTTCGGCAAAATATCTATTAAACTGGAACATTACGCATTCTATATAATAGCGAAACTTTTGAATGTGCGTGCAAAATTGGCAGAGAACGCCGTTGATTTATTTGTCGTGTTATTAGAGCATTAAGAATGGTTACTTTTGATATGAAAAGCGAACCAAGGCCTCTAATTACAATTAAATTCGAGTATATCTCTTTTCGCTGTTACGGTAGCCTAGTTTTATTATTCTTTTCTTACAACTTGAACATCGATTCGCTGCGGAAGGTCATCGACCACATTTACACTCTATTCTTATAACCTGAATTGTTTCGTTTCGTTTTAATAGCCTGCTCTCTTTCTCTCTCTCTCTCTTTTTCTCCCATCTGTCTGTCTGTCTGTCTGTCTGTCTGTCTGTCTGTCTGTCTGTCTGTCTGTCTACCCATAATGACTAAGAAATTAATTTTTACGTAACGGAATGCCCAGAGGAACGTTACGCTTATATCAAAGTTGCCGATGAAAGTTTGTTTCGGGCTGCATAGTACGTGCATCGCTATTACGTTAGATTGTATGGAAGGAAGAGGTGAATCGTCGTAACGGTGCGCCTCAACAACTCTATTCTTCGTCTATTATTATTGCATGTCGCATTTAATAGCCGTGTTTCTAAAAATGGTGCACGCAAAAGCGCGTCGTATCTCGTTTGGCTCTGCAGGTATGTACGTGCATATGCACACCGTACGTACCTTGAAAAGTATTCAGTTCAAGGGCACGGCTAAGTTTGTAACCGTGTCGAACAAATTCCAAGCGACATAAAAGCGTGACGGAACGTATCTAACATTTATGTAGCTACTGGTGTTACGTGTATTCATTGCATTTTACAGCTAAACTACCCACGCAATCGTGATACACACTTTACTGAAACGTGACTCGCTCGATTTTCGTCTTTTCAATGGAGAGCATCTAATATCATGCATACATAGCGCTTGTACTACTGAATAGCTAACACTGAAATTCAAGGAAACGTCCGGCGCGCGATGTACGTTTCTAAGAATATCGATACCTGTATAAGAAGATGCGGTCCTGTACCATTGTCGTTGAGTCTGAACACAAAAGGACCATCCAAGTATTTCACTGCCATATCGAAACATTATATTTTGGAAGACCGCGCGAAGACAATAACTTTGATTAGTAGTGTCACGGTAGTACAATCAATCTTCTTTCTTGCAACGATAGCGACACTTTTGTTCCTCTGATTGACGTGAAACGGAGAAAAGAGATTAAAGCGTTAAGTGATATTTTTACTTAGGAAAGCATTCGACACCGGTTTCCCGTAGTTCTTGTATCAAGTTTGAAAAGTTCAAAAGAAAAAAGAGGAAAGGCAATTAGTAACACGAAGTAAGAAGAAATTCAAGATATCTTATCATACCTCGCACTTTTCATTCACGAAATATCAACATGTAGCTCTTGATGATTTTAAAAAAGCGTGTAATCTAGACATTCTCGATTATATCTATCGTTCTCTTTTTTTTTTTCTATCCAAGAAAGTATTTCTTAACGATTATAGCGAGTTATTCTTCGAAAGGACATTTTCGTTAAAGATTAGTCTTTCGTATTTAAATATTTCGATGGGCCCGCATGCAAGCGAGTCGGAATCTCGATTCTCACTGGTGCACCGCCACGTTTCGGTCTACGCAATCGCTATGACCTGGTCGCAGGCGCGCAGGTTGCTCGTATGCCACCTTCCACGCCGCTTTCCAGCTTTTATGGGCTTTCGCTGGACACCGCGAACCCACAAGGACACCGGAAGTCTCATCGGTTGCGAGCTTCCGAAAGAATTACACGGATATCCGTTTAAGGATATTGCGGACACGCGACTTTCCGACAGACCTATTCGTCGAGATTCGTACCAGATTTACTTGTACCAGAAATAGCATAAATATCGACTGGTGCAGCTTAAACCTTAAAACTTGCGTTGACAGGTTCCTTTCACCCGCGTCAAAAAATCACATCTACATTCTCTGTCTTTTCATTTCTGAAATGTTTGCGGAGAAATTCGTAAAAGCGCGAGCGGTATTCTTCGCAATCTACGCCCGTGGATGTATTAATAGGAATACGCTCATTGAGGTACGCGATTATGACGTATCAATTGCAAAAAAGATTCATCAAAATGTTTCGCGTGTTTGGCTACGTTGTAGGTAGGAGGTACCGCAAGGTTACTTTAATGACAAATCGATGAAACGTCCCTTACGGTGGAGTTACTTCCTGGTTAGAGACGAAATGGTTTGCGATCGAGCCTTCACGTGTCTCGTTGCACGCGGTCGGAGCTCTTTCTCTTCGCAGACCTAACCGCTATTTACGGTTGAACGAATGGTTTCTGCGATATCGAAATGTTTTTTGTTTCTTGATTTATCTCTTAGCTCGCGGCTATCTTAGCTCCGTCGTCGAGATCTTTCCGGCAAATGGAGATCTGTTTGGGAAATGGATGTGAAAGAAACACCTGGCCAATGATTTACATGAACATTTTAGTTTATTGTAAGCAACACGTAACACGGATACAGAAGCTCGTGCGATATTCAGCTAGTAGTCGATCTGATTAATATTAATACTAATCGTAAATTGCGCCCGTTATGATATTACATCGGTCTATCACGATCGAACGTCGAACGTCGGGATTGCTTTTCAGGATCGAAGGGACATTCTTTCGATCGAATCGGTTCCTCGGCATCTTTTTACGCAACGTATTGCGCGAACACCGCGTGTTCCTACTCACTAAATTATACAATGTACGCTGAAACATTTCCCTGCGATTTGCGAGCTTCGCTACCTAGTATATCTTATCGTAGCTATTATACGACACGAGCCTGTAATAATGGCACAGAAATCGGTAACCTTTTCTAAAATTACATGGCAATTACTATCAAGTGAGAATTTCTCGATCCTCGAAGCCAATCTTTTCTTCGTATTTCACTTTTGTCGCGTATCCTGAAACCTAGACACCTTAAATCAATTCAAGTACAACGAGAAGCGTATTTTCCTCGTGCCTGATCGTTTATGCGATTTTACGCAAACTTTCCGAACGTTCAATCGCCAAAATTAAAACTATCTTCTCGGTGAAATTCTCGATTGGCCGATTAAACGACTGGATGAAATCGAGCCTGTTATTTCGCTTGTTCTCGATCGCCTGATTTCACACCGACATAGTTCCGCTGGATGATTTACGGCGAAATTCGCATGGATGGAGATTTTCACAAGTGTCTCTGGTAAACTCTCGTTGATTGGTAATCCACGCGCATACGATACATATTCGTTGTGTCTCACGATGCACGATCACGAGTCAGGTATCCGTGTATTACTTGAGTCTTGAGTTTGGCATTAAGAAGCGATCAATTTTAGACAGTCGAGTAATCGTGAGAAATTTGTGGCAGTTGGAAAATTTTAGAAATAAAGGACACGCGTATCGCAGCTTTCATCCTGCGCATATCTTGAATCGTTGGCAATTAGATAGCAAGAGGGTTGTTTGTCACAATTTGCATCAACAGCCAATGCTCTTCGAATCTGCAAGGGATTAAGCCGACGTTTTCGTGTTGGATACACCTTGGTAATGCGAAATATGTGATAATGCCAGTAATACTAATTGCTTGGATGACCTTTGCGTGATTCGAGCAGGAGACCAAGTCGGCGCGTTTATTGTATCGTTGCAGAATTTTCTGCGGCAAGGATTTTACGAGGTATTCGAGACCTGTCCGCCACGGAAACGCGATTACTCATCGCAAGCGAAACCGCAAGGCACAAGGAGTTCGCGTCTCATCGATATCTCACGGCTGCTTGATCCACCAATTAGTCGTGGAATGTCGAGGCAGCGAAACTCGAGGAACTTTGTCGACGCAATGACCTCTTAAGAAGTTCTTCTTCTGTACTTTCGTTTAAGCGAGTCTTTCTAATCTGGCAAAAGCACGAATTACGTGACTGTATTCCGCTTCTGACGAAGATTTTTCCCCTTTCTCCGCTGAAATTAATTACCAAGCAGCCTATAAAGTCGGTTCGATATCGAGTCGCGACTATTTGCCGCGAGCATACGACTTCATGGCATGGATAATCGTCGACGCGATAATTGTCATTTTGGCCGAACGTAGCTGAATATGTAATTGCCGGTATAATTACTTAGATAGTTACATGGGCGCATGTAAATAGTATTTATCGTAAGCGAGCACGAGCGCGGCCGATCACGGAAATTCGAGGAACGTGATCGTCGTGGGACTGCGATCCTCGAAGTACGAAGGACACTGTTTCTAATTTTCGATCGACTTTGCCGACTTCGAGGTGTCCTGCTTCTCTAAGCAGGCCAAGATATTCGAATATCAAGGAAATTGTAATCAATCGATATAATTATATTCGTTCGTAAATAAATATATTCGCAAATCGTCCTACGGTTATTCAACGGTGTTCTCAACGTCGATTCGTTGGGTTAGTTGTCGTCGATCGAAAACATACAACAAGAACAAGAAGTAATCACGGTAAATTATAATTTGTGCAGAAAGAATTCGTGCTCGTAAAGCTAAGATACGCGTTTTCTTTGTAATATTTTCCCTTTCTCCTATTTGTTTTTCGAACGCACCTGTCCCCTTCCTCCTTTGTCCCCCCCCCTCCCCCTTTTTTTTCTCATACGTTAGAACGAAAGAATCGTCAGGTTTTAACGTGCATGATTTTTGCAGAACGGACGACCGCCTTTCGCGTAGAAACTCTGGCCCTCGAGATTCTTCTTACACATCTGTAACATACACACACACACCGATAACGATTAAAATACGTTTCTTTAACATTCTCCGCTAGAGATCGATCGGTTTATTTCGAGAAGCTTTCTCGCACTAATTGCGTACCGTGCAGTTGAAACACTGGCTATGGTAATTATTGTTCAGGGCCTCCACCCAGCGATCTCCAGCTTCGACTGGGAATCCACACGCGAAACATTTCGTTGTGAACAACTCGTTCCAATCTGCGCAATAACGGTAAAGGGAAATTCAATTTTTTTACGTGTTTGCTTCCAAGCTGGCTCTTTAAATCGAATTAAGAACGTTCAACCAACCAGCTTCGCAATAAGGCAATCCTTCTTCGAGGAAGAATTGACTGTTGCCAAACAGCTTGCCACAATAGGAACATTTGAAGCATTCAGGGTGGAAATGCTTTCCAATTGCGTTTAGACAGTCCTAAAAAATCATAGCCATATACGGATAAACCGATGTGCGTTTGTAAGGTAACGTATGCAGGTTTAAATAACTTTTGCGAGAAACTTACGCCTTTGATCTTGTTGTTGCATCTGTTGCAAGACGGGGCGATGAAACGTTCGAAGCAGTATTCGCAATAGAGTTGCCCCTTTTCTTCTACGAAGCCGATATCTTGAAGAGGTCGACGACATTGGCTGTTTACGCACACGAAATGATCGGGGCACCAAATTTGTCCCAAAGCGGTAATGAATGGTCCCCTAAATAATCGCGACGATTACACATTTTTCCAAGCCCCTGATGGAAGCTAGTACTTGGATGCGAAAAAAAAAGCAAGACGCAGCACAGCAAAGAACGATTGCCCATAAGATAACTATTTTACGAACCTTATGCACTCTTTGTCGTTTTTACAGCACACTGGTTTTACGACGAGACCATTTGACTTGTGATTAGTATTTTCTTCGTTAGCTGTTAACATCGTGCAAACAAGTGGACATTGTTAATCACGTCAGAACAGGATAACGAATTAATGTTATTATTAGACCAAATAAAACAAGTTTTGTCAAACGATACTCTTACGTTATAACGTACTACAGACGTTCTTTGGTATTTACAAGCAACATCACCGATTTTCTAATCTAACGGTATCACCTAATATAGAAGATCGGATCAAATTTGTACACAATGAAGGTGTAGCCAAACTCTGTCCAACATAGTGTTTAAAAACATCATCAGTCAGATAGTCCCTTCCCAAGCGCATGTCGATGGATCGATATTTAAAACACGAGGAGCTAGAAAAGCGACTCAACCGTCGTCGTTCGATGACGGAGAACAGAAAATATAAAAGGGGGATGCGGCAAACACTGAAAAAAACAACAAACGGAACACCTAACAACAAAGGGGGAGTACCTGACGTAAGAGTTGCAATAGGCGCACAGGGGCAATCGTGATCCCGGTCCAGTTGCTTGATTTAGGATGCCCCTTCCTCGCTTTGGCGCGCTGCTACCAGCGAAAGTTCCGCTCTTCGACCCGGCACCACCGAGACCACCGACTCCGGTACCTAGATCCGGGTGGGATGACAAATTTGGTGGGTCTACTAAACTGTGGGTATTACTAGAGGGTTCACAATGGATACCGTCCTGACAGTAATTTTGGGTTCCACATTGATTTCCGGTTTGACAACGGTTGTTAGTCGAACATTGACCACCTGACTGGCAACGGGTTTCGGTGGAACAACAATAGCTTTGGGTTTTACAGCAATAACTCTTAGTCTCGCTGCAGCTTTGCCTTTGGCTTTGGCTCTGAGCTTCGGGCTTGTACAATTGCACGGTAGGAACGTTCTGGCCAGTTTTGGCAGTCAGTCGCGCGAGCTGCCCACTCAGATTAGTGCGAGGCTTGTGGATAGGCTCGAAGGAGCTTTTATTTTGAGAGCAGGCAGTGGAAGCGTCCTCGTAGGGTAGAGGAATTTGCGGGAAAGGAAGCTTTGCCCTCGATGAAGGTAGACCAGGTTTGGAGCAGGGTGCCACGCAAACGGATCCGTCGGGACACGGTGACACGCAGATTCCGCTCTCTGGACAGTTCGGAATATCGATCTCGCAGGCAGAGTCTCGACCGCAGCGACCAGATGGTTGGCCGCAGGTTCCAGTTTTCATGCCAAAGCAAGGCGAGACGCATACACCCGAGCGATCGGTAGTTGGGACCACGCATACGCCTGATTTTTGGCAACAAGTATTCGGTCCCTCGCACGGTACCACTACCACGCCTGCTTTGGTACCTTGATCGGAGTGAGCTTTGCAAGGTAATACCGTTACACCGGTGTCTGGACATGGTTTCGATGCTGGAGTTCCGTAGCTAACGTGACGCACTTCCGTCGAGCTGCTGTAAACTGGCTGAACAGCGGAGCTGGTTTCCGTTTTCGAGGCCATGGGACAGGGCAGCGAAGGTTTGGAGGGACTCGTTCTGCTAATGGCACATACGCCTTTAGGTGGTTTCTCTCGTGGTTCTGTTCTCTCTGGCAAAGGCCGAGCTGGAACTCTTCTCTCGCATCTCTCGAAATCTTCGGTGACTTCGAGCGATCTTTTCACCACCGATTTCTTCTCCTCGCTCGTTTCTTCGCTGGTCATGTATCGCTTCTCTTGATACTGAGCGTGAACCGCGTCCGTGGGTTCTTTTCCTGGATCGTCGGTACGTTTTTCGTCGAAGCCTACGGTCTTCGAAGCAGCGTACTCGGCGTGTCTATGTCCGTCGTCGGTGTCTTCGTCCACTTTATAAGACACGCTCTTTTTAGTAGGGAAATGTATCGAACTTCGCTTCGTAGGTGGAGGATCTTCTCTGATTCTGGGTGCGTGAGCCTTCACGTAACAAGGAGGAGGTTCCGGAGGTCCTTGAGCAGGTGATTTAGACCTGCCTGGAGTTGGAGTCGGAGTTCTGCTCGGTACGTATGTGTGACTTTCAACCGCACCTCTTCTCATGGCCACTAAATTTCTTTGATACGACGGAATAGTGTCTGGTTTCTTCAGAGAAGCGGTTATAACTTTGCTACTCGGCGTCTGAGGTCGCGATCTCACCGGAGATACGGAAGTATCTCTCAGACGAAAATCAGGCGGAGGAGTAGGCAAAGGTCGAGGAGTGCACGGTTTGGGCGGAGGTTCCGTTCGGCTGCTTCTTCCGTCGCCGTATAAGATGTCAGCGGGAGGACAAGGAGCGCCTCCTTCTGCGTAAAGCGAGGGTGTCTGAGAACGACTGGCGATTTTCTGGTCCTCGGGTCCGATCTCGCGACTAAGAGGCGTATACGGTCGTTCCGGAGCGATCGTGAGTGCTTCCTGAAACGGAGAAATCGGTCGAAGTTCTTCCTTGCGCGGTTTAGGTCGACACCTATGATCCAAGTATATAGTCTCCTCCGTGTACACTTCCTTCACGCTGCTGGAAGACGTACTGAGAGGCGTGTATGGTCGATCAGGCGCGGTCGTTAGAGCGTTCACCATTTCAGACTTCCACTCTTTAGGAGTCGAGTTCTGAAGAGCAGAATGAGGTATCGGTTTCGGGCCTGTATCAGTCTGCTTCATAAATTGAACGCGTTTTTTATTGGTTTCCATGATTTCCTGAGCTGGAGGATACTTGGAGCATACGCGTCGATCCCTCGGTGCTTGTTGATCTCTCAAACTTTTGTGGACTTGTACCTGTTCTCTTAAACTCTTCTTGCGCTCATCTTCGATGCATCTTCTTCTAACGCGTTCTTGAACCAATACTTCTTCAGTGATCTCCTCGTAAGTCTCTTTGATGAGCTTCTTGCGCCCGGGAGTGTCGCTATCGGCTTCCGTCACTCTTTCCTCGCGAACGACCGTCCTTCCCAGAGGTTGTTCTCGAACTTCTTCCACTTCTTCCTCTCCTTCCTCGAAAGTCACGTGCCTACTTCGCTCTTCTTCCTCCTGTCGTTTTCGCTCCTCTTCCTCGCGTCGCCTTCTTCTTTCTTCCTCCTCCTCTCGTCTTCTCCTTTCTTCCTCTTCCTGCCTTCGTCTCTCCTCTTCCTCCTCCTCCCGTTTTCTCTCCTCCTCTTCCTGTTTCGCTTTCTCTACCATTTGTTGCACATCCACGGCAGAGGTGACCACTTCGGCAGACTCAACGACCGTCTTTTCTTCAGCGTCCTCGACGTCTCTTTCCACCTGAGTGGTGGTCCTTCTCGTGTAAGTTTCTTCTTCTTTCTCCACCATTTCTTCCTCCGTTGTTTCCTCTCTGGACTCCTCTTTAGGTTCCTCCACCATCGGAGTACTGGGTCGCATCGGTGATGGTTCCACAGTCTTCTCTAAAGTCATTTTCGTCTTGACGTGCATTCCACCGACATCTTCTTCCGACGTCTCCGTTACGAAGTCGTGTTCCCCTTTGATTCCTCCGGTACCTTCGTCTTCGATCTCATCCGCCGGTCTCAAGTCTATCACCTCCTTGTCGATCTCGGTCGTCTCCTCCTTCGCTTCTTCTTGCTTTACCACGCGTTGTGTCGGCAGCGGCGGTTTCTCGCAGATAGTCTGTTCGCGTCTACAAATTTCCGCCCGGTACGAACGATGCTCTTCCCGAAATGGCTGATTCCTCTCGCATATCCTTTCTTCTTGACAGATCTCCTTCTGATGGTACTTCTTGCACACTTTAGGAGGCTCGACTCCGCTGTAAGTCTGTTCGTACAGATTGCTGCCTGTCGTAACGGTGGCTGTCCATGGCTTAGGTATAGGTTGAACGATTCTAGTAGGCGTCAGAGATCTCCTGACACCGTCGGTCGAGCTGGGTCTCGATGTTACTTCGCTTCTCGACTGTCTGCCGGTGGTCTCCACCAGCTCGACCTTTCTATAAGCCGGACCTGGACAACTGACTCGATCCATCGGCTCCTCTTCGAAGCGATAGCACTGTTTCGTGACTTTTTCCACCTCCCGATCTGCGCTTTCGCCTCTCTTCCTTGTCAGAGCCCTTTCGCAGGCCTCGATGCAGGCTTTCTTCTCTTTCACCGCTTGTCTACTTCTTCTATCGAGGGCAGGATTAGGATCGATGTACAAAGGACTGGCAGTGGGATAAGTAATATCTTCGATCGGCTTTGGAGGCGGCCAGGCGAGACTTTTCGATTTTACAGAGCTAGGACGGTACTCGGTTTTGGTGTTCTCGACGATCTCGTAATAGTAGGACTTTTCGTGGGTTTCCGTCGAGTTTTCTGGGATCATGATGTTTCACGGAATCGTTCCGAAGGAGGGATATGGATGGAATTTTGCCGGGTGCACGGTCGGAAGCGAGCAAACGGAAATCAGATTGCACGAGGCACACAAAACGTTTAACACACGCATTTGATAACACAGGCGGTAGGTTGGAGTGTTGGGGTGTGTTAGAAAGAACGAAAGAAAAACAAAGAAATCAGCTGTGAGTAAGAAGCACATTGACCGATACGTGCCCGTGATCCTTTTATCGTAAAGCAAGTTCATGTTGACGATCATCGAATATTTAAGTAATATTTTATATAATGGGCTACTGGATCGCGGGCACGTGCAGGATGCTAAATAAAAAGAAGCGCAGCTTAAGAATGAAAAAAGATAATAAACGACAGCCAGGATCACGAAGTTATACATTTTCGTGATCGGCTGGCTACGTTCAAGCGGTGAAAAACCGAAGCTCGTGATTAAAGCGATTGATCAACGCGTTAATTAAGCGTTACGAGTGAGCAGACGCACTTTTTCAAAATCATTCGGCACTCGTACACTCTGTCATTGAACGATCTACAGATTCGAAGATCAATCGCATCTCTAGACGATCGTAAAAAAAAAAGGGAACACGAATTTCGAGCGCTGTGGGTTAGCATCTCGACCTTGAGTGCACCTCGAAGGAATCGATGCGAAGCTAGGAAAAAATGTAGTTAATCAACGGTACTTTGGAGGATCTTGAAGATGCGTGTACGTGTGTATATGTATATGTATTGTAATATATATCTATATATATATATATATCTGTGTGACATGAAGTGGAAAAGGGAACAACATGTATTGAGCGAAGAGAGCTTGTTCGGCTTAACTATCGCTTTATTTCGCAATTGCAGTAAGTTCTCAACACTTTACGAGAAAATCATTTGTCGACAATGATACACGGCTCGAGTCACGATCTTTTTAATTTCGAAATCACCGATTCTTTCGATCGATAAAACAGAGAACCGAACGACTGGTGGACGTTGAACAAATTCTAATTCCGTTTCGAATCGCTGTATTCGAGATTAAAGAAGAATCGCGAACATCGAATGTAAATAGTTATTTGCATAGAATTGGATTGTTCGATTCGGCTGTCAGCACGAAGACGACGACGGCGTAGCTGAGAGCTACCGACTCATGCGAATGTGAGGGAGAAAGGTCTGGGTTTCGGGTTGAAAGATGGACCGGCTGAAAAAAGATAAGAAAAGAAAAAATTATGTCTGGAGGAGCATGAACGGAGTATGACTTTTAATCGAAGTACCAATTCGATTTCCGATTTGTAAGCCATTCTTTTCGCTCGTATATGCGTATAAAATCATTCGGTATTAATATCGTAACTATGAGTAGTATAAGAAAAAATAAAAAGTATTTATACAGAGGAGATACCATCGCGAAAAATAACACATAGTCGTCTCTATCAAAGTCTCTTCATCGTTACGTAAGATCTTTCTATCGAAACAGACTTGACTCATTTATACGCTATTTAGGTCTCGATTCAGTCGTCCCAGTTTTCTTTCTGATCAGCCATTCTTTCGTTGCTCCATAGAACCCACGACGATCTCGATCGAAGTTCAAATAAACGTGTCACCCTGACGACGGTGATGGTCGAGAATGTCTCGCGATGTAGAATGAAATGTCGCAGCCCTCAGAAATCGTCGTCGACGTCGTGAAAACGACGAGCGGATGAAAGCAAAGTTCGACAGAGAGCTTGCAAACGATAGAAACGTGACGGGAATTGTTCGAATGATCCGTCGATCGTCGTGAACGCGCTTGAATGAACGGAGTTGCGAATAGAGATAGATAGATAGATAGATAGATAGCTAGATAGATAGATAGATAGATAGATAGATAGATAGATAGATAGATAGATAGATAGATAGATAGATAGATAGAGAGAGAGAGAGAGAAAAAAAAGATAATGCGAGGGACACAAGCCAAATGGGGCATATTAGCCAAAGCTAGAAACTCGGTCAGAGGATTTGGATCTAATCGTCGTACCTCTGAAGGGCGCATTTTTTGGCTTTGGCAGTACCGAGAAGAGACCTATTTGCAACAATCGAAGACAAAGTGAGGCCAAGGATAATAGGCGGGTCCGCCATTAGGATTACACCGATCGACCAGAGATCGTTCCTCCAGATACCAGACGAGAAAGTCGAGCTTGTCATCGGTAATTTATACGACCGCAATTTCCGCTTTTGTTTCCTGGTAGCGTTCCGGGTTGACATGCCTATGGCGTGCCTGTCGTAATTATCGCTAGAATGCTCGCGTCGCGACGCGGAATTTCATGCACGTAACAGTCGAGGCGAAAAGCAGACGTACTTCTAAAATCATGCTTCTACGGAAAAGGAGTTCGACTATTATCTCTTTCGTCTTATCCTTTTCGTACATCTCTTTTCGTAGATCTCTTTTCGTTTTAACGAGAAACGTAGTTACATAACGCGATCGTCAATTATGTAATGACAAGTCGTAAGATGGAAGAACGATTTCACGTACGTCTAAACGGCGATCTCGACGATTCTCGCAGTCACTTTTCCCCCGTGATTCTTTAGCGAGTCTAGCCGCGATGTATTACGAAGAAAGAAACTTACCGGTCACAGTCTGACTCTGAGGTCGTGGTAGAGTGCTATTTCCTGTATTCGCTAGCGGTGGCGATGATATAGTACTCGATCCTCCGAAGGGTTTAGGACCAATTAAATTGTTCGACGCTGGAGCCTGCATGATAGAAGATACTCGATTATTTATCGTTCTTGCTCGATCAAAGCACGATGATAGTACAATGGTACGATTAACAATGTCGTTGTGTGATCGGAACAATTAACAATTATAAAATGACGTTTTGCATTTCAACAGATAACAATGAAAAGGTACATGTAGAATTTCGTTAGATGTGAGATTAGTGAGGCGTCGTGGCAAACAACATGACAAATGCGATGCATATTGCTACGTCTAATAAACTAGCGTCTACGTAACGAGTCGAGAATTTCGATTAGCGTCAGAAACGAACGACGAACACTGATAACAATTATATTCGCCGCTGCCTTGACATCACGTTGTATCGACACACAAAAAAAAGAAAAAAGGAGAAAAAAAAAAAAGAACAGAATATACACGATCTTATCTCAGCAATCGCGCAGCATCGCGATTCTAGCGAAATTTTGTCCACACGCTGGCATCGTTCTCTGAAAAAAACGACAACTTTGAGAGAAACCATGGTGTCACCGATTTTCGCGCACTAAATCACGAACCGAACGGAAAGTTACGAATTCAAGCACAACGTCCGCGATATATTCTCCATGCTCGAATCACACAGCAAAGGATTTCGTCGACCTTTTATTTCTTTCTTTTTCTTCGCGTTTAAACTTTGCGACGTACTTCTCTGGAGAACATATCTGGTATTCAAAGCAGCGGCACCGCGGTCAGCGTGATTTTCATCGGATCGCTAAGGACGTACCTTACCGAGCGTAAGGTTTCGAGTGTGAGACGTTTAAGACGAGTCGCGTTGGGACATTACCTGGACTGATCGGAAACTGGGTGGACTGACGGGCGAAGTGCCAAGGCGGGTGGGCTGTAATACATAAAACGACAGAACGATGTCACGTGGAAGTGGCAATTAAAAAGGGGAGAGTTTCGTGGCAGAGTCGAGGCAACACGCACACTCGTAGTCGCGCCAGGCTAATTAGTCACAGCTTCGAAATAATCGTCGCCGACGCGAATAATTAAGATTTCCGGCTGACAAAACCTATTCTTGCGTCTACTATCGGGAAGTACAGGGCCAGAAGGACGATCAGGTCGAATATCACAACGACGAATATCATCCGAGTGATTCATATCTCTTTCCTCGGCGAACTTTGACTTTGTTTTCTTGCTTCTATTTTGCTCCATCTCGTTTTTATATCGATCCGTGTTCTTTCTTGGCTTCGTTCGGCGCGTCTTTTCCAACGACTGTTTACTTTCGAATTTAACTCAGAGATAAGATCTTTCGGACGTCGAAGTATCATCGAATTCGTCGACGACGAGACCGCGATCGACGATGCCGATCGACACTCGACGAATCGTCGTTCGTATCGG
This sequence comes from Bombus confusus, assembly GCA_014737475.1. Lineage (NCBI taxonomy): Eukaryota > Metazoa > Arthropoda > Insecta > Hymenoptera > Apidae > Bombus > Bombus confusus. The sequence goes on from JACXIV010000174.1 coordinate 79,194, forward strand.
AGAAAGTTTGGGTAACATCTCGGGAAAACGTCGGAGATTTAGCGACAGTTTTACGCTCGGATAAAAATCACCGGTATTGCCTAACCTCTGGACAACCCGTCTGAATGGTGATCGTGCTTGTAAAAGTTTTCGATTCCCAGTGGCAGTTGTCGTTGTTGATGCATCCGTTCCTATTCGGGGACGATAGCTGAGAACTCGGGAATCCGTAATCGGGACTCGTACGGTTGCAAGCCTGCAAAGGCAATTAGTGCCAAGCAAACACCACACGTGTTAAGTCTTAAAACTGTTTTCGTCCTAGATTCTTTGAAATTCAATAAAATCAAGTTTGCGTCGAGTCGAAAGAACGATGCCCCAAGGTGTCAGGCAAGATCGAAGCGGACAAACGATTAGCTCGGTGTCACTTGCGAGCGCGAAAAGCAATATTGGATGCGATACTATATAAGAAACTATATAAGAGACACGTATGAAAAAGAGACAAGCGTAGATACGAGGACGCAATTAGGCGAAAAATACTTACGGAGAATGGTTGAGGCGACGATGCGTGATTACTCAAAGGTGGAGACAACGGTGCGTTCGCGAGCGCAGCGGAAATCGTGCTCGCAGGAGCCTTTCCGCCTCTGTGACATTTAATCGACGCTTTATTCGAATTCTGCGCGTATTTCGATCGTTATTCTATACGTTTCGTGTTGTTACGATATAATACTTACGGTGGTATGGTAATTGGAACCATGCCAGCAGGTGCATTTTGCCTGGCGACTAATTTCGCGTGAATGTCGCAGTACAGTTTGTTGTTGATATTGTAATAACCGACGTTCTTCAGGGAAGTGCCACAGGTGGAGCATTTGAAACACTCTACGTGAAGATTTTTATCCTTGATCCTTACGAACACACCCCTGCGGAAAAGAATGTCCGATTAGGGCGACGATATCTTTATCCGTTTGATCGTTTTAATAGGTGCAAAGTGCATTGTCGTCGGATGTGCCACGAGTTTTTCATCGAAATATTCAGAGAAAAAAAAAAAGGGTGGGATTCGATACCTCGACGAGGGAGGCCGAGAACACAGGGGTTATCACGCTGTATCGTGGTGTTTCTCAAAAACTGACGTCTGTTCGTGGTTGCGATGCCATGTTAAGTGAAATGAGTTTTACTTAATCCTTGGTACTCTACGTATCGTTTGCATACTCTTCGAAGAAAATAACGTGTGCTTGACTGGATGAAAAATTGTATTTGAAAGTATGTACGCGTGTTGAACGACGCAACGAGAAAGGTTCGTAAAGCGCGGGAAAAGTTATTCACGGAACGTTTAAAAGATGTTCGATTTCTTGAAAAGGTCGCGAAAGGTTTGCAAAAAGATATGTTGACAAAAAATACTGAAAATACGTACAAAAAACACAACATTTATACAAAAAAGGAAAAAAACACGTTCAAAAACAAAAAAGACAACATCGAAAGCATAGTTTACACCATCCTGGTGACTACGTACCAGAACAATTCGACAGATAACGCAAAGAATGCCAATGATAAGTCGAAGAAATGCGATGGAGGAATGGAAGAATGATCAGACGTACGTAAATCTTGCTAATCAATTCCCATGAAAATTAAGCAAGAGAAGCTCTCACAATTGCCAATGATTTCCACACTTTCCCGCCGAGTGATGAGAATCGCGAATAAAAAGATACATCCTTTCTCCAAGGAGCGATACTGACGACGAGAGGCGACAGAGAAAGAGAGAGAGAGAGAAAAAGAGAGAGAGAGAGTGAGAGAGAGAAAGAGAGACAGGTTCTGTGCTTCCATTCAAAAAACATAGCGACAAAACGTGCACGTGTACAAAACATCAATATCTCGGATCATCGATTTACGATGGACGAACGCGGGAAACGCACATCCTCGTCTTACTTGGTCGAAAAGCGTTTCGGGATGATACTAGCGTACGACAATCGAGCAAAATCAAGGCGGCCATCATTTTTGCGTACTCTTTGTCCGGCCAAGAACGTCACGTTAGGAACGAGAGTCACGATTCGCAACGAGACACACAAAAAAGAAAGAAAGAAGCAAAAAGTCCTGCTACAAAAATACTTGGACGAATGATCGTATAAAATATCATGGAATCGCGAGCTCGTTCCCACCCACACCCACATACGTGACATTATCTTTTTTTCTACGCGCGAGACACTTAATAGAAGCGACATATCGTCGAGAAGCTAAAATTCTCCGGCCCATTTCGACCGTGCAAGGGAAGAGAGGATTTCACGTAAATATGTAGTTACACGAGAACTCGGTCGCAGTTGCTACAACGAACAACCGATGACGCCGGGGAGGAAGAAGAGGACTCCTGTCGTTGCACTTGACGTTTCGACGACGGACTTTCATTGGAATTGACGGCCGGTATACCGTGCAGGGCATGAAATAGAGGCGTGGGTGACCTCGGCGAAGTGGCCCTTCCGCCAACGGCATGGCTCACCGACGAGTAAAACTCTGTTCTCGGAGGTACTACGACATGGAAGTAGAGAAACCGTACTGTGACTCGACCAATACGAGAAATTTGTCTAATAGCCGCGAACAACTAACGAGCGAATTGTTCTCCGTGGGAACATTCTCTGTCATCTCTTATCCTGCGCGTGCACGAATTTCTAAATCGTATCGGATCCTTCTGACACGATCTCTCTTTGTCTATAACGAGGACGAATATTACGGTGTCAATTACAATTCAAGACGGTGGAGAATTATCGTTCAGAAAATCCGATTCGACGTTAGAAATCGGAACGTAACCGCGCCGCTCTCTTCTTTCGTGCGTCGAAAGGAAATCGTTTCGTGGTCGCTGCAACTACTAGAATCGTCACGGTCCTATTTCCTTTCTCGTTCTCGATGTCTCCGGTCTGAAAGAAATAAAGTAACGACCGAGGGGACGATGCGCCTCGGCGCCAACTTACACGATGAGCCTCTCGCATTCGGCACAAATGTTCTGTCCAGGTGGAAGGCTTGATTGCGGCGTCGACGGTTGCTGCTGCTTGGATTCCGGCGCCGAGACTGGCCTCAGTCCTGCCAGGGCTGGCGAAGACGGCGTAATCACGCCGCTCTGCGCAGTTGGCTCCGCTATTTCGCAAAGAAGTTATCGTACCGGCATGCACCAGACTAACTGGAGCCAGCTGATCCAGTCGAAAAATCACTGGAGAGAGACTCTTTATCGCGCTCGTTACGCTCCTATTAAGAAACGTTCGTTCCACGCTTTGCGCTCGACTATCGTTAACTTGCTTAACGACTCTCCAGAGATTTTTCTTAGCTTCGTTTTGCATAAGACACTGAACTCTATTAATAACAAGACAGAAGTAAACTCGAATTCGTTCTCGATAATTCGACAGAATTCCGCGAATCTAAGAGGCGTGGATGTTTCTTTGCTTTTCGAATTTCTAAACGCGATTAACTACTAACCGGGTTCCGGCGTCTTTGGTTCTTTGTCCGCTTCCTGAACCATCTTGAATACCTCGCTGTTCTCCGCATTGTAGTTCTTCTCGTTCTTCTTAAAGTTCACCCTGCGAACAATCGGCTCTGTAAACAAAACTATTCCTGTAATGGTTACGTTCTATCGTAGAAGATCTTACCCAAGCACACCACCGGCTAGAACTTCCGCTTGCGCGGAAAGAGTTTCCGCGATAGTCTCCTCGCTATATATACCCACCGGGCTGTTGTACTGTTTGTTAACTATAGATTTGATCGAACCGTCTCCCGTTCCATTCAGCTGCAACACGCGAATAAACGTTCGTTAGATGGTTTCTGGCGTTGCGTTCCAAAATTCTCCGCTCCTTTAACCAATTGACACTAACGAATGGCTTTGGACTGAAGTTGTGACCGCTTCCGATGTGCGATCCATCTTGTTTCTTGGCTGCCAAGGATGTCTTCGTAACTGGTGCGATATTGCCGAGCCCTGCGGTGGGCGATGGCGATGGCAGGGCCGAACTTATCGGAGACACGTGTGGTTTCCAGGTACTGCCGCCTCTGCGAACGACAATAACCAGATAAACTTACGGTAATAACCGATCGCTCGGAAAATGTTCGACTCGCAGTCGTGCCTGTCGCTACCTCTGTATGGTCAACTCGAAGTTGTTCCCAGCTCTCACGATAACATCCTGCGCGTCCTTGTGCCTCAGATTGTACATCTCCGTGTTATTGACTCTGATAACTGCATCGCCGGCCTTGAGACCAGCTGCTTCCGCTGGCGATCCGGTATTAACCTGCAATGCACGATGGTTTTACTCGACAAACGAATATCGTGGACACGCTGTTTCTTTCCCTAAAAATGGCAATTCGGAGGAATCCGTGGTCGATACGCGACCATTTTCCTGGGATACGCGGGACTCTCTGTTCCACAGAGGAGAGAAAGACTCAGAAGACTGGAGCCGCTATATTTAAGTGGACGCGTTACACCTCGAATGTCGGATACTGTGCGTCCATTCACGCGAGGACGTTGGAAAAAAGAAGGTTTCGCTGAGAACACGAGCAGGAACGTCGAAGATAAACCAGGGGGAGCCTTATTGAAGTCTAAGAATACGTTTTTTGCTCGATCTAAAACCCTCCTGCTGTTTATTTCTTGCTGTTCATTAATCGTACACGAAGCTTAAATGCTTGATTATCGTCCTTTCACGCTCGCGGATCTGCTCGTACGTTCTCGACGAAATGGCCAAGTACGCTTCGTAAAGAATTCTTTCCAGAGGTTCGAACGGCCCAATCGCGACACTGCCAATCGTCGTTATTTATGCATCGCGCAGTTTTATCTTTCTTCGCCTTAGTCAAGTTCAACAGACGCCCGGCGATTAAGGAAATGAATTACCTCGCGTGATCAATGAGTCGCTTTAAATCATCATAATTTATCGCGTAACACCTCGCACACTCTTCTAACCGTGATTTTGCTGCAAGTTAATTACGCTATTAATATATTTGGTAACCAGTATGCGCAGAGGATACGCGATCCGCTTTGCCTCGTTGCTTTTGCCCATTGAACGAGACGCTTGATCTCTTTTCGGCCAGCGATTAAGAGTAATCGATACTTTCGAGAGGAAGAAAACGAAACGAAAAGCTCATTAGGAGCCTCCTACAGTTAAAGAGTCGGCTCTCGTCCCTTCTTTCTTTCTGCGATGTTCTGGCGGAATCGAATATAATTAATAGACGCGCACCAGACCGATCCAGGCCCTAGTTCTTTCTATAAATAGTAATAGCCCGTACGTTCGTTGATTTATTATCGTTATTTTTATTAACGGATCTCGTACACCGGAGAACGATGCCTTTTCCACGCTGCGTTCCTTTTATTTCCAGTCTGTCGAGCTGCGAATAATTTTTCCAGTGGCTGAAGAGAGTATGGGCCCCCGATCCTTACGCAGACAGCGTAGCCTCTCGAGTAAGAGGTTTTTAACGATCAGCCGTGTGGGCTTCGCACTTAAGCTCGCGTCACGAAGACGAAATCAGGGCAGAGGGTGAGTTGTTCGATTTGCACGTCTGCCTCCAGAAATAGGAACGCGAAGTTGCGTCATCGTTGTTGCCGTAATAGTTGGATACGTTTGCTGTGCACGTTATTATCAACAGCGTGGCTGTTCGAACGAGGCTGGGGAATCATGGGTGTTTCGCGTTCCGTGAACACTGGCAAAGAAGATTCCAGAGCAAAAACGATACCGATTCGCCAGACGTGGCTCTAATGGTCAAGGAACTCGTGACGTTCTTCTCTGTCCCTAGGTGCACGAAAACGTAGGACGTGGACGTAAGTCAGGGTTAAGCTCGGTGGGCACTGTGAAAGCCTGCCTCTAAAAATAGTCTCGGACCGGTTTAAAAATAGGCCCCGAACACATACGCCTCTTATTTGTACGTATACTCGAGCAGCAGGCCGAACCAACAGTTAGAATGCATCAAGATGCAGCATAGTCTTATACGTATGACATATCGGAGCCCAGCCCGCGTATTCATTCTACGAACGCTCCTGCCACCGCGTGAACCGCGATGAATGAACGAGTACGCGCGGACATACGTGTTCCCAGCGTACACCAACTCGAGCCGCAGCGCATGCTTTGGGTAATAATAGCGTCTGACAATTTTGGATAAAGTATACTTTGCCTCTGCTGGCCTCACTGCCTCGTAATGGAGTATACTAATTTCGTAATTAACTCGCCGGGAGGCGTGTTCAATGGAAAATGACGCGAGCTTCCCTCTACATCGAGCGTCGACGGTGTACCATTTCGTAGAATCGAATCGACGCTACTACGTTTATTTTCCTTCGAGATAGAAAGTGAAACTCGCTAAACTGTTAATACACGTCGTATCGTGATCTTGAACGAAAGCGTACTCGTTACGAAGTACGTGGCACGTATTCTGTGACGAACATCCGTGACTTTAGTAGCCACGGAGCTGAACGTATTATTAATAACCACCTATCTAAAAATATATCCCGAAAATATGTGTGACGATGCAAGTAGATGCACTTGAATGCAGTCGAACCGAGAGCGAGAATACGCCAAGGTGTACGAGGTACGCATTCCAATGGGCGGGTTATCAGAGACGGATCCATCCTACCTTCCATGCTGGAATGCATTTCTCTTCTTTTTTCTTTCTCTCACTTTGAGGACTTAAGGCTCGTTCATACGTGCAATACTCTCGAAAAACGTGGACAGGGAACGGGCCTCGGTCAGTGACACCGGTTTTAATCGGACCAAATGAAAGGGAACGCGCTCGATGGAAATAAGTCACCGATACTTTCGCGTCTTCGTCTTGTTCTTGTTTTGCTATTTTAACGTCGTGCCGTTATGAATTTCATTGCGATCGAATAACAGTACTAATCGTTCTGCTAATGGAACAGCGTGTAAAAATACGACGAAAAGAGAGAGGTCGGCATCCTCCTATTAGAATTACCGGTGAAACGCCGCTCTCGGCGTTCGTCCATGTACAATGCAAGCGTGGAATTTCAAAGATATTCTTTGTATTCGAGAATCCGTACGCGGGAACTTGGAAATGCTCAGGAGCCATCGCGTTCGTCGAACGTCTTCGATTATCGTATCATCCCGTTTCTCGCCACTTCGTCCACATAGTCGTGACGCATAGACCGATAAACTTATCTACCGCATTCGCGAATACTCGCGCCACTCTAATTATATATTCCTGCATACATACGTCGGAATGGTTTGCGGCCGCGGCAAGAGGCAAAGTCAACGGTAGCCTCTGTTGTCCTAAGGTAAAGCAGAAGAAATAGATAGTGACGTCAGGCCGAAATTATCGGCCTACGTTCGATCTGGTCTTATCTTTTCGAACAAACTGCACGATGCTATTCGCGCGCGAGATGTAACAACATACATAGATATACGTACGTACGTACGTACGTACGTATTCAAGCAAACGAGTCTAGACGAGTGTATCGTTCGCGTGTATCCGAGTCGTAAACCTCCTTCTACGGAAGGCTGAATATCGATGACGTGCATGCTTCTAGAGACCGAGGTTCTACAATTTTTCGCAATGCAAAACGCTCGACTGTGTCGAAACGCGTTGATACATTTTGATCTGCCAAGCGAACGCTCGCTTTTCCCTCGTTTCTTCGCCTTCTTCGTATTTCCTCTGATCACGACGAAGCGATGGCAACGTTACAACAACAGCAACGATACGTGGACGTCTTCTCGGAACGGTGAGTAAGTGATTACGCGTTTCGATAAGGCAACCAGGAAACGCAGTGCAATGTATGCGTGAAAGTGGATTCGATTCTCGGAGGTGCGCGTGATTAGGCTCGATGACACACTCGAGCCGGAAGAGCGTCAACGTCAGCCACAAAGGATCCTTGTTAGATGCTGTTCGAGAGAATCGTCAGCATAGAGTCGGCGACTCGAAGAATCAAACACAAGATGCGCCAGTCGTTTCTCTCGTCGATGACGCGAAGCGAGCACTCGCAATGAGCTCACCTCGCTTCTTCGTCGCTTGATAAAGAAAGCGACGGAGGAGCGCGTGTAGTCGATTAGAATTATCGCGGCAACGTCTACGTTTTCCATTCGACGTTCTCATTTCGAACTCCAACGACATATAGTGGCGATATGACGTGCTATTTTCAAACGCGGAAATAGACGCTCGCAACGCGCGATGTTTCTCGATGCATTTTTCTCCAACGGATTACACTTCTACCAGCCACTATGAAAAACGTCTCGCGAATCTCAAGTTCGATGATGATGTCGTAATAGCGATGCGATCACGACGGCGAGGGTGTCGTATTACCCACGAATTCAAGAGGCGCTACTCTAGAAGAGACAAACATACGGCAGAAGACTGATTTCTGGTCTGACTTTTGGCAAATTTCCCACAACTGCCTCCCACTGTGTCTCTTCATTCCCGAAATCGAATCGGCATTTACGATGGCGTTCCTAAATCTTCGACTTCGTCATCGAGATACAATTTCACTCTGCCTTGTCTGGCTTTCCTCATTTGTCTCGCGGACAATACAGGGGAAAAAAAATTCTATATAACGCGATATCCGAGGAGTTCCTGTTCCTTTCGCGTGTCGTTTCTAAGAAAGACTTGGACGATCGTTTCGAACGATATCCCAATTACGCGCCTATCTGCAGTACTGCGGCTAATTAACGATCGTACAAACAACGTTGCGTGTAACGATAGGTAATTTCCAGAATACAGGAAGCGTGAAAAGAAACGCGCCAGTGAAAACGAGACGATAGAAACGAGGGGAAAAGACGGTGGCAAGACGAGAGGAAGGCACACGCGACTCGTCATGCCAATAATCGTACGAGATAAAAGAACGGCATGGCGTCGTGAAAACGGTAAAAAAGTCGAGGAGTTGGGAGGAGGGGTGCGCAGTAAGAAATAAAAGCGATATTTTTATATCCACGGGTGTAAGCTCGTCTGTGGCGTCCGCCACCGGGCCTCGGTCTCTATTAATATCCACGGGCCGGGCTTCCTTTCGGCCTCCGCAGCAATTCTCTTTGCACCGGCGGACCAACGATCGACCACCGGAAAGAGAAGCTCCGATTGGAAAAAAAATTTCGTGTCGCATCTTCGGGCTTCCGCGAACGTTCTTCCGTTACGTGACTCGTCGACCAACGAGATTTCAATACCAACGATCATCCTACAAAACGACGTATAATTTTTTTGCCAATGGCGTGTCTCGAAGAACGTTAAAAAAGAAAGAGAAACGTTTCCAAGTCCGTAAAAGAATTCGCGGATGAGTAGTTTCGAGTATTTTTATCGCAAACATAACGATTACGCGCCCGTGTCCTTGGCTGCATTTGCATTTACGCGTAAAAGGAATAACGTATAGCGAGCAAGTCTGCTTGCTCGGCGAGTGGGCGATCCGACGATTAAAAAGCCGTACGTATTTTAAACGCGCTGATGTAAATTTGTCCGAAGATCGTTTTCCGATGCGTACGAAAGGACGGTGCGGTTCGAATTGCGAAAATACCGTATGTCACATCGATTGTCATATCGACAATCTCGTCCACGTTTCCCGTCCATGGGCCAAATGTATTTTCGTACCGTGTGCAACGGATTTCTACATCTCTGAGAATCTGTATCTCCAGAAAATCCGGGCCAAAACTCCCACGAACTAGCGCGGATTTTCCTTCGCAACGGTGACCTCGTCTTTAAAAAATGTCAATCTTCTCGGATGTTTGTAGAACGATAAAAAGGACTCGGATAATCTGTCGATCGATGTACCGTTTAAAACCCGAGATATATTATCTGCGAGTTCTTGACATCTCACGAGGAGCACGACCCCTGAATCTTCTCGGCAATCGTGCCAAGTTTAAAGCATTTATTTTTCAACGATAATTTCGCTCTTCCTTCGCGCGTCCATAAAAGCAAGAACCTTGGTCAACGTGCTTTCACGAATTACGTAATCGCGCAAATAGTTCAGTTACTATCGAGTACGATAGCTGGTCAGCAACGAAGATAATCGAATAGTTTATTTGAGCTGATAACGAGCAGGTCGGTAAACAACGTTGGGTGCAATTGTTGCCAGGTAGTCGGCGGTTGCCAAGCTTTAGAAGAGAGCTACGACGATGCCAGCGTTCTCCGATGTTCGCTCTCCGTCATTGAACCGTTGCGTACAGACGATGATTTATCAACTAGATATCAGTCTCGAACGCGGTTTCCGTTCTCAAAGACGTTAAATCATTTTATTACGACCCTGATACTCGCAAATCTTGGTACAGACGTCCGTTCTCTTCCTCGATCTCTCCCTACGTACGGTAGATCGTACAGCGATCTATTTTCTCGGGTTTGATCGCAACTTCGAGGAACAAATCCCGTCGAATGCGGGCTTCGTGGAAAGCCGGAAACTCTTGCGTGTCTTTTTCTATCGCTCGTCGGAATTACGAGGTTGCAGCCGGTGCGAGGCAGCTGGCGACATCCTGCGCCAGCTTCGAATTCGCGGCCTGCACCCCGCTGTTTCTGCAATCGCTCGTAAACAAATCGGCCGTACAACTTTTGCCGCGCAACGATTACGTTCTCTTTACCGTGTGCAACACGGAGTTAAGCACGAAGCCGGGCCTCGTAGACATAAACAGAATTCACGAACGGTGACTCGACGCGACGGCTTATTTTCGATAATGACGAAAATCGAACAGCAAAAATATCGCTGTTCTCGATACCGTGCCGTTCGCCTTTCCTCCCCTGCCACCCTTCACCCTCCCTCTTTTTCTTTCACTCCATTTTTCCCTCCATTCCCACTTCTTCGTTTCTTTTTCTCCTTCTCTAGAGCCCGTTCTCCAAGCGATTCTTGCCAAATGTATTTACGAAGATTTGCTTCTATGTTTAGTCCGCACGATGCATAATTTGCTTCGTGTTGGTTTCGCGATGCCACGGTACTTCATTTTTCAGCGGCGAATTCTGCAAATCGCTTTCCTCCCACGCGGCTGGCAAGAGCCCAGCTATTGCCACATTCGTGTGTTAACCTTTATCGGAAGGAAGTCCCTCCCTCGGATAGGCAATATGCAAGATATTTTTGTCCGTGCCTGGGCTACCTGTTAACGCCAATCGTTGCGCAATATTATTGTCGTACTCTTTACCTTGAACATACAGAACCACTGGGAATTTCTGGAAAGATAATATGTCGTAGCCGCGCGTTTAACGACCATAGCAATTAAGTTATCGATTCTATCGCTGTACAAACGTATTGTTACAGACTTGGACAATTATCGTCGATCCGTTCCTTAAAGACGATCGCATAGTTATCCTGATCGAAGGTATCTTCTCCTTTCGTTCAACTTTCCAGCCTTATCAAGCCGACGCGACGACGCGTTCGACGTCAATTCGCGAACGATACAAGGCTAGAACGAATCGAATCTAATCCCCGCCGAAGCGAGCCACCACCGAGCGAAAGATAAGAAGTTATATCAACTATCCCCTGAACGATGCGTGTATGTTCTTTGTACTCGTTATCTCGATTTGCAATTAAAAGTTGTTACAACGATACGCTAAGAGAACGAACGTTAATAAAACGCGTTATGGACGTGACACTATAATCGGCTAATGACACGAGAAATTTATGTCGAGTCCTTCCTCGGTACGATAATGCGACTCGTACGCATCGGTCGCCAACGAAATATCGCATAACAAAGCGCCCACGTTGCACCGACCGCGTTGTCGCGGAATCGCGGAAATTCGCGCGCAAATACACGCAGCTGTTGGTCGCAGATTACGAGACCGAAATATAATTGTTCGTATAATTCTCTGTCTCGTCTAATTATTCGCCGTTGCCGAATCTCGCGGTTATTTAACCAAAACGTACGAAACATTTTTTTCTTTTTTTTTTATTTCGAAACATCAGAGTACGCTTGTCAATTCGCGAACGATACGTACGCCTCTATCGTTCGTCAGAGTGAAAAGATTACAAGCGTACGAGCACGTTTCGAGTTTCACGTAGTCGCGGCTCGTCGATAAGAGCGTTTCTGTCTCGCGTGAATCGCGGCGGACTCTTCCGTCGTTTAGTCTGCCCATTTTCTCGAGCGAACACGCAGGAGACGCACGTGCTACGTCGACGATTGGTATTTTTATCGATCGACACAAGATCGCTCCCTCCGACGAAAAATTTATTTTCGCGGTGACCAACGCGGTCCAGGAAGCACGAAGCCGTCGACGACATCGTCGTCGTCGTTGCCTTCGTCTTCGTCGTTGTCTTCGCGAGCGGGGCTCGACCCGGCTTGCGCGTTTCGCAAAGGCACCTTCTAGAAATAGAACGCCCAAATAATTTGCCTCGGATTACCAGCGACGCGACGCTGCCTCTCTCTCTCTCTCTCTCTCTCTCTCCCTCTCTCTCTCCCTCTCTCCTTTTCCCTCCTCTTTTTCTCTCTTTTTGAACGCCTTCGATGCATCGATTTTTAAAAACGTCCCTGCCTTGATTATTTCTCCATGTAGGTATTCGCTCACCGTTATTTCTCCTACGTTTCAAAATATTTTGCTTCATCGATTCTTTAAACGCGCAAACGCGTAAAAAGGCAATGGTATGCCAAACATCTCCAGAAGTCTACGAATATGTTTACCCGATGAACTCAGCTAATAACCTTTAAATAGATCCGTACGCTAAGGCCCACTAAGTGACCGGTTGGTTTGGTAAATACAGGCGACGATCGTCGTTGTCACAAAGCGGCGAGCGAGGCGTACGCCCTGAAATTGACGATGTCGAAGAGCCAGGGAGACGTGGAATCAACGATCTATAAATCCCGCTAATGGTTGCCACGATGAAATGGCAAACTTCGTTAAAGCAATTACTCGCGATTAATTTGTAATTCCGTCGGGTGGGAGCGTTTGACACCGGTAAACTCGTATTTCTCTCCTTTCCGAGAAACTCGAGGGCGGCCGGACGTCGTATTTGCGGCCTCATAAAATAAACGGAGCACGTGCTGCTAAGAAGGCCAAGTTCGAAATGTCGATTGTAAGATAAAACTGTTGAACGTTCGAACAGAATCCACTTGCGTTTAGCGACCGTTTGACGAAAATCGCCCTTAAGGCACAGCGTGTGAACGTTTTAAGTTATGTGTCACCTCTTCGTTAACAGGTGGGTAGTTGAAATATTTCCTGATCGATGATTTATCATGTACGTTACAGGTCGCTCTTAAAATACATATTCTCTTGCTCAACGATAATAAACACGAACGCGTGCACGTACACCAAGGTGCTGGAAAATTTACAGCGGCGGTCGACGTAACATCCGGCCTGATATTTCGTAATTACAGTCATTGAATAAAATCGTCATCGAAGTAAACGAAGAAAGTTGAAAATTCGCTCGAAAGTCACGGCGATAGTAGCCAAAAGCTTCTCGTGTTACAGTACGCTTAGTCGCCAAAACACGGTGGCGACGACGGTCCGCGCGTTTCGCACGTAGTTGGCAGCGATTTCTACCGATGCGCGTGAAATAATTTGGCGTTTGTTAGGCTATTACGTAATCCCGACTTACAGTCTATTATGGCGAAAAAAGACAATTCCCGTGATCGTCGAATACGTTAAAAGAACGAAATAGCTCAGGCTCCCGTTATTTTCGAGATTTCGCCATGGCCGCTAAACGTCACCGTGATCGGCGTAGCTATTCGTCGAATAGAATCTCATTGAATTTTATCATCGATACGAGCTTCTTACGATTAGCCGATTTTTACCACGCAAGAATTATCTCGGTGTGTTTGTAAATTGCGTAATGTTTGTAACGCACCTACAGTAATAATCGGTTGAAGATGAAGTTTTTATCGTCGTACGTCGATATCGTACGTCGATAATGACAACGCATTGGCGCAATAAGTTTAAGCGACTTCCGGTCGCTTCGTCCGAGCTACCATAATGAAAAATGATGATCGTAATAAAAAAACTGACGATTTTTCGCGCTTATTGAAACTGGGAGATCGATAGATAGCCAGAAGAAAGCCACGATGGTCGCATCAGACGCCGAAGGACTGTAACGTCGATGCGTAAAACACGATTGTTCGAAATTGAACGCGTTCCTATCTATCTAACGATCCGTCGAACTTGGATAGATCCCTCGCGATGTATCCACGTTGGAAATTTCAAAACAATTAGTAAACAAGGCGAACGCGTTGAAGGATAGGTCAGCGAATGTAAAAAAGCTCACCTTTTGTACGACGAGCGGTGTGCCAAAATCCTTGCCTCCCTGAAGACGGAAGCCCCAGGGGGAACCGTCGAATCTGGAGAGTTTGACGTTGATCAGCTGGGCCATATCACTATCTTTTCTTTACGTGGTTGATAAAAACTGAATCCTCCGTGGGCGACGAACAACGAGAAGAAGTAAGAAACAAGTTGGCTGGATCGTCGATACGTCAGCGAGGCCCCGATTTCCTATCTGTTACGACTGAATTCGAAACTAAAGGCAGAATATGCACGTTGCACCGGTCACGGTTGACGGCTGCCTTTGCGAGGCGAAATCGCGCGGTTGGGAGAACGGCACGTACGTTCCTGAAGAACGCGCAGACCGGAGTAAAGGTACGGTACAGCAGACGTCGAGGACGGTCAGTCGGGCAGCGGGGCCTGCCTGGCTGCCTTCCTTCCATCCGATTCGGCTTTGCCGCGGTTCTGGCCAGGGGCGGGGATAGGGATAGAGACCTAACACGCGGGTAGGAACGAGACCGCGATCCAGAATTATTCGGGGAGGGAGTGAATGGAAGGTGCGACAAAGAGCAAGCTGCACGTTTCCACGCGAAAAGGAAAGAAACTACCAACGAGATACATATATCTGTTTCGATTGTGTATCGCGGCCATTAGATACAAAGGGCAGCGAGATGATGCGGGAGACGATGATTTTGAGTTGAAATCGGCGGATACGTGGAAAAATACGACGCGACGAAAGACGATCTTGGGCAAACGCAGAAGAAACGATAATTTCGGGATTTTGCTAGGTCGTCCGGGACGATGGATTTACAGGAACAGAGACGACCGCGACGAAGAACGAGGAGAAGAGAGGAACAGCGGTTTGCAGAGCCGGAAACGGGGGTTGATAGGGTAGTCAGCGGAGTGGAAGAAGGTGCGGAAATGACCTCTTTCGCGAACGAGGAGGAAGCGTCGTAAAGAAAGAAAATGGAGAAAGGAGGGAAAGATAAGAATGAATGAGCTAGAACCGAAATGTGAAAGAGAGGGGAACCGGGGAAGGAAGTAAAGGAGAAGAGACGAAAAGTAGACAAGGATGAAGAAGGATACGTGGTGGTGGTGGTGGTGGTGGTGGTGGTATCAGGATGGCATTCCCGACGTTTCGTTTCTTCTTTTTTCCTCCATTGTACCTTTCTTTCCCCCGCAGCGCCGATTCCTACCGCTCCATCTTCTGTCATTGCTCCCAATGCTTCGACCATGAAGAGAAGCACCTTGCTCGCCACACTGTCCGCCCATGCACTTCTCTCTGCGATAATTTATTCTCGATTGTACTTCGAACAACGCGATCGACCGATTAGCCTGCACTGCGATCGCACTACCGTCTCGCTCTCCCTATACAATATCGAACGAAACTTTTATTAGTTGTAATTTAAAAACTACGACACAGCAAGATTCTAAATTAAAACAGGATCGAGCATCGATACCGACTGCTGCGACGATGTTTCTTCTCGAAAATTGTCCATTAGCCGACTGCCGTGTTCCTTCCGGTCCCAACTATGCGAGATACTCGTACTTCCACTCGGACAGCGTTCACCTAGGATCATCGATGGAGAGGAAAGACATTGTGAAAGGAATACGTACGGAAACTTGGTGAAAAACGTAAGAAAAAGCATATCTCAAGTTGAGAGTGACAGGTTTGAATGGAATTAGGATGAAACTAACTAGTCGCCGATGAAAATATGACAAGATATAGGCGAACTATAGGCGACTGACGATCCACGATAGGACGACAGTTCGTTCAGCCGAGGAACGTTATCTCATAATCGTGGCTAGAAGTCACAGCACGAAGCAGAATCTGAAATGCATTCGGCTGCGCGACCGGATGAGCCTAGATTTTCGTGCTGTCGAGAGTGGCTGCATTTTCTGCGCCGGTGGCGGTCACGAGGGCGCGAACTAGTTCGTGAATCATGCCTAGAATGCTTTACATAAATTGCTCGGGACCGACGTCACGTTCTCGGACCCTAAGCATGAGACGACCACCGCGCACGATAGAGAAAGAGAGAGGAGAAAGAACGTTCGTTGGCCACGGCAGAAGTGACTCAGCCCCCCGTACGCATGCGGGACACGGTTCGGAACAGAGTCGGAAACTCCGGAAAGGTGAAAGTATGCGCGACTCATCCGCGAGTCGAGCCAACTCGTCCTCGGATATCCTATTGCGCGAAAGGATCTTGCGTAAAGCGCGCCAATCATTCGGATTACTGCGTCGAAATGGAACGATCGAATCATCGCTGCGACGAGAAACTTTGCCTCCGACTGTGACGTCTTCTTGCGCGATTCTGTGAATTTTTTATGACGAGGCTGATTATCGTGGTTCCACAACCTACTTTACACGTCCAGGTAATAAAATGCCGATACTCGTGGAAGAAAGAGAACGAACCGACAGACGGAAGGATGGTATTCGTTGAAATGACGTTTTACGAAAAAGAATCAATCCTTTTATTAACGCTCAATCCGTATAACATGTATATACGACACGCACACGTACTTAATAATTAGCCTTATGTTTTATATTTGATACTTTCGATCGTAGCGCACGTATTCGTATCTTTCCCCTCTTTTTCCTTTGTCTTTTCTTAAGTATCATTCGGCCGTACGTCGGTCAGTTGCGTCCGATCGCTATTTATTCGATATGTTCTTGGCGCAAGAAAGAATTCTATTCTTTCTTCGTCGATGTCTCGTGGGTTCAGTGACTGACGCTTCGAGTGCTCCTGTCATCCGCGATGCTCAATGCTGGAGACTTCTGAAATAAAAAGATACGCAGCACCGCTTTGAGATCGGTCCTCGAACGTTTTTCTTTTCTTTTTTTAACGACACGAAAAATTCTTTAGATCTTATCGAATACGTACGACCCTCTCGATTATGTCTTCCGCGGCGTTTACTTTGGCAGGCCTAGCTGGAATTCCTCGTTTCGGCTCTCGCTCCATCTTATGAATCATCTTATAGACGCTCGAGTTCATTAAGTGATCGTAGTTCGGTAGATTCGTTTTCTCGTACTTTTTGAAGTTCACTCTGCGTTCATAAATCACAAAGATTACTAATAGTTCCACCAAGATAATTAATCACGTAACCTGCATCGTCGTTCTTCTTGCTGTAACTCTCGGTGAAACGAAACCACATACTTTCAGACGTACGCGTATAAATGCACGGAGCAACCGCATTGCGTTATTAAATCATTCCTGTAGGAATGCAAATTCACATGAAATTGATAAAAAGTTAAGCTTACCCTAGAGCTCTGCCTCGAATCACTTCCGCCTGGGAAGATAAAACCTCGGCAATCATTTCGTCATTGAAGAAATCATTCGGACACCTCCATCTGCGGCCGCGCGTAAGTTCGACCTGCTTAGCCTGGGGCCAGAGATCTTGCGAACGTTTTCTCCCTCGTTGCTTTACTCTCTGCTGCAAACGTATGAAAAACATCATTCCACGATCCACAGCTATTTAAATTAATCGTTTCTTCACGATCCAGGAATGTTTTTGACACGGGGTTACGAAGGAATCCGCGTGCTTCCCGTTCACACGTTCAATGGAATGTACGTGGCACAGATAACTTCATTTTCACGAAGTGTAAGGATACAATTAGGGAAACAAATTAGTGTTTCTCAAGTTACGTTATTAAATTTTTAGGTTCGTGTTCTTTTTTCTATTTTTTTTTTTTTCTTTTCTTTTCTAGGATAACTGGAAAAAGAGAGACGCATTCTTTGATATTCGTCGAAGAACGACGAAATTCTCCAATACATCGATGCGATTAAGATAAAGTACAGGATGCTGGAATATACTAGATGACACAGTGTAAGAACAACGGTTACTGCACATTCAATTTACATTCCGTATCATTCTCTGGAATACCTGCAACTCCTGAATAACTTGATCTTTTGCCGATAGATTTGGATCTGGTTCGAAACTGCCTATAATACACATCGTCTTGTTTCCGTTATCTTTCTTTCACGATAATAGTTTGTAAAGATCGTTTTATCGATCGGTGCGACGACGAGTTGGTCAAATATTTACCATGAGAGGAAGGTGCAGGGCTCGGCGATTTCAAAACCTTCGTCTCGTACGAAACGACAAATTTCTTCACTCTGCTTCCTTCCTCGCTCTTCACGGACAGAGTTCCTTCCAGTTCCTGCGTCTCGGTCTCTTCCTCGTCTTCCTCGCTGGCTCGAACGATTTGCACGTGTTCGTCGGAATAGGCCGAGTACGAGATATCTTCGGTGTACTCCGTCACATCGTGTTCCTCCGTCTCTTCCAGTTCCTCGTGTTCCTCGTGTTCCTCGTGTCGTTCCTCCGATTCTTTCGCCTCCTCTGCATCTTCTTGCGCTTCTGAAAAATCAAATAAACAAGCCCATCGCTGCATCGTACAACTCTAGAGCGATAACTATGCCGAAATAGTTTCGAGTTATGCGAGGAAGGAACGCGAATGGCTGGCAAATCGAATCGAAGGCAGTCTGGTTTCGCAACGAAATATCGGTTAGGCCGGACGTAGTTGACGCTTGGCAGCGCTTCAAAAGTCGCGAACGCGTAAAATTTGAAAATATGCGTGCGCGTAGGCTGGCACGAGATACCGATCGAGGCTTATTCGCTCGAAAATGTAATCTTAGAGAACGAGCATACCTCGCCGCCCCTCGTCGTTGCCAGTGGCGCCGTTTTGTACACCGCTCAGCTCCATGATCTTCTGCAGTTGCTCCGACACGATTCTCAGGTGACTCTCGATCTCGCTCGGTAGCTGCTTCAACGCCAATAACTGTCGTTGAACGTTCTCCAGCTGTTTCTCCAGGTTAATCTCCGTACTGACAAGCTCCTTGATCTTCTCTTTATCGACCTTCGCTGCCACGTTCGCCATCTCTTTCTCGATCTCGCTCAGAATTGTTCCTCGTGTCGTTTGCTCCTGGTGCGTTTCCTCCTCGTGTACGCTTGCGACCTCGGCGTCCCCCTCGTTGCACGGTATCGTTTCTTCCGGTTGCTGCTCGGTTTCGCTTTCCTCCGGCTTCGATTCGGCTTTCGATTCGGCTTTCGATTCGGGACGCGACTCGAGCTCGCGTTCTTGATCCGATCTACAGCCGCTTGGCTCTGGAGTCGCCGATGGTGTCGCCTGAATTCAGACAACAAACTATGTAGAGAGTATACAGGGCTCGTGGTTGGTGAACGGTGAACGTTTGTCCGGTCTGTCGTGCAAAGACACGGGATCGAAGTGCATACGGAACGCTTTTACCACCTGCGTCGCGTTCTTACGCTAATTTACCTTTTAACACGCGAATCGGTTTTTTCGATCGCGTCGTTCAATCTCGAGTTACGTATGCACCTGCAATCCATTCGTCATCGTTTCTGGAAAACAGAGTAGGACTTTGGGGAGAATCGTGATCCCGGGCGAAACGCAGCGTCCTAATTGCTTCATTTTGATATTAAGGGAATTATTATCGAGAATTTTAGCATTGGGTGCATCCAGATATACGCATTTTATTTCGAATGTACTTTTCTCTCGACAATCCATCGTGAGTACATTGACATTGAGGTAATTATACGTAGATATGACATGCATCGATCTGCGCGTGCATGATAACGCGAGATTTCAGAAGTTTTGTTTTATACTGTACACTCGTTAGACTAGATATCAATGGATCGACGTGCGAGCGCGATCACTGAACTTCTTTAAGTACATACTACGTTACATATACTTGCAGGACCGTGCATTTTACCTTGCATTATCTTAAACGCCTATGCTGCGTCTCTTTAGTCAGCTGGTTAGATAAACTACGTAACGTTTAACGGACAAACTACTTTCACAACTTTCGTCACTAAAGACAAGTTTAGTTTATGTTTTTGGTGGATAAATTTTCGTTCGTTGTCTGGCTGCTGCACGGCCCTGGAAACAAGTATAATTGGCTATCTCTAGTTACGAGAGAAAGGTTACGGTTACATTGGACAGAAGATACAACACACACTTTTACGAACGACGAACACTTTTTCATTTTTTTATACGTTTACAGATGGTCCATGATGATCTAGCGTCTGTTAGGGATGTCCTAGAACAAGTGATGTCGTTTTAAATCTAAACATAATCGTAATCATTAATAGCACCGTCTCGAATCACCTTATCTAAATAGACGTTGATTAGACTGTTTACTCGATACGAATATTACTTGTACATGTAGAGCAAAATGATCGAGGTACAAGGGACAAACGCATATGCCACTAATCTAGTAAAATCGACGTCTATACGATTCGTTAGACCTTCGTAAAGAATAGTGGGCACGAAAGATAGCCTACGACCGTCACGATCGTTATCCTGCATCATCTTTTTATCGTTAATCGTTCGATCGGCCGATTCTCTGGCCAACTTCGTAGGAAGCCAATTAAAGAGACAGCTTCCGAAAGTATCGGAGATGTTGGAAGAGCCGGCAGATATGCTACCTCTGGATGATCTTGAGAGTCGTCTACTGCCACGATGAAAGACCTCGGCCGAGATAAAGTCTTTGGAGGAACGGATCAAATTGGAGAGGACGTCGTCTTCTTTCATGGACGACACAGGCGCGTCGGTTTGGCGCGAGTTCAAGGACGAACAGCCTGGAATAACGACGGAAGAATCGGAAATACCTCGGAGAACCTGGCAGCGAATGTAGTTTACGATTAAACCAAGAGCGCCCAAGTGGTTTTTAAGGATACGTTCGACGTAACGAGTTCGAGCGAAAAGTTTCTTCCTCGACGAGACAACGGTTGAACGTGCCGAGAAACGATCGCGAAGATCGTGCAAATCGAAGAATACGTTTTCGAACAGATACGTCTCTAAATAGCGACCTTTCGTTTTAATCGTTGTCGAGCTTCTCCTTCCGTCTTTCCTGCCAACATCCTTCAAACACGCTACGTCTTTCGCATAGTTGATCAAACGGACAAGATTGCGCGAAAGAATGCGCCGAATGTAATGACCCTTGAAGTACAAACGTTTACCGATTTGCGACTTGCGTTTTACAGAATTTCCGATAACCGTCGAACATCCTTGTTCGAAATACTTGAGAACGTCGGAACGAAGGCGAACCGCGACAAAGTTTCCGCTTCGAGCAAGTATTTTCTCCGCGTAACGAGTTTTTCTCAACGAGATTCCACCGTTTGATAACAGCCTATCGAATAATTTGCTGGAGGAAAAGCTATCGGTCTTCTCGAACAATCCGTCGATCATTCGCCTCATCCAATTATCCTCTCGTTTCAAGTACGTCTCGAGGTAACGACCTTTGATCCTGGATTTCGAAGATTTCTCGATGCTATAGCGACGTGGAAGTTGTTGAAGCTGCTCCGTGCTGCGATCGCTCGATCGCGCAAAGTCGCTTTCCTGGAACCGTTCCCTGAACGAAGGCTTTACTTTAATCGCTTTCTTAACGTCACCGTGGCTTTTCTTCCCGAACAAACACCTTCGCAAGTAATGCCCTCTCGTACAGAAGCTCTTCAACTTGCACTTGTTCGGCGCACGTCGCGCTAACGCTACGTTCTCTCTGTGTTTCGATAACTGTACCGGGCATGTAACATCAGATCCCGAGCTCGTACAAGTTTCACGTTCGACATCGAGAGAAGACTGACTCTGGCAAATCTCGATTGGAAGTTCGAGACATGGAGAGGACGACACCGTGGAACGCGTGACGCTCGGTTCGAGCGCTTGCTGCGAGCATAAACTATCATCGAGCGGCATGGACAAAACGATCGACGAATCGTTTCCCTCGATTTTCGTCTCCATTTCAATATTTTCCGTGTTTACCTCGGGAGTAGGTGGCTCCGGAGTACTTGCGTCCTCAGGTTTCAGCAGACCCTTCTCTAGTAGTCGGTCGGTCACGCTCCGTTTTTTCTGCTTCTTTATCACCACTTTGTACGACTCGACTTCTGTCTCTTCTTGTTCCTCCTGTTTCTTACGAGGCGTCGGTATCGGTCTTTGTGGCTTTTGCAGAAACACCGACGTACGTCTCAACTGTTCGACCAAAGGTGGTTCGGCTGTGGCGATATTCTGAAGTTCTTCGATCACCTTCGACTGTTTGAGAGCAGTGACGCGGGGCTTGAGTTTCTTAAAGTTCACCCTGCAATGCGTACATTATGAGAAACTCGCCGATAGCGTAAACCTTCAACGAGATTATCCATTTTTAACGATAAGAGAAGCAGCGCGAGTAAAATAACCAAACGTATACCCCAAAACGCCTTTGTCGGTCAAAAGTTCTTCTTCTTCGAGGATCAATTGCGCAATCTCGTCGTCCGTAAGATTCTGATTCGGTACGATCTCGCTGTTGGCGTCCTTAGGCTTGTCCGGGAGTGGTTCCACTTCTGGCTTGACCTCCTCTTCGCCCGGCTTTACTTCGCACGTTATTTCCTCGTGCCGCTCGATCACAGTTTCCTCTTTCAATATTTTCTCTGGGAAAACAGGTGGCAAATCTGCGAGCTAACGAACGTGTTTATGAAGGCCGATCGAACGGGCAGAAAATTTCAATTTTCAATGGAAGAAAATTTTCAAGCAACGTCGAATTTATGGCCATTGTCTTAAGATACGTACCGGAATCTTATAGGGCACAATGTTCTCTTCGGACAACGCCTCCACAGCCTTCAGCGAATCTTCTTCTCTGTGTAACACAGTCGTGCCTGATTAATGGTGTTTCTAATTGAAATGTTTCGATCGATCTGTCACGCGTGGTCTGTACACTGTTCCGCGAACAGCGATCTACTAGGTGAGTGGAATTGGAACGGGGAACGAATTTAACTGCTTTTTGAAGCTTAATGCGAGCCGGTTCACGCGCGAAAGGGTAATGAGGGATCGTGGAACAAATGTGTGCGGTGTAAATGCCAGCAATAAAATCGCCAACCAATGATAAACAGATTTCATTCTGGGTCACCTATTTATAAGTGTTGCAATTCGTTACCACACGTTGCCCGTACGCTGGGATATTCTTGCTGCGACGCGTTATAATAACGCGCACGAAATATACAGGGACATCGATACGTTTTTGCCATCTTTTTCCATTTTTTCCCCTTTTCGTTCAAATATTACCGGTAATTCATCTAATAAATTGCCGCGAAATACAAATTCCAGTAGCGTTCATCGAAGGATGTTCGTCATGAATCATGAGGTACTCGAAATAAAGTTGCAGTTAAAAGTAGTTCAAGTTAAGCTTGCCCTCCAAGCGGGTCAATTCAGTGCAACGATACAGCGTGTCGTTGACATTGATATCGAATTGTTTTCATGGCTAGCTCGTAGATCTACTTCCATTAGAAATCAAACTACTCTCTTCGAGGAGTTGATAGATTCTCTTCTGTGTGCCCTTTTAGGTAAGTACTTACCTCTGTACACCCAGAACAAAATTATTCCCTGCTCGCATTAGTTCTTCGTGTGCCTGACCGTGGGTCAAGCTACTGATGGGTTGATCGTTTAATCTCACCACCACATCGCCGACTTTTAAACCCATACATTCTGCCAGGCTTCCCTCTGTCACCTAAGAAATATTTCTAAATCGATTTCCATTTTTATTCAATTTAGGTTTTACTAAAAATATGTAGTGACTGAAACTCGTCGTTAGAATCTTATAATTCGAGAATAATTATCAATGCGTTTCAATATGCTATATGTATGTACATATATTTGCAGTTACGGTTGCACTTTCACTTGAACTACAGAGTCGGTAATGCAGGAATTTCTACCAATTCTACCTTATCGATGTTTCTGAAACATCGGTATCATGAAACACTCCTGCAAGTATGCAACCTATTATACTTTCGTGCATTCGGTTAAACGAACGATTGTGTAGCAATCTAAATAAAATGCACATGTATTAGTTTCTTGTTAATTATTCATCGGCAATCTAAACTATAAACCATTCTTTATCTGTATGCCTATATGAATTCATAAATTTGAATAATAGAAAGATAATACCTGATATATAATACAAAGTACGTACTCTGATCACAGTCAGCGGTTGTGGAAAATCGCTTCCACCCGCCAATCGAAATCCCCATGGTGTGTTGTCAAATTTTGTGAATTTTATGCTGATAGCCATGTCGTTCTACATCTGAAATTCACGTTTTCGCGATCACATCAAACCGAAACAGTTTGCGGCATTTTTAATCTTGTACGTCACTAACTTCGGAGAAATTGGTCTCTAAACCGATTTCTGTGCCGATTTAATCGATTATATAATGCAAACAGGTGAAAATTAATTATTACGCGAGAGTGAATTTTATACAGTTGTTTCACGGATCGTACTAAGTGTCCGAGTTGTCTGAAATTATGTGCATTCAAATTTCGAGAAATATGGAGTGACCTTGCCATCACGAACAGTAAGTTTAAAAAAGTATAATTTACGCGAATTAATACGAATTTTGACATTGACATTCTCAACGTTACCAATTAATGAACACGATACCACATTAAACAAGACATACAACGATTTATATGTACCAACGGTAGAAAGAATTCGCATGTAAGTTTTCCTAAATTTCTTTCTCGTTACGTAACGCTGATATAAAAAAGTGACAGGAAATAAACGATTGATATTTTTAAAACTTGTGGTAATTCTATAGTATCCCCGATCGATTTCCGAGTATCGACGACGATTCGAATTAAATCTGCTTTCGAAAATTTGCTTTTCGGCGATTAAAAAATAAGAAAAAATAAAAAGAAAAGCGTTTGGAACGCGGCGACAACCGAGAGGAATTCGTAGTATGTACACGGAAGTGGCCGCGCGTCGGCCGAAACGAATATAGTCTAGTTAGTGCGCGAATTTACAGAATGATTCATGGTTACTTGCCAGTAAGTTGCGCGAGTAATCGCTGAAGAATCGTTGTATCACGATACACGCTAAATGCACACCGAGGAAAATTACTATATCACTGGATTCATGGATCGGAAGCGCGCGGCCACCAACCGGACCGGTCGATACGGCGGAAGAACCGATCGAACGAACCCGGCCAACTCTTCAACACGCACAAAACGGTGTCACGATAATGTTTGCCAGAAGGCGATCGTAGCTGCCGACTTCAACTCCACAAATACACGGCCTCTTCTCTCCTCAACCTCCCGTCCCCTGTTCCCCTTGTTATCCAATCGTAAAACAGTAGGAAGCAGGCTCGATCTATTTACTGATCGATTTATTTAGATTCGGGGCCTCGATTTCTTCCTTGTCCTATGGACTCTTTCGCTCTCGCTGTTACTCTTTCGTAAAGTAACGATATCTATCCTTCTCTGTAACAAAGAGACAGAACAACCTTTTTTCATAATTTCGCGCCGAAATCAGAAGAACCGCGAATCGATTTAAAAATCGCAATGCGCTCCTGCCATCTATCAACGTATTGATAATGTCTGAATTCAGTTCTTTGTTTTAAACGCGCGAAACTCATCGGTGCAAATTTTAAACATAAGAATTAAGAGACAAGTCAATCGTTATGTTACTTACAAAATTTTTATATTCTGTGACAATAATGTAATTTATATTTATGTGTTATGTGTTTATGATACGTTATATGCGTGTCTACGTCGAATACTCGCGACTTGAAGTGAGTATGTACATACTATATACATACTTAATGTATGAGTACTATAAATATGTAAACACTTAATTGACTAACAAATTAAAGTAAAAAGAGATATGGAGTATGGAAAATATTATAATAGTAGTAATATAATTATAATAGTAAGCTCACTGTAATCGTTCAAATGCTGTCTTTCGATTAAAAATAAATCATACATGATGATAAAGCAAACTGACGTCACGAGTACACCATGTTTATTAGATACATTACATTATATCTAGATATACGCACGTATATCAAAATAAAATTAATACGCTTTAGTTGGCGCACATTAATCTAAGGCAAACTTTAGAAATGAAAATGTAATTAAACGTTGATCTTTTATATATAATTTATTCCATTTATCAATATACCTACATTTTTTGTGCTTAAATGATTTTCAATATGATATGATATTGTAAAAATTTATAAAAAGCAACGTATAATCTGTATTACGGTTATAATGTATAATTTATTCTCTTCTTTTTTTATTATTCATATACATTATATCACAAAAAACGATTATTTGAACGAAAATCGTTTTTTCGCTAATAATTTTTTAGGTTGATGAAAGCATAATACACACTTTTATAATAAGTAGCAAACATATGACGTTTGCGCTGACAGATGTCAGTAGTTTACAGATTTGTTATGCCTATATGGAAATACCATTTATACTACATACAACTTGAAAAAAGTATGTATGTACGTTAAAACATAATAATGCTGTATCATAGAAGTAAAAGTTTAGTCAAATATTAAAGTGCACATAATTTAAAGTGTTCAGAAATTTACATGAAACGATATATCAAGTAAGTATTACACTTACAAGTTTTAAGAAAAGCTAGCTATGTAATTTATACCTTCATTTAACATTTTATGCTTTTAAGTAGGTGTCTATTATAACATATTTATAAATTACTATCTTTTAATAATTATGATATGCCAATATCTAAAAATTTCTGTCATTCACAAACAAACAAACGAATGGATATTATAATTTCACTATAAACAAATGTGATATTTAAAATATTTGTTTAATGGTGTAATTAATAAGAGTCAATAAAAGTAGTTACCAAGAATACTTCCAGCTATATATACTAGAATTGACTACAAAATCTATGGAAAATGGTAGATGTAAAAAATAATATAAATAAATCATACGATTCTAATCATGAATCAAGAACCAGAATTAACAGTCCTGATACTGTGCCATCAACACCTTCTTCGTCATCTGATTATATGACAGGAGAAGGAGATGATAGTTCAGACAGTAAAGCTGCTATACCTTTTAGTTTAAAATCAGTGGAAACTGTACTTTCATTATCTAAGGTATGAAATAATTTATATAAATATAATATAACAGATATTGTAATAATTCTTTGTTTCATGTAATTATATTTCACTTCTAGGCTACTTCTGAAGAATATCTTAAAGATATGATAGAAAAATGTAAGCAAATGGTCTTAGAAAGTGCAGAATGTTCTGACGAACGAAAATGGCTTGTTAGACGATTAATTGAATTACGCTTAAGAGTACAAGAATTAAGAGAGACATCAAAAGAAAATTTGCTTGAAACAGAAGTCATTTTAGGACATCATTTAGTACCACAAAAATATTATATGACTACTTCTGGGCCTGTATATTGTGATCATTGTAGTGGAGCTATTTGGACTATGCTCCAATCATGGTATATGTGTAGTGGTAAGGCTCAATAAAATTATAACTTATTATCTTTAAATGTGGGTTTCCATGATGTTCAATTTTTACTATATTGTTATAGATTGCAAATTTTGTTGCCATTGGAAATGTCTAAATAATATATGTAGAGTGTGTGTTCATGTAGTTGCTAGTGAAGCAGGTGGTTATACTTACACAAAAGATATTTGTCCTGAACAGGGTTTATCAAGTCAGAGATACAGATGCGCTGAATGCAAAGTTCGAATAACATTTAGTAAGTATATTCATTAATAAACACATTATAAGTAGTATATTATTAGATTAAAATAAACTTACTTTAGAAAAGTGTAACTTTCTATGTACAAGAGATATTCTACATTGTTGCGATGTAGATAAACCATATTTTTATTACAAGCTTTCTCAAAAGGACTATCTTTATCTTGTTTTGGCAGTCCATTTAAAAACACAGGTAACATACATAAGGGAAATTTTTGAAAATATGGGTTACAAATGAAAAAAATTTTTTTATGTATTAATATTTCTTTTAAAATACGTTATTTATAAATATAGAATCAGCATGGATTGAGCCCCGTCTTTGCGACTATAGTGGATTGTATTATTGCCAAAGATGTCATTGGAACACTGCAATGGTAATTCCTGCAAGAGTTATTAGAAATTGGGACATGGAACCAAGATTTGTTTCCCGTGCAGCTGCACAACTTTTAACACTTTTAGAAGAACGTTCTGTTTTGTTACTTGAAGAATTAAATCCAAAATTATTTACTTTAGTTCCAGATCTCTCTGTAGTGAAGGTAAATTAAATGATTATGACTGCATTAGAAAAGCGAAGAGTTTTATTAATTAAAAATAAATAATAAACAGAGGATGCGGGAGGAAATGCAGATGATGAAACATTATTTAGTTTTGTGTCCAGAAGCTAATAAACAGGGATTACCATGGAAAATTGGAATACGCACTCATATGATAGAAAATTCGGGAAATTATTCGATTAAAGATCTCGTTGATCTTAATAATGGAATACTCTTAGAAGAAATTCGTACTGCGTATGATACTATGCACACTCATATCACAGAACAGTGTGAATTATGCAAAGCGAGGTAAACTTCAGTGATTGAAAATACTCTGTCCAAGTTATTTTATAACTAAACCGCAAAATATTATAATGTACAGAGGTCATTTATGCGAATTGTGTGGTAATGATGAAATTATATACCCATGGAATGCAAGTTCTATCATTTGCCATCAGTGTTCGGCTGTTCATCACCGTGCATGTTGGTCGAAACAAAATCACTATTGTCCACGATGCACAAGGCTTCAAAAGCGACGTGCTTTGCAAGATAAACAAACTCTGGACACAGATGATATTACAGAAAATGGATTGAACACAAGTGAATCGCCAAGTGAAACAACATAAACGCTAAATACAGTCGCGCTTATTGTGGTTTGTGTATATATATCATGTTTTGTGCAATTCTTTTATAAAATAAAACTGATTTTTAAAAATTCGTATCTATATATTCAATAATATATATGATATCTCAGTATCTATTTTAAATAATAGAAGATAGATATTTTTAAGTAAATCTATTGTTTCTTCATAAGTGGATTACTAATTATAATTCGCGTAAAGAGGAACAATTCAAATAAAATTATTTTGTAAATTATTATTGATACAGCATTTGATAATCTGTCATCCAAAAAAATGATAGGTAATATTTTTCTTCAAGTTACTCTTTGCTAAATTAATTTTTTAACAGCAACATTCTGTTCTTTTTTAATGAAAATCTAATTGCTGATACATTAACGTCTCTGTAAAATTCAATACAATTAAGGAAGACTTTACCGTTTACGTAGTAAAAACGTCACATAAGATAATAGAAAGATAATTGTTACATCACGTATTTTCCAATCATTTTCTATGAGTAGAAATATCATGATTTTTAGAATTTTTACATTTTTATTATGTATCACAGTCACTTTGGCTGTTGAATCTGATTCTAATTCAATAACATTAAAAGAAACGTATATTACTTCAATGGAAAAGTCAATTCAAATACTAATAAACTCTGAACAAGCGATCCATAAGAAAATTGTGAGTATTAAAAATTATTTAAAAGCACTGGCATCTGATATGCTCCCCAAGTGTGAAAATACACAGAAAAAATCAACAATTGGTGATGTTTTCAACTCAGTTAAATCCAAAATTAAGGCAATATTTCCAGGTATGTAATATTATTTAATATTTTTTTATATAAATATGTTCATAATGTAAATTTTAGGAACATACTGGTGTGGTGATGGTAATATATCTCCGAATGGAGAAGATCTTGGACTTTTTGATAGTACAGATGCTTGTTGTAAAACTCACGATCTTTGTTCAGAGAATATTTCAGCAGGAGAAAAACGAAAAGGACTTTTCAACAATGGTATATTCACAAGGTAATTAATACTTTACATTAGATTAATTGAAAGGGACTAAAATACATGTTCTAGTATAGGTCATCATGTGAATGTGATAGAGCATTTTATCAATGTCTCAAAGAAGCTCATAACATTTTTGCTACTAATATTGGAAGAACCTATTTTAATGTTTTAAGGCCTCAATGCTTTCAGACAGATTATCCTATTGTAGACTGTAAAAAATACACAAGGTAACATATTTCATAGTTTCTTCAATTGTTTGTGCAAAATATTTTCAATATGATTCGTTATCATTAAATATTAGGCATCGATTGATGAATAACAAATGTGATGAATATAATTACAACTACTCACTACCACAAATAATGCAATGGTTTGATAATCCAGATTTTTAATAATCTTTAGAGGATTGAATAATATAATGTAAGTAATTTGTAGTAAACTGTTGCTATATTAAATTAATTTTTGTACTAGATAAAAATATTAAAGAACAAAATGTACTTGTTGTTACCATAGAAACAATTACTAGCGCCTAATGAAGTGTTTCTTTAATTAGAAATGTTCAAGTTCAAGTGTTCCTTTCAGTGGTATTCCTCTTTTAATAACGTGAGGTATTGTTTTAGGTACCATACTGAAAAATAAATTATACAGTTATATGTTTTTAATAACTAAAATTCTGTTTTAATAAATAATTAACTTACGTAATACAATCAATAATAGGACACACTGAAAGACAAAGTGTACAACCCGTACAATCATCTGTTACTAGTGGAATGTGAGTTTCAGAATCAAATCTAATTGCTTGATAACCAGAATCAGCACAAGCCATATAACACTTTCCACAGTTTATGCACATATCCTAACGCATAGAATTGTTTATCCTTAATATATAATAATAAAAATGAATAAAACTTGAAATGATTAAAAAACGATTAAAACCTACATCATCTATTAACGCTACCACTTGTTCTTTGTTATTCAAGTCCTTGTAGGTACTGATATGATTTAAAGCTTTACCAATAACATTTTTTATAGTTGGTACAGGCGCAATAGGTTTTGGAGCAGGTCTTGTTATTTCGACAGATTTTGCGAGTGGATTCGAGTTAAGTTTAATCTCAGCTATTTTCTGTTCTCTAAGTTTTTGATATTCTCCAAAATATGGTATATTCTGAAACACGAAGCAATTACAATATATTATAGCATATTTTTATTTAGTGCATATTTATTTTATTCAGTCAGTTAGCCAAAAATTACACTTACTTTGCCAAGAGCATGTTTTAATACAACTGGTTTCCCTTTTTGATGTTTAAAGGTCGGTGGACTTTGTCCATCCCAATTTTTTACCTGCTCTAAACTTTTCAAGTACAGCAAGGCTTTTAAACCAGTCACGTAATCATCAATTAGAGTAAAATCTTGATTCTGTACAGCGCTGCAAACCTATCCGCCATTTAAAAATAATGTAAATCCAATGTAATTGATGTTATATGTAGAAAATTCAAAAAAAGATAACATGGCTAACTGATTCACCTGCAGAACAGATGCTCCACAATGTAAAAACTGAAGAGCAACATCCGCTGAATCAATACCGCCGATACCAAGTATGGGAAATCCAGGAAGATTTTTCGAAATGGAAGAAACTGCCTTTAAAGCTAACGGTCTAGTTGCATTCCCTGACATACCTCCATAAGTTGTAGCCTTCTTAATGCCAACAGCTGGCCATGGCGTTGCATCCGCGTTCAAGCCCATTAAACTTTGAACCGTATTTATGGCAGATACTCCATCAGCATGACCTATTGCAAAAGATTATTTAGAAAATATTTTAATTATTTATATGCGAAAAAATACCTTCGTAAGCTGCCTTGGCTATCGAAACGATGTCGGTAATGTTTGGTGTTAATTTCACGAAGAATGGTATCTTTATAGCTTCCCGAACCCATCTTGAAATATTTCTTACCAATTCGGGATCCTAATATGTGAAAATTTGTATAACGATTGATAATACAATGATAATAAATTATTCAAATTATGTACTTGACCACAAGCTAAGCCCATTCCAGATTCTCCCATTCCATGAGGACAAGATAAATTTAATTCTAGAGCATCAGCACCGGCTGATTCAGCTTTTTGAGCAAGTTCCGTCCAATCTGCTCTATTGTATGTACACATAATACTAGCAATAATAATCTAAAAATAAATTTGAATCTTTATCAACAAGAGTGATGTAAAAATCTTATAAAAACTTATATAATTGTACGTTTTTTTAAACCTTAGATGGAAAATCTTTTTTCAGCTCTGTAATACTATTACACCAGTAAGCTTCTGACTTTTCAGATATCAATTCAATATTCAAAAAGCTACTTTGTTCCGGACCGTAATGGTAGCGTGAAGTTGTACCTTTAATTATTCGTGGAGACACATTTGTGACAAGATCCTAAAACATTGCTTCCATAAAATAATTTTTCCAAAAAATATTTGACATTGATTTAATTACTTTATCCAAAGAAAAGGTTTTCGTAACAACGAAACTCCATCCAGCCTCGAAAGCTCGTCTAATCATGGTACTACAGGTGGTCGGTGGTGCAGAAGCAAGGCCAAAAGGATTTTCAAATTTTAAACCACACATTTCGACAGATATATCAACGTCATCGATTGGAGTGTGAAACTTAGGTAATTGAGGGACTTCGGATACTTTCAAATTATAACAATTCTATTGGGCAGCAAATAAAACATTGTTTAAACTACTTAAATATTTCATTCTAACAGATAATTATTTCGTCGATCTTTTAAATTATTACCTGAATATATTTGTGAATATACCATGCAGCTATTTTTCCGTCATTTACAGATTCAACGGTAGTATGAGCAACACCAGCAAGATCTCCACCACAGAAGACTCCGGGTACAGAAGTGCTCATAGTTTCCGTGTCTACTTCCGGTAAGTTCCATTTATTCATTTTAATGGGTACCATGGCTCGCGTTACTTAAAGATATAATTCTTTAAAAGTATTTCTTCTTAAAAAAAAAAAGAAGAAGCGTTAATGCAACTTAAATTATTACCACTCGAATCTTGCAATCCTGATCCAAAAGCAGATATAATAAAATTTGCTTTTAATCTGAAAATTTGTTCCTCATCTTCTATCCATTCATTATTCTCGTCTTGCTCGGTTCGACAGAATTCTATTGCAACTATTCTTCCATTTCGAGTAATTACTTGTTTCGGTGATTGAAAAGGAACGAACTCGCATTTTTCTTCTCTTGCTAAATCAAACTGATCACATCGAAAAACTTATATTATAAAATAACACAAGAAGAAGGCTATATTTCATTTTGTACAGCGATAATTACTTCTTCAGGGACGGCTCGAATGTTAGTGAACCCTTTTCTGAAAACCACGAAAACTTTCTTTGCGCCACATCTTAGCGCAGATGTAGCACAATCGAAAGCTGTATCTCCAGCACCGAGAACTACAACATTCCCATAAAGAGAAGGTAGTTCGTTGCTTTTACATGCGCACATTCCCGGTTTACTACCCTTCGCTACTTTTGGTAAAAAACTCTTCGATGTAAAAAAACCCATCTCTTCTGTAAGATTTGAGAAAATTGGAACAGTCTTTGCTTGCGAAAGGCCAATTCCTAAAAAAATTGCTTTATATCCGGAACTTTGAAGACCCTACAAAGTTTTAATGTATAAAATCTAATCTTTAAAGTTAGTTGAAGCTGGTTGTACTTTTTACCAATCATAATCATAATATTACATGTAAATACCTGTATCGTTAAATCATTCTCAGATAACGCTTTGCCCAGTTCAATCTTAACACCTAAATCTTTGATAAGATCTATCTCAAAGTTAACGACATCATACGGTAATCGATACTGCGGAATTTCTGATGAGCTTAAGCCGCCGATGTAATTTTCTTTCTCGAATATTGTAATATTATCATACCCCAAACGTGCAAGAAATGATGCACAGGATAAAGAAGCTGGTCCACAGCCGAACAAAGCAATTTTAGTATCGGAATGTGGAACGCTTTGTCCGGGAATTCTAGTTTGAGGTATATTCATTTGTTTGAAGATCTAAAGAACAACGATTAGCGAGTTATGATTACGTATTTAATGCACGAAACATTAGCCAAGATTGTTTGGCTCCTTACATCTGTCGCAAATTGTTGAAGACCACCGATATTTATGGGTCCTTCCTCAGATGCATGCAAATTACATCCACCCACGCACAAATCACTTGTCGGACAAACCATACCGCAAGTAAGTCCGAGAGGATTATCGGACAGAATCGCTTTTGCTGCACCATAATAGTTCTTGTTTGAAATGGAAGTTATAAAAGATTTAATATCCAGTTGCGTTGGACATGACTTTTGGCAAGGAGCGTCTGCACATTTTAAACAGCGCGCGGCTTCTTTTAATGCACTACGTTCGCTTAATGTGGTGTGCTTTATGTCATCGAAATTTTTTGTTAGAGGTGGACATTTCTGTAAAATAATAGAATAACAAAATATAAAATATATAAAAACGTATAAAATAATGAAATAATAACAATCTAGAAAGAACTATCTAACGTAAAAGTATCTATCTTGTTCAGATAAGATTTAGTCCGTAATTTTTAATCAGTAATATATCTTACAATGCAATTTTCATTAATATTTCTCTTCCATATTTTCTTATTTTCTGTAGTATGCGCCGAGGGAACAAAATTTGCAAATGGTTTTATTTTTGGATTTAAGCTTAAAAGGTTCTGGAAAGGAATGTTTAGAATTAGATTAAGAATGTTCCTAACATATCATCAATGCCACGATATATTAATTACTCACTTCGATATCAGGCACATCTTTGCTAAGTAACGCGATAGATGCCATTTCTTCGCAACGATATTAAAATTTCACACAATTATTGAGTAATCACAAGCGTAAATATTAGATTTGCAGATGTCATCAATCGTTATAATAACTGGAGCAACTTACTCCGAGTTACCGTGAAGACTGACTGAGTGGTTTACTTGAAATGTATTTAGAATTTTGAAACTCCAATATACTACTTGTGTTTAAAACATACTACACAGTCACGAAACATTATCTTTAGTTCGAGAGCGCAGATAAACTCAAATGCAGCCTTACATATACAATTACATATGTACATATGGTAGTTTCGGGTTTTTCCTTTTATGTCTCTGCTATAATGCTTATTTTATATGTGATAACTCCGTATCAAGTAAAACAGCTTTATCTGCATTACCGACTTCTTCAGATTTATAGTACCCGATCTGAATTAAGAGAATTGCTTTAGCTTCAATAGGGAAGGCTGTAAAGAAGACAAGAACAATAGGGAATACTGTACTTTGATTACAGAATACGTTGAATCGATAAACGATAAATATTAAAAATGATGTACTCTCTGTAATCGAATATGATTATAGCCTAAAGAAACCGTCCCGTTCGAATGTCGTTTAATTAAATACAGATAGTAGGAAGCGCTCTCTTCCCCGATATAATTACGATTCATCATAAAATAGTCCTGTAATCTTGCAAACTCTTTAATTAAATGTTAGAATTCTACGATGTAAATGTTACAAACCCACGAGGCAAATGGTAAACTGATACAAAGTTAGTATTTCCAACATAAAGGTAAATTCAATGTACGAAATTGCAACATAAGTGATTTGTTTGAGAAAATGGATATATTTGCGGAGAAACAAACCAGGTTCAAAAAGATACGCCCTAATAAACATTTGCAAAATAGTTTATCGATCATTTACTATCTGGGATTCTGGTCGGAATGGGCCAAATATAAATATTTGTATAATATATACACAACTTTTAATTTAATATTCTTGCTTGGAATTATTATAACTAGCAATATCGTATACGTAATTATAAATTGGGGGAATATAGAGGCAATGATGGCCAGTTTAAGTATTCTCATGACTTATTCTACGTACGCCACAAAGGTATAATTTAATATGTAAGATGTCTTTTTGAATATCTTAATCGTTATGATACAATTTAAAAACTGTATCGTGTAATAATATAATTGACCAAATATTTTTGCTCGCTACTTCTACTCTCACTCTCTTTCTCTCTCTCTCTCTCTCTCTCTCTATCTATCTATCTATCTATCTATTTATCTATCTATCTATCTATCTGTCTATGATAGATATGACATACACTTTTAAGAAAATAGAATAAATAAACATATTATTCTATTAGATACTTTTTACATTTGTAAATAGGTAATTTATATTATCTGTCGGCGCAGGCGTATCAAAGATCTTATAGATATAACAAACAGCGAAATGTTTAATCGAGATAACGATAAATACGAACGCATTGCGGCACATTATACTTGGCAAGCAATTTTTCATCAAATCACTTATCAAACTTTTGGTTGCATTACTGTAATTTCTTGGGGATGTACTCCGATATTATCTAAACAATTACCAATGGTGGGATGGTACCCTTATAATGTAACATCTACACCAGCTTTTGAAATTACTTCTTTGCATCAATTTGTGGTCGTCTGTACAAGTTGCATTAACAATATAGCAATAGATACTTTTGCAACAGGTCTTATAGCGACTGCTTGTTGCCAACTAACAATCTTAAATTATAATATTTCTTCGATGCATTGTATAATAGAAAAAAAATATACTTTATTAAATGATAATGTCAATATTGAAAACTCTACCTTAAAAGTTTATAGTAAAATATATGAAGATTTGAAACATTGCATTGAACATACTATTATGATATTTGAGTAAGTTTCCTAATTAAAAATACAAATTTCAACATCTATTCCTCAAATATATACGCACATTGCTAAATATTTCCAGTTTCTCAAAACAAATCCAAGATGTATTTGGTACTTTAATATTTTTACAACTTCTAGTAGATTGTATTGTCGTTTGTGCTATATTATTCAACATATCACAGGTAAATCTTGCATATTAACTTTGTTCGGTTTACGCAGTCGTAAGTATGTACTCTGTATTTGTTACATTCACAGATGAAAGATTACGTTATATCTGAATTTCTTGGCACATTACTATATACGTGTTGCGCGATATACCAAATCTTCATATATTGCTGGCATGGAAATGAACTACATCTTCATGTATGTAATTGTGATAAAAAATTTAATAATAAAAAGTTTTAGTTAAAAATCAGATTTACAGGGTATGAGAATATGTTCATCTGCCTATGCAAATAACTGGTGGGATAATAGCAAGGATTTTAAACATGCCTTACTCATTATAATGGCAAGAGCACAATGGCCTCTTATATTAATTGTTGGAAATGTTATGGAATTATCATTACAAAATTTCGTTCTCGTATGTATATATATCTACAATAATTTCATCTTTTTTATTCATTAATGTGATCTTTTAGATTCTACGTACATCGTATTCTATTTTTACCGTTTTAAGAACTTCTACAGCTACTTAGATCTGTTGATGATTATAAAAATTTACAATAGAAGAATATTTAAAATGTTTATTTAGACATTAATAAACATGACAGAATTTTAAATATGAAAATCTTCTAGCCATGCGATCAATGTTAGTATAAAAATATAGATTCAACAATCTTTCAATACCTTTATAATGTATATAAAATATAAAAAATAAATATATGTATAAACATACATTTTACGATACATATATGTCTCGATAATCGTAATCCGTATTTCATATCGCAATTTATAATCATATAATACGTAATATGATTATAATGCTTCTACCATCACAGCTATTCCTTGACCTCCACCAATGCAGGCAGAACCAATTCCTAATTTTCCACTTTTCCGTCTTCTGCAAAAGTGATTAGGTATCATTATCTTCATTCTATATATTCATTAATTTCTTATTTTTTAATATTAACACACCTTAATTCATGTATCAAATGTGCAGTAATTCTACTACCAGATGCAGCTAATGGATGTCCAAGAGCAATAGCTCCACCATCCACGTTTAATTTATTAATATCTAGATCTAACTCTCTAGCACATGCCAATGTTTGAGCTCCAAATGCTTCATTAATCTAGCAAAACATATAAATAATTATGTGTTTGATTTCTCACATTAATCTAGCAAAACATATAAATAATTATGTCTTTGACATCTACATTTAAATGAGATTTTTATTAATACTTTTACCTCAACAAGTTCAACATCATTCAAATTTTTATCAGTAATTTTAAGAAGTTGTTTGATAGCCGGAGCTGGACCAATTCCCATAATACTAGGTTCTACACCTACAACACTGTATCCTATCAAGCGTGCTAATGGTGTAAGTTGTTCTGTCTTAACAGCTTCTTCGCTAGCTAAGATAATTGCTCCTGCACCATCGCAAATACCCTATGTGGAAATTTTATACGTATGTCCAGAAAGCATAAAATATAATTCTAATGTATCTACAATTAACTTTAATAAGACACATATTAACATACAGACGCAGATCCTGCTGTAACTAAACCATCTTTCTTAAAAACAGGAGGTAATTTTGCTAAACTTTGAGAAGTTGTTTGAGGTCGTGGATGTTCATCAGTACTAACGACAACATCTTGCTTTTTCACAGTGATTGTAACAGGTGCAAGTTCCTCCTTAAAACGACCAGCATCATTGGCTGAAATAA
The DNA here is from genome assembly GCA_014737475.1 of Bombus confusus. Taxonomy (NCBI): domain Eukaryota; kingdom Metazoa; phylum Arthropoda; class Insecta; order Hymenoptera; family Apidae; genus Bombus; species Bombus confusus. The sequence goes on from JACXIV010000174.1 coordinate 117,589, forward strand.
TTGAAATTCCATTTCAATATTTTTATTCATTTATATTAATAACTTAAATAATTAACACTGAGTTCCATATACAAGACATTTACCAGCTTTCCATAATTGTTGACTTCTTAAAGCAAATTCATCTACCTCTTGTCTGTTTAAGTTATATTGAGCTCCAAGCTTTTCCGCAGTTATACCCATAGGTAAATTACAATAAGTATCAACTAATCCAAGCCATAAAGCATCCTCAAACTCATATTTTTGCCCTAAAGTTGTACCAAACCGAACATTTCTTACAACAAAGGGAACTTGACTCATATTTTCTGCTCCTCCTGTTAAAACTATCTTAGATTGCCCTGTTAAAATATCCTAAAAATAATAATTAATTACCTTTTATGTTTGTACAATTTTATTACAAGTAAATCTTATTCTAGTTTTTTAATATATACATATACTATGTGATACATGAATCTATACCTGTGCACCATTAACAACTGATTGAAATCCAGAACCACATAATCTATTTACAGAAAATGCCGGTTTTTCTAAAGGTATACCAGACTTCAGTGAAACATGACGTGCTAAAAAACCTCCATCAGCAGATGATAACTTGTAAATAATAATTATAAATCTTATAAGAGCAAGGAAAATTTAATAAAAACTATCAATTGGTACTCGTAAATATTGATTAACTACATACAGCTAATACATGTCCAAAAACAACACTATCTATTTTATCAGGATTTAGCTTTGCAGATTGCAAAGCAGATTTGGCAGCAACAACTGATAGATCAGTTGCGCTTTTATTGGAAAATACACCACCCATTGCACCAAATGGGGTACGTTTTGCAGCTACAATAAAGATACCTATAAGAAAAAAAATATTATTTGAATATATAATATCTATATACAGTTGTTTGATAGTTTTAATTACTTAAAATATAAATATAAATATATACAAACGCATGTTAAAATAATAAAGTAACAGTTATCTAGTTATATCTAACATTAAGTCCAAAGGTCGAAAAAAATATTCGCAAAACACCTAACATTTATTCTTCTGAAATTATATATATGACATATCATTTTTTCAGTACTATTAAATATATTTTGCATATATACACATATAATATTAATTATTTATTTACAATTTCACTTTATATTAAAACATTTTTTCTTATTTTCCTGCCGCATAAAAGTTATAATGTTTATATATTTCAAAGATCTTGTAATTATAAAACTTTAAATATAATATATTTTTCTGCTGAATCAGAAGTATTATAAAAATAAATGGAAAAACTGGAAATTTAAGAATAAGGAATTTAAGAAAATATGTAAGTATTTATTCAATTTTTTTACTAAATATATATCTCTAGATATATTTATTTTTATATATTAAATGTTTTGAATATTACATACCTTTCGTTGCAACAGACATTGTGTAACGATATATTTTGTACTACAATAAAGTAAGTAAAACAGAAATTCAAACACTAACGTATTGCACAGTGTCCAATATGTTAAAATATTTATATATGTACCACTATCTGCTACCACACGTTTGTAACATAAATACACTCATTATATAGTGATTTGTATACTAACACATAAATCACTCAGAAGATAAGTGGCTGCAGTAACGTCGCAAGCGATTTCGTTACCCGTTACTACGGATGGAATTTTATTTTTTAGGAGATTACTTAATTAAAGGAATGAACACTTGGAACATACATGCACTTTTATTGTAATAAATACTTTTATAAATATCAGTAAAGTTATTTAAATATCACATGTTAAATTCCAACTTACAATTAGATACGTAATTGTTAACCAAGTAATTTTGATTTATCATGTATCTTTTTTTTACGAGCGAAACGCATTGAAATTGACGAAAATTTACTTATTTTCATAAATTCCTAGATAATTTGTACAATTATTTATTATACAATTACACCCATAAAAACGGATGAAATTGGGAACTACTTATCCTATAAATTGAAATTGAACTAAAATTAAACGATTTTTGTTTACAAGAGATATAATACTTTATTATAAGAAATATGAGGAATCATTTTATTTTATTCTTCATAGAATGATTCACTGATGTGTGCTTGAAATGCGTGTTTTACCCCCTGTTGAAATCAATAATTAGTTTTTATCATTTTCTTTTTATATTGTATACAAATATTTACTTACTTCTTGAAAATGTTTATACATTTCCTGTGCGACGTGAACTGATGAAAAATTGGCACTTAAAGTACGTTTTGTCGGCGGTGTCAAGGCATGATCTATTGCCGTCCAAATGCATTGTGTTTCATTCACCTTAAAAAAATAACAACTGAAAATTAGTTAATTCAGAATCAGTTAAATTGTTACATAATATAATTTTAATGCCTTTACCTCCATATTTGTTGTCATACTAATAATTGTGTTGCTTACAACTTCATCTGTCTCATTTGCTTTCAATATTATTTTTTCACCAAAAATATTAGAATCATAATAAATAATTAAATTTCCTGATGCAACAAAGTTCCAGACACCTTCTTTATTTCTAGCAAACAAAGAAGCACTTTTTTCAAAAGAAATGGAGTTCTGATCATCCTCCTCCTCCTCTTCCTCCTCCTCATCATCATCCTCATTATCATCATCATCATTATCATCATCACCGTCGTCGTCGTCGTCGTCGTCGTCGCCGTCGCCGTCGCCGTCGCCGTCGCCGTCATCGTTATCATCATTGTCATCAACATCATCAACATCATCATCATCACCATCATCATTGTCACCTTCCTCTTCTTCATCCTCTACTTCGTCTACTTCAGCATCTACTTCGCCTTGATCGCCTTCTTCATCTACTTCTTCATTCTCACCATCTTCTGGTTCCTCTATTACTGGACTATCCTGTACATCTTTTTCTCCTGTATTTATATAAAAAACATAAATTTGCATCAAAATAACTACTTTAATTAAATAATATGAACGCTATGTGCAAGCAAAAAGCTAGTGTAAAAGCTACTATCCTATAAAGTTACCTTATACAAATATGTAGATATGTATAAATATTGAACACATTTAAAATTGAGGAAAATTTTTATTTTAATTGGTGAAAAAAATTTAAATTGCGTTTTGTATCGTAAATTACATTTTATTCAACGCTATGCAACTAAAATATTTTAGTATTTGTACAAGTTACTTTTTAATATAAATATCGACAGTTATTTAAAAATTACTAGAAAATTAACAGAAATTCAATAGATATTGATAAAATTTATGATAACAGTACATTGGTTTAGTAATAAAACTTTATCCATTATGAAGTATAATATAAAATAGTTCTATTGTCATGTCTTGCATTTTGTTTCTTTCATTACAAATAATAAAAGTTGAATGGAATTAAATATGTTTTAATAAAATAATTTTATACATGTCTATATGATGAATCAATATTATTATTTGTATATCACAATTAAACTTACAATCAAATATATTAATCAAAAAACATTTTTTGGACAGTTCCTTTAAAAGGTAACAAAGCATGTCTTCGTACCGATCTCTGTATGATTGCCCCTTTATAGCATATTTGATATTAAATTATAATATTTTTAAACAGTATTACATTTTATGAATATAAATAAAGATACATTAATATTTTTTAATAATGAAAAAATATATGTTTTTTATAGAATGCGTATAACATACAACGAATACACATGCAGTCACAAGCAAGGATTATAAACTAAGGAAAGCATTATAAACAAGAGATTTTCATCTTATTCCTTACGGCTTTCGCTTAAAGTTTGTTGGATTTTATCAACTGTATCCTTGAAATTTTTTGCCAGTTCTAGAGTTTTAAATTTAACTGCTAATTGCTCTATACATGGTTGCTCTTCAGCATAATTCATGCCTGCCCATATCCAAGTGCGATCATTGTTCGTAGTGAGTTTAGTAAAGATAATATCTGGAGTAAGTAAGAGATTGCATACTACTTTGTAAACTTGCTCTCGTCGTAGCAACAATCTGTAACGGTCATATTTTGGATGATGTAAAATTTTCATTTCTCCAACACCCCTTTCTTTCCATTCGCGCATGTTCACATCGTATCTGTATAATTTAGCTCTTTCGCAAAATACTGTAACAAATATGTGGTCATTTAAAACAATTTTTCAAACAATTGTTTTAAAACAATTATTTTAAATTATACCTTTCTCTTCCTCTTCTTCTCCAGTATGTACTTCGATAATATCAGGCAAAGGTATAATAGGCTCGAAATGAGGATCATGATCTTGATCACTTTCGGTTTGATCACATTCTTCTTCTTCATTTTCATCTTTTTTGTCCGCTGTAACTTCTTTTGCTTTTTGCACAGATTTTGATTTTGAACCAAATACAGCTGACCCAGCACCAACAAAAGAAAAATTTGGATCTATGAAATAAACATATGTGTAATAATATTATCAGTTTTTACTTATTTAAATTGCTATCATGTGGATAATGATATGAAAAATGTACCTGTTTTGAATGCTATCTGGGAACTTTTAGCTGCTAAAGTAGAAAATGACACATCTGTCGTTGGGAAGAAAGGAACATCACTATCCTTTTGTGTTTCACTTGTTGTTGGTATTAATGTTCCAAAAGCATTGGCAACAGGATTTGAAATTGTAAAAGATGATGTAATTGTACGTGAGCCGGAGAATAAATTGGACGAAAATGATGTAGATGTATTAGGAAATATTGAATTAGTAGATTTAGCAGATGTATCAAATGATGATGAACCTGTGGTTGAGCTTTCAGAACTAGCTTTCAATGCAGAAGATCCGAAAATAGAAGTACTAGCACCAAATACAGATGTCATTGCATTATTTGTATTTGTTTTTGGTTGAGTGTTGAAATTATTTGAAAATATTGATTCAGAATTATTTGTACTGACGTTAATGGAAGCAGGCTTAAGTAATCCAGAAGAATCTTTTTTCCACATTCCACCAAAAATATTCTTTCCTGTATTATCTAATTTTGCCATTTCAAATATGGATGTTGTAGATGTTGCAGGTGATGTCATAAATGAAAAAGGTGTAGTCGATGATTCTTGTCCTTGAGAATTAGTGGGACTGCAAATTTTTAAATTTTCAGGTGTTAAAGTATCAGGCATAGATTTTTGTATTTCATTTGTAGCAGATGTAGTTTGGGACATTACAAATGGAAAACCAGTTTCCTTATCACTTGATGTGATCGTATTAGTATTCCCAAATGATATACTTGATGTAGTTGTTGTAGAGAGAGAATTTGTTGCAAATTGTGGTGTGGTTGTACTATGCAATCCCGACTTGAAAATGGAAGAAACAGTTGTACCAGTATTTGAAACAGGTGTTTGAACAGTTGTGACTTCGTTAGATGCGGGACTCAAGTTAATAGATTTTGAGAGTAACTGTATCCCAGATGTAGTAGTCAGAGGTTTTTGATCCTCTGCAGTTGTTTTTGATGTAAATGCTGCTTTTTCAGAATTTCCGTCTGAAGATAAAGATACATCCGAATATTCTTTACAACCTCTACATCCAGGACAATCTGGCTTTTGTTTGTATGCGTAGAAGTTTTCTGGAAGTTGAAACTTTAATGCAGCTTGTTTTTCTTCAGGTGTTACTTTCATCTCGTACAGAACTTCGATATCTCGCGTAGGTGAAACTTCGGTAAATACTTCTACTTTCGTTTCAGCAGTTTTTTCAATGGGTCGGGGCTCCATCCTTGATTTATCAATTACATCTTTGAAATTGTTAGCAATGTCGGATGTTTTAAAGCGACACGCAAAGAGAGTGGGTTCGATTTCTCCTTCGCTATAATCAGCAGCATTCCATATCCATGTTTTCTCATCTTTCGGCTTCAATTCCAAATTTGGAAGCACGAAATGATTTAAACACAGCTTTAATATTTGTTCTCGTCTCATTATTAGTCGCAATTTGCCTGTTTCCTTGTGTCGTAATAATTTTATGTCACCTAAACCACGTTCTTTCCATTCATTTACCGATTTATCGTATCTAAACAACTTCGCTCTATGACTATAAAGGACTTCTTCTTCTTCTTCACCTGTTTTAACTTCAATTTTATCTGGTAATGGAATTATTGGTGAAAAATGAATGTCATCGCTTTCCACCACTTCCTCTTCACTATTTTCTTCTTCACCAGACTTTGTTGGAGATGATTTAGACACAAAATTGAAATCAAACAATTTTCCTGGTGTTCCAAAAACAAATTTTGCATTTGATGTATCTGTTTTACCATCAGATTTTATAGCTATCGGAGATGTAGATTTAGAATCTATAGAAACATCATCAGAGGTAGGTAAACTAAGTGAAAATCCACTTGTACTTTTTTTAGTAGCATTCTCTGGAATACCAAACGTAAATGCGGTTATAACTCCAGAGGAACTTGTACTTATCCGAAAACCATCAGCTTTTAGTTTAGGTGGAAGAGACAGATCTTTTGGTGTATCACAAAAAACACAATAGTTACTTCCAGATGCATTAATAATATAGCAACATTTACATTCCCACGAGACAGCAGGTGGTTTAAACATTTGGGAAAGAGGTGTTTGACTTGACGTAACTGTGCTTGAGATATTTGATTTATTTGGCACAGAAGAATGTGGTTCTTCACAAGCTATACATTTTGCATTCGATGCAGTATTTCTTGTATAGCAAGCATTACATTCCCATGATCCTGCTGGTGGCTTAAACATTTCCGACAAGGAAGTCTGTATTTTGTTTGTTTGTGTATTTTGAAGAATTTCTGGCTTTTTCAAATTTTCTGCTGTAATACAATCCTTTACCATCATTTGTTGATTGCTAGTAATTGTATTATAGAATTGAGATGCTTGACTGGATGTTTTAAATGTTGCTGCAAACATTCCTGTTTTGTTGTCTGACCCATATTGTATATTCCAATTGACAACTGTATTACTACTACTTTTTAGTGTAAATGGGCATTTTGCAAGAATATTATAATTATAACAAATTTTCAAACTATTTTCATCTATCATTAATAAACGAATTCTGTTCGTTTTTGGATTCCATAAAATCTTTATCTGTCCATTACCTCTGTTTTCCCATTGTTTGACATCACTGTTGTAATACTGAAGGCTAACCTTTTCACTGAATAGCATTTCTTCATATTCAATTTGCGCAAGAGACTTGTCTGCATCTTGAATACCCACAAGAGTAGACGTTGGAACAGTAGAATTTGGAGAAGCAGGAGCAGGAGCAGGAGCAGAAGCAGAAGCAGGAGCAGGAGCAGGAGCAGGAGCAGGAGCAGAAGCAGGAGCAGGAGCAGGAGCAGGAGCAGGAGCAGGAGCAGGAGCAGGAGCAGGAGCAGGAGCAGGAGCAGGAGCAGGAGCAGGAGCAGGAGCAGGAGCAGGAGCAGGAGCAGGAGCAGGAGCAGGAGCAGGAGCAGGAGCAGGAGCAGGAGCAGGAGCAGAAGCAGAAGGTCTTCTAAGTGAAAATTGAGGAGTACTAACAGAAGTATTCTCGCTAGTAACAACAGTACTGGTTGGTTGTGAAGATGAAATTGATGAGTTATGAACACTAACAGTTGGTACTGTTGTAACCCCTGATTGAGAAAGTGTAGTTGCTTTTGTAAATGGAAAAGTAAACTGCGATGTAGCTATTATTCCAGTAGTCGAACTTTTTTGTGTTGTAGTTGTAAAACTTTCAGCATTCGTTACAGTCTTATTAAATGTAAAACCGGCAAATGGACTAACTTCTGATTTAGTAGGAACTTTTGAAGATTCTGTAGTAGATGTTTTTTGAATTGGTGTTGTTTTAAATGAAAATCCACCAATAACTGTTGTAGGTACATTAGTTTTTAATTTCTCTGATGTAATGGTTTCTGTCGCATCAATAGATTGTTTTTGAACAGTTTGTCCAAAAACAAATGGTGTTTGTTCTATAGCTTTTAAATCTGATTTTGCTTTTTCCGACTTTTTAATATTATTTGATGTAGTACTAGCTTTAGTTGATGTTTTATCAATACTTTCAATTACTTTTTCAGATGTAAGACTTGCTTTAGCTTTATCAAAATGTTCCTTAAAGGAAATACCTTCTTCAACAGTCTTAAATCTGATACAAAACTTTTCTACCTTTAATTCTCCATCAGCAAAGTCATGTGCAACCCAAAACCATGCCTTTTCATTATTTGATTTAGCAGTTAACTCCATATCTGGCACAAGATAATGATTTGCACATACCTTTAATACTTGTTCCCTGCGCATAAGTAAACGAACTTTTCCTTTTTCATTTTTAAGTAATTTGACGTTTCCTATACCACGTTCTTTCCATTCATTATCCACGAAACGGTAAAGTTTAGCTCTTGCACAAAACAGTGTCTCTTGACCCTCTTCTCCAGTAGTAACTTTAACTTCTGCGGGTAATGGTATAACAGGAACAAAATCCGGAATTGGATCATGTTCATGATCTGAACTATTTGGAGATCCAGTTGAACAGATAGTATCTTGCTTTGATGTTTCTGATACAGAAAGATTTGCTGGAGTAGTTGTAACAGTATTTGATAAAGGCGGTAAGTTTACTGTTGTTGGTATAGTAGCTTGGGAAGGCATAGAAATTTGATAACAATGTGGAGCAGATTGTTCTGTAGCAACTGGAGTAGAACTACTTTGTCTGAAATGTGGAGGAATCGTTACACTAAGTGTTGGCTGAACAATTGGTGCTGTAGTTGGAAGTGTATCAGAAGTGGTAATAGCAACATTAACTGGTGGAATTTTATTTACAGGAGCGTCTTTTATAGTTGTTTCTGGCTTTGATGTTTCTACTTTTTGCAATGGAATTTGCAATGATTGATTTGTCGGTGGCATAAATAAGCTTTGTTGAAGAATGTTTTCAGGCATTTTCGATCTCGTATTAGGATACAATACCGGCATTGAATAAACATTTGGAGGGTATAAAGAAGGAATAGCTTGTGCATTTGGATCATTAAATGACATTCCTGCCGCATAATATCCTTGAAAAGTAGCTGAAGGATATACCAACTGAGGATATGGATGTCTATGAGAAGATTGAAACATGTTCCCGGATATCGAAGATGCGGGGCCTGATTGATTTGCGTTGTAATTCAAATCATTGTAATCATCTTCGTTTAAAATGGACAAATCTTCTTCTAAATTCGGACTAACATTAACATTAATCTGAGTACGTTGTTTCTGAAATTCTTTTCGTAATTCTGTTACTTCTTTTGCTAATTTTTCGACTTTCTCCATTACTGTTTTGTTCAATTCCAATATAGCTTTATTTTGCTCTGCTATTGATTGTATCTTATTATCCTTTGCATGAATCATTTGATTTAGTGAACGAATTTGAGCGTCAAGACGTTCAGGACTCGGACGTGCCTCAGAACGGTTCCGAGATAATTCCAACATATCCTGATGTGCTTTACAAGGAGTGCTAGACTGTTTTGGTGTGCGGTGTATGTTTTTTTGTGGAGTACTCAGAATATTAGTTGAAGCATTTAATCCCGTTAATGTTGATATTTTTGCACCTGTTTGATCAACAGCACTATGAGCAGAAGAATAACTTTCATCCGACATTCCATCGCATTCATTTCTGCTTAAATCACCTCGTGATAGGTCTGGATCAATCCTTTTCAATTTATTTTCAACATTGGAAATATATGTGGAAAGTAGTAAGTTTAAAGGATGTTTCGGATCTGTACCTGGGCTGCGTAAGCGGTCTAATGTTAGATAAAAACATTCTCTTGCTTTTGAGAGCATAATTATATGTTGTGATCTCATTTCAGATGTTAAACTTTCCTTAGGTATAGAACTGACGATCTCATCTGCAAGATTTTCGTACATTTGACCCTGTTGAACTGAAGCTTCTGGACATTTCAAAGCCTGTAGCGCATCTATTGCTTTTTCATATTGTTTGCTGCGTACAAATCGTTGAGCTAGAAGCAATTTACCTTCTTCTAAAGCTTTAATTAATTCTACATTATTCATTTCTTTTCCTTGATAGTTAAAAAATTTAGAATTAGTTATACGAATAACTTGATTATTTTGTAATCTTTCGAGAAGTGGTATAGCAGCTGACCAGTACATTTCAGATCGTGCTTCTAAATATGGTATATCATTATTTTCTTGATCTATTTCTTTCAATGTCTCTGCTCTATAATGAAATATTCGTGCTAAATGAACTAAAAGAACAGGATGCAATCCGTGATTTCCAAGGCAACGTACTACTTCTAAGCCTTTTTGTAATTCTAATCTCAATTCTCCAACATCTTCGTCCAGTGGTTTTTGTTTATCCATAGAATATACTTTATAAGCATAAGACCACCACTGTTCTTGAGCACTAGTACAGAGAGTGTTAGTAAGATCTGCGGGCAATGTAGGTAATCTTTCAGGATTTAAAAGCCCACTCAATTGCTGTTCTTCAAGTGAAGAAGAAGTGCAGATAGCAGCATTTAAAAATGCATCAATATCGAGACGGCTTAAACTTTCAGGAGCTGCTTGATGTAAGTTATAAACAGAAAACTGTAATTCACAGAAAACACGTGACGTTTGATTTGGATGAGGCCCATTATCTTTATTTTGTGAGCCATGGGGCTGAGCTCTTAAACCAAGCCAAACTTGATGGTGTAATGAATCTGGCCATACTTCTTCGGATATTTCATCAAATCTTTTTAGTTCATTAAATGAGCATAAACGTAATGGTGGATTCGAAACTGAAGAGTTCACGAAATATGATGTTGTTTTACCATCTTGATATAGTCGACCAATAAAGATTCTTTGATATATCCGTTCTCGCCATGAACTTGTACAAAATTTATCGATTTTATCTAATAATTTCTTAGTATTATCTCGAGCATAATCTTGAAGTACATGAGCTGCCTGGCTATATCTATATGATCCTTCTCTATACCAAACATGTACTAGATTCTTAAGTCTAACTTGTAAATGCATAGTCCATACAGCAGTGGGATCTATAGGTGTTACATGTAATGCAGTTAATAAAAGAGGTCCACACAATCTACCTGCTTCAGACCAACTATCTTCACCAGCCTTAGTTTTACGTAAAATTAAACATGCTAAATGAAAATGTAATTGACCCCACATGTGTAATAACATGTGTTCAATAAAAACAGGATGATTAGAGAAGTTCTTTGATTTACATTCATGTAAACTTTGATCAAAACTGTAATATAAATGTTTTAATTCAGTAATATTAGATATATATATATTTCTAATAAAATATATAACTCCTAGTACAAATATACTTACTTAAATACTGCCTGTGTAATATCTGTTATACTTTTTCTAATAACATTACTCTGTTCTTTAAGACAAAGTGCTGCATATCTTTCTAACACAGAAATATAAAATATCCAAAATGTCCAATCTGATTGTTTACTCTCTTTACACTTCACAAGTAACTCAGTTAATGATTGATACCAAATGATATTATTTCTATGACAGTGCGTTGCCTCTATCTCAGTTGCTTTGTTATATGCATCTTCAAGCCTATGATTTCCTACATAATACTTGAGCAACTTCACTTGTAGATGCACATCTGTTTGTCTTACTGATAATTCAGCTAAAAAAAGGCGCATTACCTTATTATAAATAAATTAAATTAATTGTACAAAATCATGTAATTATGTAGTAAAGATTTTATTACGTACATAGAATAAGTTTTTCTAAATCATCATCATTACCATTTGGTGTTTTTAAAGTTAACAGTTTTTCCTTTAGCTCAAAAACTATTTCATGATGTGGAAATTTCTTATCTGCTCTTTCTACCCAATATTTTATCTTATTTATATCTGTATTAATATCCATATCAGACAACAGCTCACATACTAAAAAATATTATTAATATGTAAGTTTAAAGTGAGAAATAACAGATTCAAAATATGGAACTCTACCTTTTAAGAGAAGATCATCCTGCTTTGGTTCTAATTCAAGAGATGTTTTATATCTTACAAAGGCTGCTTCTTTCTGGCCCAAAGCTTCAAGAGCTTGACCTAATAATTTATGAGCTCCTGCACATTTATCTCTTACTTCCAAATAATTTGAAACATATTTTTTTGCAGATTCATAGTCTCCAACTTGATAATATAATTTTGCAATATTATAACATCGAAGCTTTTTCTTGAAAAAGGAATGCAAATATTATGTGCAAAATATATTAAAAATGCAAATTTTCATGATAACTAATAAAATTACTAATTACAAAATATTGTAAACATCAAAAAAGAAAAGAAAGAAAGAAAAGACAAAAACAAATATATTAGAGTAAATAAATATTTACACAACTAAATTATTTAAAAAATATTTGAATAAGTATAAAAATAATATTTTTTGAAGAGATATAAAATAAAAATTTGCTTCAAGTCGCAAAAGCCGTTAAACCATATATAGAGGTTAGTGCATGTGCATGTATGTATCTTTTTCATAATCAAGTCAAGGCCTTTGGTACTATACAATTTGACATTAGATAGAAATATTACGAGTTAGTATGCATACAAAATGCATTTGAAATAAAAAAAGATAATTTTAAGAAATCATTAAGTACTTCAATATAAAAAGTTAATAAATATATTTGGACAATGTTTAGAAACAACGACGTTTTCTTTTGAAAAATAACCTCACCTCGTCTGAGTCTTTAAGTTTGATAAAAATGTTTTTCACGTGTCGGTCAACATCCTTCTTCGATCGAAACATCTTCAGAATATAGTACAAAACTTCTCTTAATAATAGCTAAAAAAATTAACAGATAATATTCGATTACAATGAAATTAGAAATACCGTTATATAGTACGCACTCCACAACAAGACTTCCTCCCATACCACAAATCGCTTTCAAACGGTCTTATCCAAACGGCTCTTATCCAAATCAGAAATACTAAGTTAAGTGCTGCCCTCTGATATAGTTCCGGAATGATAAAATATATGTAATTATTTACAAGAGATATTTACAGTATGATACTTGTTTAAATTATCTCCAAAAACCAAATTTTTCGTGTTTCGAATTTAATATACATTAATCACTGATCATACATTACAAATCATTGTTGCATCACTTATTGCAATCAGTGCGAAGTTATAAGCAAAATTCAAAATGGAAAACAGACAGCCAACAGGAAGGACTAAACAATATAAAATCATAAAATGCCATCTTTCAGAACTATAACAAGCAATCGTGTACCTGAAAGAAACTAGATACACATACATACATGAATATAATAACCAACCAATGTTTATCATTTTGATAACGTAATAGTTTTCAAAGATTAGTGTTATGTATATTTTGTTTCTTACAGAAACAAAAGTAATATTGTATAAAATGAATATAAATAAAATATTATACAATTGTAGGATGTTCATTCTCAAATTAACGCAAATATTAAAAGCATTGTTAAAATTATATACGAAATACTTTATTGAAATCAAACATAAAAATAATGTAAATATATTATATCACAGTGAAAACTTTTTGGTGGTTTCTAAACCATACGATATGTGCATTAATAGTAATAACCGTGAAAAAAAGGTATGGAAAGAACATTTTCAAATTAGAAATAGTATGCTTATTAGTTTGATAAATATTAAAATTTTTAGGATACACTGCAATTTGAATTAAAAAAAATTTTACCAAAATTAGTCAATCCAAATTTATTTCATGAATTTCATTTTGTACATAGATTAGATTATGTGACAAGTGGTGTGATATGTATTGCATTAAATAAAAAAGCAGCTCGAGCTGCTTCTAATGTATTTGAAGCAAGAACAGCCAAAAAATTTTATCTGGCATTACTTCATGGACATATTAATGAACCTCACCTAATCATAGATAAAGCAATTGGTTGGTAATTGAAACAAAGCATTAATAATATTAAATTGTAAAAAGTTATTTATTAACAATAACATTATTTTATTAGGGATTGATGCTAGAGAAAAGAAGGGAAACCATAAAATGTGTACCAGTGATAACTTATTTTGTGAGAAACCAAAAGAATCATATACAATTCTTATAGTACTAGAAAGAGGTTTCAGAAATGGAAAACCAGCTACTAAAGTACTATTATGTCCTGGTACAGGTAGAAGACATCAGTTAAGAGTGCATTGTTCATATATTGGTCATACTGTGATTGGAGATTATACATATAGTGAGAGAAAAGATATAGAGCCTTACAGAACATTTTTACATTCCTTCAGGTATTATATACATATACATATAAAGATTTTTTATGTATTTATATTTGCTTCCTCATTTTTGAAGGCTTATATTGAACAATGAAATGGAGAATTTAGATGTAAGAAGTACAGATCCATTTGTAGCTTCTGATCCAAGAAATCAATGGTCACCAACAAATATCGCTAGGATATTAGATGAAGATATATTTTATGACATTTATAATCTCTTGCAATCAAATAAACATTAAACTTTTATTTCAATTTGTTTTATTCAACCTATTGCTTTTATCCCATATCCTTGTATTTCAAATGAAATAGTTATTTCTGATAAATTTGATGACAATTTGACACAAGCATATCTCATAGTACCTATTCTGTAAAACTGTATGGAATTAGTTATCATACTTAACCAAGTTATTCCCAAAGTCGGTCGTACATTCAAATAATCATTAGATATATTACTATGCATAATTGCTGTTACCTATATATAAATTGTCTGTAAGCTATTTATGCTATTGAATTATTAATTACTATATACAGAATTTATCTTTTTTTACCTGATTAATGCAAACTACACAAACGTCATTTTTACATAATTTATGTAACTGTTGTCCAATTGTTCTCAAACTTTTTGCTCTTTTATTAGATTCGTCTTTCCAATCTTCTACTCTATATGGAGCAGCAATTGAATCTATAATTATTAATCCTATCTTTTGTACAGACATTAACATTGGAATTCTATGAAGCAAACATATCTCCAGTTCCTCCTATAAGGATAAAAGACTAAATATTGTATTAAAAAGTTAGTGTATTAAGTTAAAAAATATCTTATAATTACAATAGTTGATATATGTTCTACAAATACTGAGTCACCATTTATTCCATATTTTTTAGTAATTTCCAGTTTCTGTATCAATTCCTGTAATCTTCGTGAGGGAAATGTACATTCAGTACAAATATATACTGCACCTACATTAATTATTAGATGTACTTAAAACGAAATATATGAGAAAGAATTGAAAAGTGAGAAAATACTAATATTTATTTGTAATTTTATAAATAATTCAATTTGTAAAATACCAGCAGCAAAGCCACCTTCTGTTGTAGGTAACTGTACTGTCAGGCATAATTGTAAAGCTAATTGTGTTTTTCCTGTACTTGCAGCCCCATAAATTTGTGTAATCCCGCGAGTAGTGATACCACCTTGAAGTAACGTATCAAACTTCGGACAACCGGTTGTGAGAAATTTTTCACGTTCCTTTATTATTTTTGCGTTAACTAATTTCATAAAACAAACTGAATAATATAATTCGTTGAAATCATAAGATGCAAAAAAAATAAAATCTTAATACCAAAATAGTTCTCCATTATACTTTTTATTTTAAAAATATTTGCTAAATGATTCACTCTTGTAATGATGATCCAATCCACGGTCATATAAACAAATCTGGACACTCATGTATCGAAAGCATAGACGAAACTGTCCATCTTTTGAATCAAAAAATCAAGTGGAAGGCAAGAAAAGGTCTCGTTTTGCGCATGCGTGATACGTATATACATATAAACACATAGATACTATGAATGTCTCAGATAGAGACCGAGCCACTCTACTCATCTCTGTCTGTCGCAGAATGAGACCTTTCCTTGTCTTCCATCTTAATATTTTTCGACTCAAAAGATGGACGGTTTCGTTTATGCTTTCAGTATGAGTGTGTAGATCTGTTTACATGATCATGCTTTATACATTATACAATAGGGTAATATATTACAAAGGATGCAGTATGTATACTAAATTTTAGTAAATAGGAAAAATATATTTTTATTGTCTTTTTCTAATTTTTGAAGATAAAGATGTAAGAAATCAATGTTTACTTTTACGTAATGTCTCTATTTTGAATTTCTTAAAATGTTTTCTAATAATACTTTAACTATTATTTTTTTTTTAAGACTTTTTCTTTCCTCTTCTTTATATGTTTTTTTATTTTAGTTTTTCTCTTTTCAGCTTGCTGTTCTTTTACTGCCTTTTTTCGTGCCTTTAATTAAGTATATATCATTATATATTATGTTTCATATTACCACATGTAAATATATTATAAAAAACAATTATATTACCTTTTTACTGTCTGGACTCTCATGCCGAGGTCGAGCCGAGTTTACAAATTTTGGTTCGTTGTCTGTTACATCTTTTTCTTCACTATTATCATTTTCAGAATCATCAATATTTTCAGATGAATCATCTTTCTCTTCCATGTTATTTGTTTTCTTTAAATCTTTACTAAGAATTTCAGGAGTATTAATGGGTTTGGATAAGTCTGATTTTAAACCAACAAGAGTTTTATATATCAAGTCCTCTTTTCCAGATTTAGCAAGATTGATATCACGTTCAATATCAATTACCTAAACATTGCATTAAAATACATGTACTTACAATTGATATACAGATACCTGTAAATAATTATATATTTATGTTCCTACAATATATTACCTGACTTAGGTTTTGAGGAATATAAGCTTGTTTAAACACTTGTTCTTCTATTTGTTGTTTAGGATCATCATCTTGTTCTTTCTGTTGTGTCATTTGTTCTGATATTATGTCTAAATACTTATCCATATTTTCTTCAGTTATCGTTGGATCTGTTATAAAGTTAAATAATGCTTTCACAGACATCACACCTACATCGTTCTTCTTAAAAAATTCTACGAAAATATTAATTTATTTCAAAATTTTTATGAAACATCTTAGTAATATCATTATAAAAAATTCTCATTCTCACCTACCAGTGATATTTGTACAATCTTTTCTAAGAAACTCAAGTGCCATAGGATGATCATGCTCAACTGCTTGTGACACATCTATTATTATAATAGATCCATCATGATATAACATGTTATATTCACTTAAATCAGCATGAACAAGTTTGCATTTATTATACAATTTCCACATTGTTTCAACACATTCTCTGTATAATTGCCTTGGTTTAGAAGCAGTGAGAACAACATCTTTTAATTTTGGCGATGGCCAACCATTAGTACCTATGAAATCCATTAATAGAACATGACTACGTAGTAAAATTGGTTTTGGGGCATTTACTTCTCCCTGGTGAAGACGAATTAAATTTCTAAATTCTTTCTCTGCCCACGTCCGTACCATCTTCCGCGGATTATGACGACAATATCCATGACGAAAACGAAATTCTCCTGTAACGTATTTGTCTCTATCTTTAAATTGCAAAATTGATGTTTTATATATTTTTATTGCAAATTCTACTCCTGTTTTTGATGTTGCATGATAAACATTAGCTTCCTTGCCAGTTGAAATACATCCATTAATTTCAGCAATTATACCCTGATTTAAAAGTTTGAACAATATCATTCTTGTACGAGGGTCTAAAACTTGTTCAACAGTTGCACGATCATGTTTGTCTTTGGTTCTAAATCTATCTTTTTCTACACGCTTATCATTTTCAATAAGAAGATTTGTTGCATGTCCTGGTAAAGTTGGGCCTTCATATTTTTCAATGTTAATTTTATTAGCATAGCGACGAAATAATTTATCTGATGGTTGATAATTTGTAATCTTATTGGAAACATTTTGTGCATTAATACTTTGTGTCTGAATATTTTTGGTAATATTTTTTGAACCAGCTTTACTTTGACTTCTGTCCCAAATAAAATCACTACTTTCTAAATCATCATTATAGTTTTCATTATCTTCTTCTTTTTCACTGTTTGAAATATGTAATTCGTGCATACCTTTGGATAATTGACAATTAAATAACGGTTGACCTTCACACATTTCCGAACTGTAACAAAATTAAGATCAATATTTTGCATAAATTATTACAGAGAATATAATCAAATGATATATCTTGTGTCTTTGCCTCGATTTTATCAATATTACTAAATTCATCCTCTTGAGTATATTCATGCATGGTAAAATTTTATTTCTTTATACTTACTTTATTTTAAATGATAACAAATATGTAACAAATAGAATGTGAGGATCACGCTTTTTTAAAAATTGACATAAGATAGGTTACATATTACTAATATTAAGGCGCATTTAAAATAATATAAGTGGTAGCAGAAGAAATTACTAGCACAAATTCAGTTAGGTTTAGTCACGGTGCTTTAAATCAGCTACCTTTAAAACTATGCTCTCTATAGTCTTTATTATTTATGATTAATTTGTGGGAATATTTTGTTTACATGTACCACTATTTAAATTGTAAAGTTGCGAGGGATGAAAGGAAGTAAGACATTAATTATAATTTTTTATTTAAAAATGATTATATTTATGATAATAATTAAATAATATAGCACAATAAAGATACTTATAATGCAATATAATCAAATATTAAAAGTTCTCTTGTTTCTGAGACATTAAATTGTGAATTTTTTAAATATAAATAAAATAACATTATATTTTTTACTGTTTTTAGTAATTGAATATATTATGATATTAAAATTTATAAATTATAATTTTGTTTAAAATTTGTAGTATTATAAACGATATAACAATTTTTTCAGATTTTATAAACTCATACTTGTTTATAAAAATATTTAGTAGTATGATTGTAGTCATTAAATATTATATTCCAACGGTAAAAAACTATAAGAATTTCATATTTTCATTAATTATTGACATAATCTTTAATAATTGTAAAATATATGAAACAAATATTAAGCATTGACTAATTGTTTTATGATATAAGTTTTAGTATTAGTAAAATGTAAAATTTTATAATAATTTATTTTTTTCTT